>CM059292.1:9517500-9632500 GCA_030340665.1 Neosalanx taihuensis
CCTCTCCTACCCCCCCCCCCCCACCCCCACCCCCCACACACTTATACTGACTCATCTGGCAGCGCACTGCCCACCCAGACCCTGCTTATCTCCCGTCACCTGCATTCAATTTGTCATGGACGACAAAAAAAACCCATGTCAGCCTACAGACAACCGGGAACATTCAGTCCCTGCATTGTCTGTGCTCGCCGTCTGTTTCTGAAACAACAGCCGTACAGGCAGACCTGTGGTTGGGAAACCTGGTTTTCCCAGCTACAGTGCCCGTGATGTAGACAGGCGGAAGGACCTGTCACTTAGACTTCACTAGGGGGTTGAACCCCTAGTGTTCCACGTAGGGGGTGGTGATCGCACTGTGTGTGTGTGTGCGCACGTGTGAATGCGTGTGCAGCTAATTGGACTGATTGGACTGAATTCTTGATGGCTGACTGAGGTTTAATAGGTCGCCATTAAGCGCTCACCATGAAGCGAGGGCTGGAGTGGCAATTATGGAGCTATGAGGGGTGGCGGGGATTATGAAACAGGAAGAAGAATGAGGTCATCACAGGAAGTGCATGTCATCAAGGAGTGCATGGGTGTTGTGAGTGCTGTCCAAAACAATTAAGTCTTCTCCACCTGCAAGTGTGTGTGTTAAAGACAGAGAGAGAGAGAGAGAGAGAGAGCGAGAGAGAGAGAGAGAGCAAGTGCAAGAAAGAGAGAGAGAGCAAGTGCAAGAAAGAGAGAGAGAGAGAGAGCAAGAAATAGAGAGAGAGAGAGAGAGCAAGAGCAAGAAAGAGAGAGAGAGCAAGAGAGAAAGAGAGAAAGAGAGAGAGCAAGAAAGAGAGAGAGAGAGAGAGCAAGAGCAAGAAAGAAAGAGAGAGAGAGCAAGAGAGAAAGAGAGAGAGCGAGAGAGAGCGAGAGAGAGAGAGCAAGAGCAAAAAAGAGAGAGAGCGAGAGAGAGAGAGAGAGAGAGCAAGAGCAAGAGCAAGAAAGAGAGCGAGAGTGCAAGATAGAAAGAGAAAAAGAGACAAGGGAAAGATGGAGAAGGTGTGAAACTGAAGAGAGAGAAAAGCATTATAGAAAGAAAATGTGCGAGCGTCCTCTTGTCATTCTGCTGGTGGTAGAGAGACAGAGATCAGCAGGTGCTGTGGCACGTTGACCATAGCTAATAGATTACTCATTTGGTCGATGACTAACGCGCACATGCACAGACGTACACACATGCGTGCGCACACACAAATACACACACACACACAGTGAGACACAGTGATGGCGAAGTCACAGTCGGTCTCATCCACTTCTCATCCTTCCCATCAAACCTGACGTTCGGATGAGGAGGGAAACAGATGGCACTGGGCTGTGTGTGTGTGTACGTATGTGTGTGCCTGCATGTGCGTGTATGTGCGAGTATGTGTGCGCGTGTTGGTGTGTGTGTGTGTAAGTGTGTAAGTGTGAGTGTGTGTGAGAGTGTGAGTGTGTGTGAGAGTGTGTAAGTGTGAGTGTGTGTGAGTGTGTGTGAGTGTGTAAGTCTGTGTGAGTGTGTGTGAGTGTGAGTGTGTGTGTGAGTGTGTAAGTGTGTGTGAGTGTGTGAGTGTGAATGTGTGTGTGTGTGGAGGGTTTGAGGGGGGTCAGGGTGTGTGAGCGACATGACAGCTTAAGAAGAGGACACCCCAGCAGGATATACACACACACTAACATACACACACTAACACACACTAACACACTAACATATACACACTAACATACACACTAACATACACACTAACACACACACTAACATACACACTAACACACACACACACTAACATACACACACTAACAAACACACACACTAACATACACACACACTAACATACACACACTAACATACACACTCTAACATACACACACACTAACATACACACACACTAACATACACGCACACTAACGTACACATACACTAACATACACACACACACTAACATACACACACACACACAAACACACACTAACATACACACACTAACACACACACTAACATACACACACACTAACATACACACACTAACATACACACTCTAACATACACACACACTAACATACACACACACTAACATACACGCACACTAACGTACACATACACTAACATACACACACACTAACATACACACACACACACACTAACATACACACACTA
This sequence comes from Neosalanx taihuensis, assembly GCA_030340665.1. NCBI lineage: Eukaryota > Metazoa > Chordata > Actinopteri > Osmeriformes > Salangidae > Neosalanx > Neosalanx taihuensis. Next base: position 9,519,653 of record CM059292.1, read on the forward strand.
ACACACACACTAACATACACACACTAACGTACACATACACTAAAATGCACACACTAACATACACTAACACACACACTAACATACACACACTAACACACACACTAACACACACACTAACATACACACATATACAGCAGAGCGTTCTGGACTAAACTAACAAAACCCCTTCCACCACCCAACAGTGTGTGTGTGTGTGTGTGTGTGTGTGTGTGTGTGTGCCTGCTCACAGAGAGGGCCGTTTCATGGGGTTATAATTATCACTGCTGTGAGGGTAGATGAGCAGTGGACTACTCCATTCTTCCTGAAAGTCCATGTGTGTGACGGCTAATTATGCTGTCCTTGTACGTATGTAATGCGTGTAATCTGTTTGACGGACACACGTGTGCATGAGTGCACACAAGCATCTTCACACTCACTCGTGTGCGTCCGGTCTCTGTCAGTGCACGTGTGTGTGATTGTGTCGTGTAAAGCTGGGCGAGCAAGTGTGTGAGTGAGTGTGCGAGTGAGTGTGCTAGAGTGAATGATCTTCCATTCCCACTTCGCTCACTTGACTCTGTAGATATTTTTCAACTTAAAACCTTTTTATTTATCCAAGCATTTTAATTTTTGTACAGCAGTTTGCCGGGGATTGTTTTACTGCCTTTTTACTCCGTGTCTGTATTTTATTATTTTTATTATTATTGTAAAGCGCTTTGTGACCGATTCTTGTCTGTGAAAGGCGCTATATAAATAAACTGTACTTACTTACTTACTTTACTTAGTGTGTATGTTGGTGTGAGTGTGTGACGGACACTGCAGTGCTGAGCCAGAACCTGGCCTATTTCTGCTGCTTCTGGGAGAGACCTGAAAATAGAGCAGAGCAGCTGTGTCTGCCTGGCTGCATGCACCCTGAAGAGGAGGTGGGAGAGGTTATCTCTGGAGGGAGGCGGAGGAGGAAGGAGAAGGGAGGAGGAGGGGGAGGAGGAGGGAGAGAGGAGGAGGGCGGAGCAGGGAGGATGAGGGAGGGTCAGGGAGGAGGAAGGAGGAGGAAGGAGGAGATGGAGGTGCGAAGAGGAAAAGAGGAGGAGGGAGGAGGAGGAGGAGGGAGGAGAAAGACAGGCTAGCTCTGGAGGAGGGAGGAGATGGGAGGAGGGAGGAGGAGGGATAAGGGAGGGAGAGAAAGGATGGAGAGTTGAGAGAACGCATGCTAAAGAATAAATGAGTGAAGAAGGAGAGAGCAAGGAGAGAGAGTGAGAAGGATGAGAGCATACGGGATGTAGAGAGGGAGAGATAAAGGGCTCATCTTTATGAACAGTAGATCATTAAAGAGGGTCAATAATGGCACATGTATGTTTGTGTGCATTTCATTATCCCTGTATGGCATGGCTGCATGTGCAGCTGTGTTTGATCGTGTGTGTGTGATTGTGAGTGTGTGTGTGTGTGTGATTGTGAGTGTGTTTGTATGAGTATGTGTGTTAATTTACTCAACTCCACTAGCACGGCTTAGACAGTCATTAGCAGGCAGATTTTATGTTCCAACAAAGACTTCAGAAAAGCAGATGTCCTCACCCACACATCCTTCTATTCAGGCTTCAGTTCAAATGAAGCCCCCCACTCACTCTCTCTCTCTCTCTCTCTCCCCTCCGTCCCTTTTTCATTCGTTTGTTCTCTCTCTCCCTCTCTCTCTCTCTCCCTCTCTCCCTCTCTCCCTCTCTCTCTCGCTCTCTCTCGCTCTCTCTCTCTCTCCCTCTCTCTCTCTCTCCCTCTCTCTCTCTCTCCCTCTCTCCCTCTCTCCCCTCCCTCTCTCTCTCTCCCTCTCTCTCTCTCTCGCTCTCTCTCGCTCTCTCTCTCCCTCTCTCCCTCCCTCTCTCTCTCTCTCTCTCCCTCTCTCCCTCTCTCTCTCTCTCCCTCTCTCTCTCTTCCTCTCTCTCTCTCTCCCTCCTCTCCCTCCCCCTCTCTCTCTCTCTCTCTGAGGCCCGTACAGACTGAGATATTGGATTCTGTTTCTGCTGCATTCTCGTTTCTACCAGTGACTTGGGAAGAGCTTATCTGGGCTTTGATAGGCCAGATAAACGCAAATTCACAAGAGGAAGCGTCCAATAAGGAGTAGGGAGAGCCATGAATATTCATGAGGCAGCTAATCTGTCTTCCGGAGTTCCTGATTTGCGATTTAAATGTTCGTGCCTTGTAGAATAAGGCAAACGGTTGTGGGTCTTAACAATAACGACTGGGTTTTCATGAGTGGCTCACTGCTGTGTTGAAATACATTTCTTATTGGAAAGCCTCCCCAGGTCAGAGCCAGGATGCCAACAGGGGACTGTAAACCCTCATGAGGAGGTTCACTCAAACCTTTTGTGGAAGCTAATTACATCAAACCATTTAAGTCGTCAAATCTCTAAAGCACATACATATTTAAAAATCAATCACTCGAATTAGTATGTTTTGTATTGTATTTAGATAATATTTTCTTATGAAATGCTTAAATTGCTTAAATTAATTTTTAGAAACGTACTCATATAACGGAGTTTGATTAAATCAGTTTTCACAAAGGCGATGAGTTATTCTGACCAATCACCTGTCCACCAGATCAGCTGTCCCACAACTGGACTGTCTCCAGCCCCTCTATCACTCCCGTCGAACACAAGAGACTTCTAGAAGTCTAATGTGATGGCAGCCTGCCCTGCCTTGCCTCAATCTTTCTTGTCTTATGGTTTAGCCTAGCCTGTGACCCCCCCCCCCCCCCCCTCCCCCTCCCCCCCCCCTTCCCCATCAGAGAGAGAGGGGTCTCTTATGGAAATAGAGTTGAGTGTTGAACCCTCCTAATGGACAGAAATATGCTGCATCTCAGCTACCTCTACACGGCATCAATAATACAAAGATCGTGAGGGGCCTCTCATCCCTCCCTCTTATCTCTCCCTCCCCTCCTCCCCTCTCTCTTCCTCTCTTCTCCTCTCGCCTCTCGCTTCTTCTCTTGTTCTCCCTGTGCTCTCTCCCTCTCTCTGCGTCTCCTCACCTCCTCTGTTCTCTCATCCTTTCTTCCCCGGTCACCCATTCTCCTCCTCTCTTTCCCTCCTCCCCTTCTCTCTCTCCTTCTCTCTCACCTCCTCTCCTCATCTTTTCTCGCCTCTCTCTTTTCCGTCTCCTCTCCTCCCCTCTCTCACTCTCCTCCTCTCTACTCCTCTCTCATCGCCCCCCTCCTCTTCTCCTCTCCTGTTCTCTCCTCCTCTCTTCACCTCTCTGCGCTCCTCCCTCCCTTGGTCCAGTGCTGCTCACCCTCTGACTTATTCATCAAACCGAACTTTGACGCTCCTTTTTAGAGCCAATGCAATATTCAAGAGTAAAACTGCAAGACTCACAAGTTTGCTGTTTTCTAAGACACGCTACATCAAATGAGTCCATCATCTTCATCATCGGCCACATCAATATGCAGCTTGGATAAACACATATAATTGCTGACAAACAACTTTGAACTTCAACTTTCCTGCACAAAATCACCTGTGGGCCTCCAAACACAGAGAAAGGCATGATGGGAGTGAGAGAGGGAAAAGAAGAGAGAAGGAACACATTAGAGGAGGAGAAAAGAGAGACAGAGGAGGAGGGGTTAAAAAAGAGAGGGTAAGAGAGTGGAGGATGAGACAGAGGAATATGGACAGAATGAGAGGAGTGGAGGCCATATTGGGGAGCTTTTCATAAAAGCCAAACACATTGATCACACATTATTGTTTAAACCCAAACACATTGCTAGGCCCCATTTGTGAAGATGGGTGATATTTTCCATTAGCAAAGCCATGAAGCAAACGTGTTCCTCAGAAGAACCCATTACACAGAGATGTATCTAAACATGTACACACACACACACACACACACACACACACACACACACACACAGACACACACACACACACACACACACACACACACACACACACACACACACACACACACACAGCTCTGCAATTCATGACTCAACTAGCAAATGAGAAGACCCTGTGACTAAGACTGGCTGTGTCATCCTCCATCTCCATCTCTTCTTTCTCTTTTCTTTACCCGCCTCCCTCCCTCCCTCGCTCTCTCTCCCACTTATCCTTGTCCATCTCCCCCCTCTCCTTTTCTGTCTCTCTTCCTGTCTTCCCTCTCTTCCTTCTGTCGCATTAAGACGAGACATTCCTTCTGCTGGGGTTCGCTCTTTCTGCCTCTCTTTCTCCCTGCTTCGTTCCCTCTCTCCCTCTGACTCTCTTTCTCTCTCTCTCTCTCTCTCTCTCTTTCCCTCTCTCTCCCCTGCTCTCTCTCTCTCTCTTTCCCTCTCTCTCTCTCTCTCTCTCTCTCTCTCTCTACCTCTACCTCTCTTTCTCTCTCTCTCTCTCTCTCTTTCCCTCTCTCCTCCCTGCCTCTCTCTCTCTCTCTCTCTGCAAGACTGTGTCTGCTGTTCTCTCCGTGTCACTAGCTGTTGTTACCTCATCTCAGCCTCCATGCAACACATTTTTTCGTTGCACCTGGACCAGGACTTAATAATACAGAATGATTGCAACTTGGCTGGAATCAGAGGGGCCTCGACGAGGAGCCACATCTCAGTGACGATGTTGCACCATTAAGCTCACAGCATGTTTGCAAAGTTTGTGACCCCATGTCAACAGGCCACTCTGTGTAGTACTCCCCTTCTGTGTGTGTACGTGTCCTTGGGCATGTGGGTCCTCGCTAGTGTGTGTTCTCTCACATGCATGTGTATGCTTGTGTGTGTGTGTGTGTCTTGGGATGTATGTGTGTGAGATGTGGTTCTGTTATCCTGCCCATGCAGCCAGCTTGATAGTGGGTAATGGCATTATAGACTGGCAGCCCTCCGAAGGCTAAACTGACCTTTATAACAGGATGGAGAACGGGCGGAGAGACGAGAGGGAGAGACCAAACGAGAGGGGAGAGAATTAAAGGAAGAGGAAGGAGAGAGACATAGAGAAGAGAGGGAGGAAGAGAGAAGGAGAGATGGGTCAGAGGAGGCGACAACAGAGGGAGGGTGACCCATTTCTTCATCCCCCACCCCCTCCCTCTCTCCCTCCTCTCTCCGTTCTGAATGGATTCTCCTGTGCGGGCCGTACCACTGTCTGATGGTTGCGAGGGGGGGGGGGGTTTCCGCCTTCCTGCTTCATTCCTCTCCTCCCTCTGAGTGTTTTCATCTCGTTATATCCGTCCCCCCTCCTCCTATCTCCCTCCCTCTCTTCTCCTTCCCCATCCCTCCCCCCCCCCCCCACCCATCCTCTGCTGGGCGCATAAGACTTCCAGTGTGTGGATTGTATCAGCTCGCTGCAAACCCAGTGTTTTCAGAATAAGCGAGGAGAGCGATGCCTTTAGATTTCAGTTCCTACGTGTGCACGCACGCATGCAAGCACACACACACACACAGATACACACACACACAATGGTAGCTGTAGAACTTGTCACGTCAGTCGCAAACCTTTCGGCGAGAGTGATGGAGGCTGCTGAGATGGACTCATATTTTCGCTTTGGCTGACATTTCTTCACGGACAGATAAAAACACGGGCAGAAGGGGGACGCTAATTGAAAGTGAATGTACGTGTGTGTGTGTGTGTGTTTACCCAAGGAGATGTACAGTATGGCAAATGAGTAAGTGTTGTTTGAAACATGATTTGCCTGGAGAGACCTCTGTATGGTGGCCTTAGGCAATCTGTTCAGCAAACCCAACCCCTTTCACGCACATACGCAGCCATTAACCTCCCCCGGGCACCCGCCCCCGCACCCACCCCCCCGCACCCATCTTATTGGGCTTTAAAGAGCAGATTTGAGCAATATAGACTGTCACAGAGGGAGAGAGGGAGGAGAACGAATAGCTGTTTTGAAGAGGTGAAAGAAGTGACAGCGAGATATGGAACCAGAGAATGTGAAGATGTGAGGATACTCTGGAGGGTGTGTGCGAGGGTGAAAGGGTTGGAAGGATCAGTGTGTGTGTGTGTGTGTGTGTGTGTGTGTGTGCGCGCACGTACACACTACGCTATCTGCATTTTTTGTGTGGACTTCTCTATGTTCACAAAGTCTGTGCCCCAGAGAGAGAGAGAGAGAGGGGGAGAGAGAGAGATAGTGAGGGAGAGAAAGCAAAGGAGATTGGAGGAGAAGAGGGAAGGGTTGAACATGAGAAGGAGAACTAGAATAATCCAGCTGTATCCGCCTCAGCACTGTGCAGAGCCTGGTTGGTATGCCAAAGCTGTGCTGCTGCCTCCTGACTGTAGCATGCGGAGAGAGACGAAGGAGGGAGAGAAGGAAGGAGAGAGGGTGGTAGAGGGGGAGGAAAAGGCATAAAGGGAAAGGGAGAAAGGAAGACGGAGAGAGAAGGGGAGGAATAGGGGAAGGAGAGAGAGTGGAGAGGATGAGAGAGAAGGAGAGAGATGGAGAAGGGGAAGGGGTGGAGAGAGAGAGAGGTAGGTGGGGAGGGAGGGAGAGGGCACTGAGAGAGGTAGAAATGGAAATAGAGAGCTGGGTAGAGGGAAATAGGGAGGGAGAGCAACAAAGAGAATGAGACATGGAGAGAAAGAGGGAGGTAGAGAGACGGTAGCATTACTGACAGGGGCGGTAACAATGCATAAATGTCTAATTTTAGACAAACGAAGAGACGGAATGGGGGGGGGGGAGGCGGGGCGGTAGAAGGATAGAGACCCAGTAGCCTTCTGACTATGTGTCCCATTGTGTTGTGGTGATGAATGGAGGTGGGGTGGGGGGGGGGGGGGACACAGGGAAGCCCTCTTCTTCTTATCCAGCACACGCACACGGACGGCCCCGCCCACACTTGCAAAGGCGCATCGTACCATTGTCTTCTGTCTCTCTTCCTCTGAGAGGCTAGGCTGCTGTGTCTGCCGGTCACAGCCAGCACTGTGACTGAACAGTCCTAAGACAGCGGTCTGAACCATGGAAACAGAGAAACAGGGAACCCTCCAGCTGAACTGGAGCCAGGGCACATAATAATGATACCTTATTTAGCAGACGCTTTCATCCGAACCGACTTACATTAAGTACAGGGGACATTCCCCCGGAGGGTGGAGGATGAAGTGCCTTGCCCAAGGACACAACATCACATGGAAACATGGAAACATCACATAGCCACAGCCGGGGTTCGAACTCACAACCTTTCCGATCACAAGGCCAACGCCTTAACCCGCTGAGCCATCTGACTCCCACATAACCATAGTGCATCATGCTGTTGTACACAGTGATAGTGTATAATAATAATGTTTAGTGACCGGGAAAGTATGAAAGATAGTATATCATCAGAGTATATGATCATAGTATACCATCACAATCCATAGTAAAAGTGTACATACAGTATACATACTCACTATACAGTATATTGTACAGTCTGTCCATTGTGTACCATGTATTTTGTTTCACCATGTAGTAGCCAATGTTAAGAATCTTGGATGCTTAGACAGCAATGTAAATCTATATAAACAGAGATATGTGACAGAGAGAAATGGAGAGACAAATAGAGATATAGAAAGACAGAGAGAGAAAGAGAGAGAGAGAAAAGAGAGAGAGAAGGACAGACAGAGAGAGAGAGAGAAAGAGAGAAAGAGAGGGAGAGAGAAAGAGAGAGAGAGAGAGAGAGAGAGAGAGGAGAGAGAGAGAGAGAGAGAGATGGAAAGTGAGTGGGAGATCAGGTGGTCTGGTCTTTTGCTCTATGTACAGCTCTCCTGAGGGTTAGTGAGTGAATGCCCTCTCCAGGAAATACACCAGCTACTCCCTGCTAATCTCCAGCCTCTGGGTTGGTCACGATGGGAGGAATCTCACGTAACGTTGATTAGCTGACAAGTGGTCCTTAGTGCTTTTTGATTGGCTGGAGTAGTGTGGAGTGTGCGTGTGATAGGCTGGAGATCCAGTTTACAGTATGCATCTTGGTACATGTGTGTGTGCTTGTGGTCTGTACGCTTGACTGTGTTTGCTAGGGTGTTTATGATTGTATGTTCATGCATGTGTGTGAAAGTGTGGATAGGTGGTAGATACTCTTAATTATCTTAATTGAACCAGTGATTGAGTTTAATGTTCAGTACGTGCAGAGAAAAGTATACAATGTCAACATGCCCACTAATATGATCATTCCTGTTCTAGTATTGCTAATCTAGTGTGTCCATATTTAGACACGCACAAAGAGTGATGGTAGTTCAGATTTTTCTGTATTTTTGCTCTCGCTCTCTCTCTCTCTCTCTGTCTCTCTCTCTCTCTCTGTCTCTCTCTCTCACTCTCTCTCTCTCTCTCTCTCTCTCTCTCTCTCTCTCTCTCTCTCTCTCTCTGTCTCTCTCTCTCTCTCTCTTACATACAGTTGTGGTCAAAAGTTTACATACACTAGTGAAGATCATGTATGCCATGGCAATATAGGGTTTTCATAGGGTTTAAAAATTTTCATGAATGTTTTCTGTGACAAAGAAATATGTGCTCCTTATCATTCCATCACAGAAAAATAAGAGTTGTAGAGTTTATTGAAAACCCTATATTGCCATGGCATACATGATCTTCACTAGTGTATGTAAACTTTTGACCACAACTGTATACACACACACACACACACACAAATACACACAGTAACACTGAGGGACAGGATCCGTGTATGGTTGATTGATTGACATCTGTGGTCTAAGGAGACACATACACACATTCCACTCTGGCTGATGACATCTGCGTGTTTGTGCATGTGATCATGCGAGTGTGTGTGTGTCGGGGGGGAGAGGTTGCCCACATGAGATGTTGGGTTTTATATGATCATTTGCAGAAGCAAAGTGGGGTGTCAGACAACCAGAAAGGCCGCATGCAGGTATGACAGGAAATGACATACTTTTGGTAAAACTGCATATTTGTAATTCGTTTAAACGAATTCGGTATTCAAATCTATGGTGAGCAAATTGCCCAGTGGTTTGGAGGTTTGCTGTTATGAAAATACAAATTATCCTCTGATAATTGGATGAAAGTAAAAAAAAAAAAATGAAACCACCTCACCCAGACTCCTCCTCCACCTCCTCCTCTTCCTCCTCCTCCTCCACCTCCTCCTCTTCTTCCACCTCATCTGTTAGACCAAGACTACCCCCATGAAGTCTGTAGGACCTCCTCTGGTCAGTCAGGCCTGTTACGCAGCCTGATCCATGGCCTTTAATCTGAGGCTTCCTTCTGCTTGGGCCTAATTCATTCTTGTCCGATACGTCACCCGAGATGTGCGGGTTCGAGTGTGCGCTCATGCACAGGGGTGCGCGAGCGCGACCCCGCTGGATTGCGTAAGCGCCGCACGTTCTGGGTCGTCACCTCGGCGACCCCCCTCCCCCGCTTCACTCCATCCCACTTTCAGTCCTCCAGCCCCTATCTCTCTTCGTCACACCAAGACTAACCTCCACCAGCATCGTACTTCTCACGCATACACATAAACTACAGGCAAACTAGGCGCCGACTGAAACATCACACATCCGACCAACCCTTCGGAGACGACCTTCATGAAGGAGAGCTAGGAGGGAGAGCTACGTCCACGTCGAAAGGATCTCAGAAGACCGCCGTGCTCCTTGTTACTTGTGTCTGCACTGAGAGACTCTCTGTAATAATACCTCATTTAGCAGACGCTTTTATCCAAAGCAACTTACAGTATTTACAGCGATATTCTCCCTGAGGCAAGTAGGGTGAAGTGCCTTGCCCAAGGACACAACATCACGTAGCCACAGCCGGGGTTCGAACTCACAACCTTCCGATCATGAGGCTGACGCCTTAACCCCCTGAGCCATCTGACTCCCTCTGTATGAATCTAACATGTCATGCGTATCGCTTGATTACAGTTTTTTTTGATTGCTTAAGCACGATTTTCAAAACAGGGCCCCTGTTGTCAAAACACTACACACAATTAGCACAACCACACCCACAACTAGCAAAACACTACAGATCCTTTGCAAAACTTAACACTCTTGTAATAACGATACACTTATTTTGAAAAACCACACTTTGTTACCATAATAAACACACATTACTTCACATTACTATACCTTGTTTGCACGAGTTACACTCTGCTGTGATAAACCTAAAACACTTTCAGCATTTCTACTTCCCTAAGATTAGAGTAGGCTACTATGAACAAAGTACAAATGTAATCTAAATTCACCAAACAAGACCAATGTTGCAGACTGAAGACACTCTTTCTCAACATGCCCAAAATGTTGACATGGAGATTCATAATACTGTAACAAAATGTCATTTTACGCCTCATCCACATAAATGAACTCATCCTGGATCTCCTCTCCACCCCCTGAAAAACAGTGGCAGGCAAAATTGTTCAGTGTAGATCTAGTATACATATTACAAGACAGTATGCAAGATCACACAGCTAAAGTCAATACATACCTCTGCATAATCATGCCACAGTAGCTTCACCCTTTCCGAATTGTGCTTGAAAGGCACTTGATAAATTTATTTCATTTGAACATGTTTGTTTTTTAGCAGACGCTTTTATCCAAAGCGATTTACAGTAAGTACAGGGACATTCTCCCTGAGGCAAGTAGGGCCCAAGGACACAACGTCATATAGCCACAGCCAGGGCTTGATCTCACAACCTTCCAATCATGAGGCCAACGCCTTGACCCGTTGAGCCATCTGACGCCCTGGTTGACAACGTGGTCAAACAGTGTTGCATGGATCTCACTTGTCAGATTCGGTCCTCTTTGAGCACCTTCTTGTCTTCCTCTACCTCTACCTCCAGCACGGCCTCCATCTCTTCCTCTGTTGATTCTCCTTGTTCTCCTCCTCTTTCTCCTCTTTCTCGTCCTCCTTGTTCTCCTCCTCGTTTTACTCTTTGTCTGACTTTTTCCATTGTGCTTGAAGACCGATGAACTCACCTGCTGCTTTTTATGGTGTTTATACACCTGAATTGTGTGTCTACAATTAAGCAAACAAGTGTTTGCACACCTGATGACTGTGTTGAACCAATTGGTTGGACGGTGTGGTAATTTGACAGTCAGTGCTTTGGTATTGCAATGAAGTAACTTAATGATAGATTTTTGTGTGTATGTATGTTAAGTGTGTTTAGTGTTTTGCAAATCACTGTGTGTAGAGTTTTGCAACAAGTGTGAAGTTGACAATGTGCTTATAGTTGTGCAAATATGGGCTGATGTTTTGCTTCTTGGGTGTAAGGTTTTGCTAATAGTGTACTACTTTTAATTTTAGTGTTTAAGCAATCAAAAAAAACTGTAAATCGACACGTGAATGCCATGCGACACGCATGCAGCGTACCATTTCAAACAAGTGAATGTCAATCCTGGCCTTCAGAGTGGGGCTGCGAGTGCGAGAGCTGGCAGGGGACTCGTTTCAAGATCTGTGTGTGTGTGCGGTGAAGGATCGGTCCTGGATGAGAAGTGACATGTAATTCATGTTCATTTAATCTGGATTGATAGATTGTATCAAAAGCCTGATCATACAGTCTCCACTATACTGGCGGACTGTCTGGACATAGTGCGCATTAGATGTTGGGCAGACACACACACTTGTGCCTGCACATACACAGATATCGGAGTCACACAACCCCCACACACACACACAGACACACAAACGCACACTCAGTGGACTCTTCTGAACCCCCTTGTCTTCCCGAGTTAAAACAGAGTTCCACAGACCCAGTGTGAGCACGCTCCTGCAGGGCAAGCTGATTGGCTGATAGGCTCACTGCTCGGTGTGTGGCGGTGTAGTGGAGGGAGGGGGGGGGGGCGCAAACGCTAAAACATCTCACTGCAGGTGTGAAACACACACACACGTACCCTACACACACTCGCATGTGCAAGGTTTTGCAGACAGTAGCAGGCTTTTTATCTCTCTCCTCACTTCCAAGTCTTTCCCTAGCTTTGCGCCTTCCATCTTTCATCTTTCTTTGCGTGTGTGTGCGCGTGTGTGCGCGTGGGGAACGTTTTTTGATCGTTTGTGGTATCCTGACAGAGGGTGTTGTTTGTTGTGACAGTGTGTTTGTTAGCAGGATTAAATTACGGATTAAAGCTTCTGGAACGATGAAAGCCTCATCTCTGTCTCCGTGACAACTGTTTCCTCCTCCCAGACATTGCCTCAGGGAGGAAACACACAGGCAGATAGAGGGTGCGTGCGTGCGTGTGTGTTTGTCGGTGTTTGTGTGTGAGAGAGGGGCAGACAGGACGGGTCAGTGTGGACTGACCTTCAGTGTCCCATGCGTCACCTCTTCACCTCGCAGAGTGCGGGTGAGTGTTAGTGTGTGTTAATGTGTGTTAGTGTGTGTGTGTTAGTGTGTGTGTGACACTGGAGGGCCACCCCCTCCCGCTTTTGGGTTTGACTCTGCTGAATCAGCCTCTCAAAGCCTGTCAACAGTCAACACGCACTCACAGCCTCTGACAAACACACACGCCTGGTGCTGTTTTGCTGGTGGAGTTGCGGGTTAATTATGAGGTGGAGATGGAGGACCATTACCTTCAGTTCACACAGCCTCCTCTAGGGGGAACCATGAGGTGTGGCCCTTTCAGAATAGCAGGCTACTTTCATCGATCTCCAGTTTTCTAAAGTACCTTCACACACCCCCTCATTTCCTTGTTCACTCTCTGTCCCACGCTCCCTTTTTCCCGCTCCTCTCTCTGGGTTCGTGTGATTGGCGCTCCCCTCAGTTGCCCCACAGAACTCTCCTGTCCGCAGTCCAACAGAAAACTTCTACACTTCAAAGAGCTGAATCTGCTCCCAAACGCTCCTCACATATTCTGCTCACACACTTGGCTCTTTGCTTCCCTTCCTCTCCCTCCCTCCCTCCCTCCCTCCCTCCCTCCCTCCCTCCCTCCCTCCCTCCCTCCCTCCCTCCCTCCCTCCCTCCCTCCCTCCCTCCCTCCCTCCCTCCCTCCCTCCCTCCCTCCCTCTCTCTCTCGCTCTCTAACCCTCCCTCTGTCTTTCTACTCTTCGTCCTACTCCAAAACCAGAGCAGTGATTAAAGCCAATTAATGCCAACGAACACCTCCGATCGCTGGCAAGGCTTCAGAGACACCCCCACACACACACTCCCTCCCTCCCTCCCTTCCCTCTTTTCCTCCACCTCCCTGCCTCCTCTCCCCTAACCCTCCTCCGCTCCTCCTCTCTTCCACCCCTCTGCAGTGATGGAGGCCAGCAGGCCTGATGAGACTGTAATCCTATTAGCAGCAATTCTGATACCAGACATGTGTGTCTGGGAGATAGGCCGGACCCAGACCATTCGGGATCTGCCCGGCACAGCCCTGTCTCCGGCCCGCCGCCCCAGCCACCGCCCTCATCACCCACCCATCCAGCTCCACAATGGAGGGAGGAAGAAATGGAGAGGGTGGACAGGGTGGAAGGACAGCGAGGGAGGAAGGATGGTCATCCCAAGTCCAAGCTGCTCTCTCAGGGCCCCTTCACTCTCATCTTCCACCTGTCCCAATTTCCTGTTGGGGGTACATGTCTGCGTGTGAGTAGGTGTGTGACGGACAGTCAGATATATTGCTTCCTCACACCTCCCCCCCCCTCTCTCCCCTTGTTCCACTTGCTGACACACAGCCTGTTGAAACTCAAGTACAGATCTTTATCAGAGCCCAGTCTGTAAGCAGGCAGACACCCCTACCACCCCTGCTCCACCGCCGCAGGGTCCTAATGCCCGACCGCTCCGACGGCTAGGCTATTAAACAGCTCTTTTGTCATGATAATGCCTCTGTCGGTGAAGCCACGAGTTGAAGGCTAAACCTGACGTTGCATAACCGCCAACCGCTGAGCCGTGACCGGGGGAAGAGAACGTTAGCGGCGGAGCTAACGGGAGCAGGAGAGTCGCACCTCCTCCTTCTCGTCGTTCCCTCCCTTGCTCACTCCCGGGTCACGTTCCCTCTCCGCTCGATCGTCGAACCATCAAGCGAAGAAAGCGTTGGCTGAAATCCCTTTTTCCCCTCTCTAATCCAGCCGTTTGTCCCTTATGTGTAAGCGTGGGCAGGGCAATCAACAACCATTCACCCCCGCCCCGCCCCCCCCCCCCCCCCCCCCCCCCGCCCCCCCCACACACACACACACAAACAGTTCCGCTCCTTCAGACCTCGTCACCCCCTATCCTGTCAGGATATAGATTACACGCTGTCTCGGAAATTCTGTAAATCCCTCAGCGTGCTTGCCCCTTCTTGTGGGCTGCTCACGTGGACCAGCTGGAGGAGACGCTGGCTCTCCCTGGCAGCCGCGGCCAATGAGCGTGTGCATGCGTGTGATTCGTCAGGCCACTTTCAGATATGTGGCGTCCACCCCCAGCTGCTTCCAGGTGTCGTCAGAGAGTCTAATCTACGCACGCTTCCCTCTCTCCATCTCTCCCCCCCTTTGTCAGTTTCCTCATGTTCCTCCATGTTCCGTCAGAGCTAGCTGCTAACCCCCCCCCCCCCCCCCCCGCTCCTCCAGTCTTTCTCTCCCTTTCCTTTCCTTCTCTCATCCTCTTTTTACAGCTCCATCTCACCTTCCGTCTTCTCATCCATGTTTCGTCCCCTGGTTCTTGCTCGAGGGTCTCTCACTTCAGAGTCCTGTTTCCTTGTTTCCTTCCCTCCTCTCCCACCCTCATCTGCTCTCGTCTCCTTTCGGCAGGATTTGCTTCGTACAACAGAATGCGTGCACTGTGTGAATGTGCGTACTGTCTATGCTTGTGTGTACCGACTGCCTGCGGGTGGTAAATGTGTATTTGTGTGTTAGGGGGGGGTTGGGGTGGGGTGGGAGGGTGGTGGTGGGGGGGTGGTGTTGTTGAGGTTATCGAGGTACAAAGTCTAGCATTGAACCTCAGCCTTAATAACTCACTCGGCTTTGATAGGGTCACTCGGGGTGGAAGTCATCCTCATCATGTTCCTGATGATGTTTGTGCACGTTTGTGCGCGTGCGTGTGTGTTTGTGTGTGTACGCAAGGAGGGGGGGGGGGGTGTAGGAGGGGGTTCACTGTCGCCGTGACACTGAAGGCTGATTTATGGCCAAGGGTCGGTGCTGTTTGAACGAGGGGATGGAGCACCGTACCTCACAGGTTCAACTGCAGTACATCAGCAGCACCGTGGAAAGAGCTGATAGGCTAGTCCAGATTTTTCAATTTTTCACTCTCGCTCCTCCTCAGCTTAATCCCTCCCTCCCTCCCTCCCTCCCTCCCTCCCTCCTGCTCTTCTTCGTGGATCTTTGCATTTCTTCCTTGTCACTTGTCCTATTTATCATCCTTTTATCCATCTCCCTTGCTCTATTTCCCCCTTTCTCCTTCCCCAACCCCCTCCTATTATAAAACCTTCCTCCTCCTCCTTTTCTTTTCCCCAACTCATCCTCTTCCTCATGGGTCTCTGTCTTGGTTCCATAGAATGTCACTCCATCTTGTAGTACTGTATGTGTACAGTACATGTTGTGTGTGTGTGTATCTGTGTGTAGTGGAGTGCTGCCTGCAGCAGTCCATACTTGTGTCAGGGGAAGTGTGCGCCAGAGCAGAACAATGAATCCTGGGTAAAAATAGCACTCTTAACACACATGCGCGCGCACACACACAGACACACACTAGAGGGAGGGGGGATGTGATTGGAGTGGACCGTATGGATGCAGATGTTGGCTTCATGGTGTCTGTCTTGAGAAAGGAGGCAGGAGAGGAGAAATGGGATGGTATTCTCCCTGTGTTTAATGGCCAACTGCCATTGAGCCCTTGTGAAAGGGAACATACAGAAAGGTTCCACGTTCCTTATCTGGGTTATGTGGAAGGGCAGCTGGAGCGTTGTAAACACGCAGAGGGACTTTGATGGTGCACAGAAGGGTACGGCTCTTGTCTTCAGGGCTGCAGGGCGTGCATGGAGAAGCCGTGTTGACATGAGAGGTTCTTTCACGTCTAGATAACGTGGCTGGTCTCTGCTTTCTGAGGGGGGGACTCTAGTCACAGTGGCCTGTGTCCTCCAGCTTGATTTGTGGTTTTGTCAATTAAACTTGGTGGGGGGGGGGGGGGGGCGTAAGAGGAGGATAGCGAGAGATGAAGAAAGGGAGACCTAGAGGGGAGAGAGAGAGAGGGGAAGAAAGAGGGACAGAGAGCGAGAAAGTACTTGAAATAAACCAGTAAGCAGTTTGGGAGCCCATTCTGAAGCGCTTTTATGTGTTTGTCAATAACTCATTTGATCTCAAATGGGAAAAAAATAGAAGGGGGGGAAAAAAAACCTGTCCCCCATTGATGTTTACGATGTGTCAGTTGCTTTCTCTTTCCACACTCCATAAAAAAAAAAAAAAAACGTTAATTCAAGATGGCGGCCAGCTGGTTTGGAATTCGTGCCACGATTTGATGCATCTTCATGAAGTGGAATCGTTCCTCTTCTTGCACGCTTAACATCAAAGGGGCCTCATTCTACTCAGTGACCAAACTGACGAGCGAGGATGACGTGTCCTATGCGTTTAAAGCCTCGTCTCCATGCAACGTCTCAGTCTAGTGAACTGAAACTGCTAGCTGCTAGCTGCTAAAAGCTACTCGTCCACCCATCTCTGTGACATTTAATTACAAAAAACGACTATTGTTTCCTGTGCCCTCAAGGGAAACATACGTTACACGAATGTAAACAGAAAAATCAGTAGGATCCATCACCGAAGGAAGAATAGAGGACCAAATTATCCTAAAAGTAAAAATAAGTCTATCTTCTCATCAACACTTGGCCTTTCGGTGCTTCAGCAACCCTGACAGGTTCCTTTGAAAATCTCATTTCCATATAGTACGTGTGAGCGCTAACGCTGATAATTAGCGTGCAGAGACCCGGTTGAGTCACGCAAGCTCTCTCACATTGTCACACACGCAAGGTGCGGTGATGGAGAAACTCTTCCAAGAAGGGAAAACCTCCAGCTTCAGCATCGATTAAGACTGCAATCCCATTTTGTTTCTCAATCTCCCCTCAAAGGATGTGTTATGTCCGTGACTTTGGGTACAGTATTGAAGGATTGAGACCTTGAGATTGAGTCCTTACGTGGACGAATGACATATTCAAATGTTAGATTCCCTTTGTGAGGAAGTTGAAATTCATAAAATGTGTTAATAATAAACTAAAATCAGACTAAGTAATGATCTGCTCAAATTAACCAATCATTTTTAGGGATGAGAGTATGCCACACCATAGAGCCCGGTGGACGGTTAGTTCCAGGCTGGCTCAGAGTGACTGATGTTGGGCTTAAGGCGTGGACCAGACAGTGTTGTCTCTCCTCTGATTCTTTCCTGCACCATCAGATATACACAACCAAGGACATGCAGGGACTCTCGGCCCGTAACTCACCCACAATCTTTGTGTCTCTCTACAGTCTCAGAGCTCTCTTTAAAAAAATGGATTACCGCACTATCCTTATTGTTGGCATCGAACCTTGAAGTAGTTGGTTGAGATTTCATTTGACATGAGCTTGTACACCAGTGTGACCATTTGTTTTTGTTTTGCAGAAGAAGGAGTGGCTATGTTTGAACTGCCAGACCCAGCGGCTGATGTCAGGAGGCCTGGGAGACACACCCCTTCCTGTTCCTCATCCGTCTCCAAAGCACCAACCAATGGGATCCCCCCGCCACCAGGCACCAGCGAGTCAGCAGCCGGCTCAACAGAAAGGCACCGGTCAGCAGGGGCCCAGGGGCATGCAGCCCCAGCAGCAGAAGGCCCAGGTGGGGCCAGGAACAGGAGCCTTCGGCCCTACTTCAGCCAAACCACCAGAGGAGGCCAAGGCCTCTGGGCAGCCCACCACCCAGCCCACCATCCAGCCTACCACCCCGCCCACCTCTCCACCCACCACCCAGCCCAGCCCCTCACCGGCCCCTGAGGACAAGAAACTAGCCAAGGACCCAGAGGAAACCACCTCGCCAAAACAGGACACAGAAGGGGAGAGCCATCCTGTACCTGCCATAGAAACCAAGTCTTCTCAGAAAAAAGGAGAGCAGATCACCCCTGTCAAGGACATCAAGAAGTCCAGACATTATGACGTAAGATGCTCTTTTACCAGTCTTGCCCACATCCACTGTAACATTCTGGTATGAAGCACTTAAAGGGATAGTTCACCCAAATCACAAAATGCATCATTCCTTCAATTCCCCTCTCCCTCAAAAGCATGTTTTACTTATTCAAATCATTTCATTCGCTGACTTTGAAAGCTCAATGACTTGGAGTAGACTGATTTGTACTGCTGTCTCCTCTCTGTCCTCTCCTTTGTCTAAAGGTGGCTTTCAAGGTAAGGAAACACCCCATTTTGTCATTTGGGTGAAACTTCCCTTTAAGGTTATTAAGCTCTATTGGACCTTAGTATTGATTCTAACAGCATTCTGCTTAGGGTTTGGATGCCAGGCCATTAGATAGATTTAGTTTAGACAGAATGAATGTGTTTTTTTCTGATTCCTCTACACTATCCATCAACCCTCACGAAATACAAAGTGTAAAGTGGCACCCATTGAATATGCCAAACCATCAAAGGCCTAGCGGTATTAAATTAGACCTCATATGAATATAAATGATGGGCAGTGAGCTAGAGTACCATGCAACGTTAGCATTCACAATAATTTTGTTAGCCTTGCATTTACAGTTTAGCATATCTCATATATTATATCGCTAGCTCGATACAAAGGATTTTGCATTCCTTGTGACTATAAAATGAATCCTTTTTCGATTGCTCTCTACTACCTTAACTTGTGCTCTCTCTCTTCCTTTAGGATACCAAGAACAACAGTTGTCACGACCTGTCTCGAAGTCCTCAGAGTCTCAGTGACACAGGATACTCCTCGGACGGCATCTCCAGCTCCCACAGCGAGATCACCGGCCTCATCCAGGAGGAGGAGATGAAGCTTAGTGAGAGAGGGATCAGCGCCAGCCCTCCCAGCCCGTCGGAGATCACCAAGCTGGAGAGCTCCATGAGACCCCTTCTGGAGTCCAAGGCCCTGCCGACCGAGGAGAGGGAGCGAAGCCGAGGGAGGCACCACCGAGATCGGGATCGGCCGCGCTCCCTGTCCATCACCCCAGAGGCCTACGACTCAGACGAGGAGTTGGAGGACATCTTGGAGGAGGAGGAGGATGGAGGAGGAGGAGGAGACTGGGAAACCAAACGGGAGCACAGGAAGGAGGCCAAGGCGAAAGAGGAGAAGAAAGCTGCTCCTCCTTCGGAGCCTGCGGAGATGACCGACGAGGAATTCATGAGGAGGCAAATCATGGAGATGAGCGCTGACGAGGACAATGAGGAGGAGGAAGAGGAGGAGGAGGAGGAAGAGGATGAGATGGAGGAGGCAGAAGATGAAGAGGATGAAGGCTATGGTTACCAGAAACCCAAGAAAAGCCACCACAAGCACCTGTCTGACTCTGCCAAAGAAAAGCGCCGACTCACCCACCACTCAAGCAGTTTTGAAGAAGAGACCAAAAGTTCCTCGGACGTTTATAAAGGCTCAGCTGAGGAAGGTGAGGAGGACCTCATGGCCTCGCAGGGTGGCCTGCGTCGTTTCAAGACTATCGAGCTCAACAACACAAGCAGCTACAGCCGTGACATGGAGCTGAACAACGAGAATGACCTCAGTCTAGACCGCGAGCCCGAACTGGAGATGGAAAGCCTGACGGGGTCTCCCGAGGAGCGCTCCAGGGGCGACTACTCCTCCACTCTGCCGCCAACAACCTCAAGCTACACCTCTGGACAGTCCCCTACCTCAATATCTTCCATGGAAGAGGACAGCGATAGCAGCCCCAGCCGCAGGCAGAGGCTGGAGGAGGCCAAGCAGCAGAGGAAGGCCCGACACCGCTCCCACGGGCCTCTACTCCCCACCATTGAGGACTCCTCAGAGGAAGACGAGCTAAGGGAAGAGGAGGAACTTCTACGGGAGCAGGAGAAGATGAGGGAGGTGGAACAGCAGCGGATCCGCAGCACTGCCAGGAAGACCAAGAGAGACAAGGAGGAGCTGAGAGCCCAGAGGCGTCGTGAGAGGTCCAAGACTCCCCCGAGTAACCTCTCCCCCATCGAGGACGCCTCCCCTACAGAGGAGCTGAGACAGGCGGCAGAGATGGAGGAGCTACACCGCTCCTCGGCGTCTGAGTACTCCCCCCAGAGCCTAGACTCTGAGGCCGAAGGCTACGAATCCAAACTCTACAAGTCAGGCAGCGAGTACAACCTGCCCACGTTCATGTCTCTCTATTCCCCCACAGAGAAGTCCTCCTCCACCACCACCACCACCGCCCCCTCATCCTCCTCCTCCAAGCCTCTTAAGAGCGCCGAGGAGGTGTACGAAGAGATGATGCGGAAAGCCGAGATCCTTCAGAAGCAGCAGAAGCAGCAGCAGCCGCACGGCAGGCAAGGGCAATACTACGAGGAGGACGTGAACGGCCAGGACTACGAAGACGAGTACGAGTACGATCAGGCGCAGAGCAGCTATGACAACGAGGCAGGCGAGACGGACATCTACGAGGAGATCCGCCAGACGTCTCAGAGCATCACCAAGATGCAGCAGGAAACGGATGAGCAGGTGGAGATCGACATGGAAGGCCTGGAGGGAAGTGCCTACCCAGAGAAACAGTTGCTCGACACGGGATCTGCCTTCGCTAAGCTCCTAGAACAGAGCAATGCTCTCTTGACTCCAGGTACTAGCCCCACCCAGGTTTCTGCTCCCGTTTCCTTCTCTGAAACTACTGGCCGGATCCCTGATGTCAAAGTGACCCAGCACTACTCCAAAGACAGGATAAAGAGCCAGACTGGCAGGAATGGCATCACCCCAGTGGTGGCTGCCACAACCATAGCAGCCTATGGCGTCTATGCCAGGGATGCAGTGACCGTATCCCAGACCAGTACCAGCCAGACAATGACAACTTCCCAGTCACCCATGTACGGGAGGCACACAGGGGGTCCTGCTACATCAACCACTACTGTCTCCAATGTTTGCAGCAAGATAGCAGAGATCACCCAGGCCTACAGCCAGAGGGAGGTGGTTATCAAAAGGGCAGGAGACAGCAGGGGGGTCCAGGCCAGGGATACCTCCACTTCCTCAGAGCATGTTATTGAGTCACGCTCTCATAAAACGCATTCTTACTACCGGAGTTCCAGTCCTCCCCTGTCGCCCTCTCCTCCGCCTAGTCCTATGCGCTCCCCCTCCAGGAGGCACACCGTTGAGTTTTCCACCCAGACCCTGAGCTCCGGCATGGAGGTGCAGTCAGCTGGATCGGGACCTACCTCTCCAGTGATGGCGCAAGGAACCCAGACACCAAACAGGTCTGTCTCCCCACGACTCCACAGACAGCAGTCTTCTCAGGAGGTGTCCTACTCTCCTCCCCGCAGCCCCGCTAGGCCAATGACTGTCAACACAGCCACCTCCCCTCTGTCCTCACCCACCAGGTTCAGCAGACAGTCCACGTTTGACTCCTACTCTCCTGCAGCAAGCCCTCCAGACACCCCGCCCTACCACCATTCACCCCAGCACACCTTTTATCATGGCCATCGAGTGGAGAAGGTCAGTGTGGGGACCAGCATGGTCACCACTGCCAGCACATACAGCCGAGGCTCCATGTCCATGGAAAACATATCCCTCTGCCGCATCTCCACTGTCCCAGGCACCTCCAGGGTGGAGCAGGGGCAGATGATCCAGGGGGGGAGTGTGGTTGATCTGAGAACAATCGGCAAGATGGCTCCTATCATCATGACTGACCAAGGAATGGACCTCACTTCCCTGGCCACAGAGACAAGAAGGTACCAGGGGGGTCCTGAGGGCAGTCCCAGCCGCCACTCCACCATTGTCCAGCCGCTCATCATGAACCTGAATGCCCAGGAGCACCCCCACGTTATGACCTCCACCACCCCCACCACCGTCAGTGTCACTGTGGCCGCCTCCATGTTCATCTCCCAGCCGAAGCAGCCCATGGTGTATGGGGACCCGCTCCAGAACAGGATGGACCTGGGTCAGGGCATGGGTACTGCTGTGTGTCTGTCCCAGAACAAGCCCCAACACATAGACCCGGCCATCCCCAAGATTGATGCCAAACTCGAGGACCTCAGCATCCAGCAGCATCAGCTGCAGATGCAGCAGCAGAAGCTCCAGCAGCAGCAGGAGCTTCTAGAGCAGCAGCTCCAGCTGCACCACCAGATGCAGCAAGCCTCCAGCATGGCACGATTCAGCATGCCTGGGCAGGTGCCATTACTGAAGAAAGACCTGTTGGTTAGCCAGACCACCAATGCCCAAGCTGTGGTTAGTGCCATTTCTCCAGCTGTGGCCCCAAACCTGTATGTCTCTGGAGGTCCTCTGGAGTTGAAAAGCAAACCTACCCCTGCAGGGGTGGTGAACCTGTCTGGGGTAAAGCCTCCCCATGCCATGCTGGTGCAAATGGATGCCGGGGCAGGACAGGGGGGGGCAGTTACCCAGTTGGTCAAGCCAGAAGAGGGGCACGATGGCGTTGATTTGTCAGGCCAGATGAAGCCAGAGAACCAGTCAGCTTGCTGCGATGTTGTTTACCATCTCCCGTTTGGTGGTAGCTGTGTTGGGGGTCCCTTCTCTCAGAAATCCAACGTGGAAGAGAAGGAGGAAAGTCAGGGACCTCGGCCACCCTCGGCACCTCCTCTCTCCCATCCTTATGACTCAGATCAGGAGGTCCAGCAGCAGTACCATGAGTATCCCATGATGGATGCCCGCAAGAGCTATACCTTGCCCTTCCCTGGGAGGCTGCAGCCCTCCATGTCTGACACCAACCTGGCAGACCCTGGGCTGCAGTCCTATCATTCTAAAATGGACCCTCACTTGCAGGCCACTGGAGAACTGGCCATGGATCTGACAGCTATGAAGCATGCCTATGAGGGTGGGTTGATGGGCATGGGCATGCAGTATGGCTCCTACACAGACCTTCGACACGGAGGGGATGTGACGGCTCAGAGCATGCCCATACGCAGGTTCAACTCCCTGTCCAACATCAGCTCTGATTACGGATACTCCCCCCGCGATTTAGCCAACTTCCAAGAGTCTAATCTGGCTCAATACAGCGCCACCACTGCCAGGGAGATCAGCCGGATGTGTGCTGCCCTCAACTCCATGGACCGCTATGGTAGCAACCCAGAACTGATGCAGTTTGCGGTTGGAAGAGGGTCGGGTCCAGGGAGCAGAATATCTTCAGGACTTTCGGGAATGAGAGCCAACATGCTGTACGGGCCTGACGGGAAGCCCCTCTCCCACAGCCAGGCCCTCACAAACTTGATCAATGCTCGGCAAGCTAGCCTTAGGGCCATGTATCCTTCAGCTGTAAGGTCCTCTGATGGCATGATCTACTCTACCATCAACACACCCATTGCCTCTACGTTGCCAATCACCACCCAGCCAGCCTCCGTGCTGCGTCCACTCCTCAGAGGGGTTTACCGCCCGTTCCCCACTGCTAATATGACACCTGTACCCTTGGCCAGCCTCAGCAGAATGCCTGTCAATCCAAGGATGCCGCTGTCAGGTCAGGCTCCATTCCGCTACCCAACACCCAGCCGCTTCCCAGCAGCTACTACTGCGGCACCAGTTTGCACACCTGCTCTGATCCCTGTAACCACGGGACAGGATGCACCTATGTACTTGGGGAAGGCCCCAACCCCATCGACAACATCATCAGCTGTAACCGCGCCCTCTTCCCAGCCCGCCATTTCAGACCACTACCAGGTCCCTGCAACTGTGCCAACAGAGCCCCAACAGCAGCCAATCAACCTGTCTCAGACCCACCTCCACACCCAGGGACCAGGAAGCCAACAACCTTCTGGCCAGCAAACCCAGCCCCAGGGTGGCCAACTCCAGTCCCAACCTCCCCCACACAGCCAGCCCCCACCTGCTCACGGTTACCCTCCAATCACCAGCAACACCCAGCCCACTCAAGGTTACCCCCAGCAGCCACCACACCCTGCCCCGACCTCAGGTGGCCCCCCAGGGGCCCTGGCTCACCCCGAAGGAGAGACAGAGGAGGAGCGCCTGCACCGGCAGCAGGAGCAGTTGCTGCAAATGGAACGGGAGCGGGTGGAGCTGGAGAAACTGAGGCAGCTACGTCTGCAGGAGGAGTTAGAAAGGGAGAGGATGGAGCTGAAGCTACACAGGGAAAAGGAGCAGATGCTGGTGCAGAGGGAGATCCACGAGCTGCAGACCATCAAAGAGCAGGTAGGTCTCTTCCTCGGACCATCCAAAGACATCTGAACACTATCTTGGTGAATAGAATGGGTTTTGGGTTTGTCTGTTCTGGGATTGACATAGAGGTTGTACTGACTTCTTTTGCATTGTGAAGAGTTTATTTCAATCGATAGGTTAAACACATTGAAATACATTGGACGTCTTGTCATTATTGTGATTGTGTATTATATATGTTTGTTTATTTAGCTAGTGTTTCAGCTGGCTGGTAGATCGTAGGCCTTGTGTAACCATTTTCTTCTTCTCCGATAGAACAAGCATGGTTTGCAATTCTTTCAAGTTCACAAGGTGTGGAGCCCCTCTTTATAGAATGCTTTCGAAATTAAGAGAATGTGCATTTGCTCTGGGTCGTGAACCCCAAACATTGCAAATATCCCTAGCATCTGGCAAACCTTTCACACCCTCTGCCCTATAACAAAAACAACACCAGGCATTACTAATCCACTGCCACGCTAGCCCAAAAGGACCTTTGAGGGGAAATGCCCTTTTAGGTGCTTCTTAAGTCCATGTTAAAGCTGCTTCATGCTCTTCTTTAGGTCATCCAACAGCAGCAGGCTGAGAGGGAGAATCAGCTGGTGATGCAGCGGGAGCAGTTAGCCCAGCAGAAAGCCCAGCTCGACCAGATACAGTCACTGCAGCAGCAGCTCCAACAACAGCTGGAGGAGCAAAAGAGACAGAAGACTGCTGCAGCCGCAGCTGCAGCCCAGGGCATGCAGGTGCATGGCACAGTCACATGGGCCTACCTCTCTAAACACCTTACATTGCTTGCTTGACATTTGGAGTGAACTATCCCTTTCCACGCAAACGATCGCAGTATTTGAAATCTATTCAAATCTTTTCAAATACGGCTGGCTATGGTCCAAATAATTTGGAGCAGCTGGAGGTTCAGTTGGTATCAGTGAAACAAAGGTTGTCCTCTGTAAATCTGTCTTTGACTCTTTCTCCGGCTTTAGGTGGATGCGAACGGACAAACGTTGCATCCCTATGCAGAAGTCACTTCCAGGTCTCTGCCCAACTCCTCCTCCGAGCTGTGCCTGCGGAGCGGGGAAGAGCACCCGGAGAGCCGCAGCATGAGGAAGCAGAATTCCATGCCTCGGCTTCGGGACGGTGGCGACGGAGAGAGCGTTCAGTTCTACGGCGCCCGCCGTATTGTAGATAGTTGTGTTCAGACAGACGACGAAGACGGCGAGGAGAGGTGAGGAGAACGTGCGCAACCAAGGCTGTCAGAAGGCTTCACTAAGTCATGCCTGGAGGTTAATCCACAATATGGAGTTGAGATCTTCAGCTAGCCTTGCTTTGCATAATGGGTTTTGACTTTGGAATCCATTTTTCGTTCCTTCTTTCATCTCCTGCCAGGTATATGATGTCACGGCGCAGCAGACGCAACCGACGTAGCGTAGACTGCAGCGTCCAGACGGACGACGACGAGGAAAAGGTGGAATGGGAGCAGCCCGTGCGCCGTCGGCGCTCACGATTTTCCCGCCACTCAGAGTCCACTGCCCCGGACTCAAAAAGCGACAACGCCAAGATAGCGTCCTCCAGCATTGCCATACAGACCATCTGTGACTTCTCATGCCAGACAGAGACAGAGCAGCTTGGGAGGGTGTCCCCGGCCATCCATGTTACCCTCCCAGACCCCAACAAGGTGGAGATCATCCACTACATCTCTGGCCCGGAGCGGACCCAGAAGGGCCAGAGCCTAGCCTGTCAGACGGATCCAGAGGCCCAGTCCCAGGGGGTGGTGGTGCCTCAGCTCAGCGTGCCCACCACAGTCAGTCCCTACTCCTCCAGCACAGAGACTGTCAGAGACTCCCAGCTACGCCAGCAGCAACAGCAGCAGCAGCAGCAGAATGCCGCCGCGGCCAAGTTCGAAAGGCGCCGGCCAGACCCATTGGAGATCAGCTATCAGTCGCCACACCACATCCACAACGAGTCCATCTCCAGCCTCATCCGCCAACCGCCCCCAAAGTCCCCCCAGGTCCTCTACTCTCCTGTCTCCCCAGTTTCACCACACCGACTGCTAGAAACTTCCCTTTCCAGTGAAAGACTGAACAAGGCCCATGTCACCCCACAGCAGAAATCCTACACCACTGAGTCGCCCCAGAGACACCCCACCATGCCCCGGCCCATCAAGAGCTCGCAGAGGTCCATGTCCGACCCCAAGCCGCTCAGCCCCACCACAGACGAGCACACCAAGGCTAGGTTGTGTCTCTCCCAGCAGCAGGCCCTGCAGAGCCAGGTAAGAGAGAAGAACCCCTGCCAACCCCAGAACCTCTGAATGAGAAACTCACAGGGAGGGAACTCATCTCTGAGAGAACTCCCATAGCCAAACATACTGAGAGCAATGCCAGGGCAAGGCAATAATCCAGAAACTAGAGCTGCCAGCACAGCAGCCTATAATGTAGGATGCTGCTGCCTCAGCACAGCTCTGGTGGGAAGATCTTATCCTTATGGTTGTAGTTAGATCATTAAAACTGTCATCTCCCTAGTCAGATACTTAGCTATCAAACTTCACTAAAACTATGGTGCTGATTAATTTAACCACCTGTGGAAATCCTTTGTTCAATGGTTGATGAATAATCAATGAATGAATGAATCAATGATTACTGATTGTATAATTAAATAGTGGCTCATAGACTGAGCTATGAGTGTGTCTGAGTCAAAGACTGAAGCAACTGAAACCTAGATTAGGACAATATAATGTTTCAAGCATCTTGAATATTGCACCCTCAGTCCAAAAATGACTCTTCAGCCCAATTCCAACCCACTGATAACCCTCTTGTTCTCTTTCTGTCTTGTGTGTGTTTATCCTGGCAGCTGGCTGCCTTACAGCAAAGCTCACTGCTGAGGAAGGTGAAGCGGACCCTACCCAGCCCTCCTCCAGAAGAATCCCACTTACCCATGGTGACCCCGGCACTCCCCCAGCTCTACATGCCCTCCATGGCCAGCCTGAAGGCAGCCTCCCGGCCTGGCCTGGCAGCCAAGGCCAGCCTCTTGAAGGACCTCACCCACGAGCTGAAGGCTGTGGAGCAGGAATCCACCAAGCTCCGCAAGCAACAGGCTGAGCTGGAGGAGGAAGAGAAGGAGATAGATGCCAAGCTGCGCTACCTGGAGCTGGGCATCACCCAGAGGAAGGACACACTGGTGAAGGAGAGGGAGAGGAGGGATATCGCTTACCTGCGCTGCATGGGCGATGCTCGGGACTACATGTCCGACAGTGAGCTCAACAACCTGCGCCTGGTGGCAGCAGCAGCTAGCTACGAGAGCAACGGGATTCTGGCACGGCCCAGCACCGCGCCACTGAGCCAGTTCACCAGTGACCTTAACACGGCCGCACAATTTCCCCCCACTTCCTCTTTCGTGTCCTATCAATATGCCCAGAGCCAGTCAGCTCCAGTCCCCCAGCCCCCAGCACCCTATCAGCCCTCAAGCTTCAACCAACCCCCATACCCAACCGTTTCCCAGTCCCAGGCACTACCCCAACCTACCCCGCTTCAGGCCCCTGCCCCCCCATCCTACCAAACCCAGACCTCCTATCCCTCTCACACCTATCCCCTGTCCCAGCCCCAACCCCAGCCCCTGCCCCCATATCCTCAGTCAGACCATGGGCAGCCTGCTCTCCCCCAGCATCTCTCTCAGCCCCAGCCAAGTCACGGGGGCTTTGCTCCTGCCCAACCTGGTCAACCCCCATACCCAACCCACAGTTCCCCTTACCCCAACCAGACATCCACTTACCCAGGAAGCCAGAGCTCCAGCTACCAGCCCCAGGCTGACATCCTCACCGTGCACCACAGGCCCCGGCAGACATCTCTAGCCGACTTAGAACACAAGATGCCCACCAACTATGAGATCATCAGCAACCCCACGGTGGTAGTGACCACCACGGCACAGGACGCGACCTACTCTTCCAGTGGAGCACCCTCCTATGGACAGTACTCAGGTACTACAACCATGGCCAGCTCTTATGGCCCGTATTCTTCCCCTGTGTCCAGTACATACGGCCAGTACAGCACCACAGCAGCCAGCACCTACGGCCAGTACACTTCCACCCCGGCCAGTACGTACGGCCAGTACACAACCACCACAGCTAACACGTACGGCTACACCACCACCACGGCCAGCTCCTACGGTCAGTACACCTCCACAGTGGCCAACAGCTATGGCGGTCACTACAAGCCAGATCCCTCGCTCCACTCTGTGGACAGCCCCTCCACTTACGCCAGCGACAGCCTCTACGGAGGTTCGGGCCTGGAGCAGAGTATCCCCAGGAACTACGTCATGATAGATGACATCAGCGAGCTGACCAAGGAGGGAATGGGCACCCACAGCGACGGCCACGGAGGACGCTACCCTGGAGACGTTGGCCCCGTCCTGGGCCCCGGGACTGGCCCCGGAGTGGGTCCGGCACGCGGCACAGGCAGCGGAGGCACGTACGGCAGGCCGGAGGATGAGCGGGAGGAAGACCTGTACGACCATCACGGCAGGGGTAAGAGCTACCACCCGCGAGGGTCAGACACGCACGGACGAGTAGGGAGCAGCGGCAGTGCTAGCGTGGGTGGGGGATCCTCCTATTACTATGACGACTACAAACATGGCGGCGTGCCAGTGGGCTTGGCAGGGGGGCGCGTACCTCAGAAGCCCTCGTCCAGGAGCCTGGCGCCGGCCGTCATGTCGGCCAAACGCAGCAAGCACCGCAAAGCCGGCATGGAGCAGAAGGTCTCCAAGTTCTCCCCCATCGAGGAGGCCCGCGACGTAGAGGCTGACATGGCCTCCTACTCCTCCTCCGCTGGGGGAGGCATCTCCATGGTAACGCGTGGCCGCCGCCTCCACGACGACCCCTACGGGCTGAGGAAGGGCGGAGCCTACGACCCGAGGTACTACGGCAGCACGGTGGTGGAGGAGGACGACAGGATCTACTACACGTCAGGCCGCTCGCGCTCCACCGGCTACGGCATGGACAAGGTGGCCTCCAGGGACTACCCTGGGTACCGGAGCCGCTCCTACGAAAGAGACTCGTCCTCCTCCTACCGTTCCAGCTATGGCTACAGCCGGGGCCGCCACCCCACGCGCCAGTACTCCGAGGAGGAGAGCCTTCTCAGCCCCCTGGGGGTCAGCAGAGCCTCCGACCCGTACGACCCGGCCCACTCTAGTCAGTATTATTACGGCCAGTACTACGGGTCCAGCCACTCACTTCCAGACGTGCAGGACCACATGATCCGAGACCTGCCGCGGACGCACGTCTACAAACCCGACGATGCGTACATAATAGACGATATGCACTGTGCTGTGTCAGACAGCGAAGGTAAATAGGAAGATGGATGGAAACATTCCACAAGCAGGCTCCTCCCACTTCCTCCGGACATCCCCCACCTACCCCAAGTAGAATAGCGCAGCCAGAGAGAGAGCGAAAGAGAGAGCGCAAGTTGCATGCTGTGGTGTTGCGTCCCAAGGGCTAGCTGCAGTTCTCATCGTAGGGATCAGTTGTCTGTCCGCCCGCCCGCCCGCCTGCCTGCCCACCTGCCCGCCTGTCCGCCAGCCTATTCGTCCGTCCGTCCGTCCGTCTACATTTTCGAATCCTGCATGAGCCTTTGCGTTCCGTTCATCTGTCACGTTCTCTCCAGCATGCTCGGAGCTGCATCCCTTTTTCTTTCAGGAAACGTCCTTGGGTGTAAAACCATTGTCTTTGATTTGCTGCCTCTTGCTTGTTTTATTGTTGCGGTCACTCGTGTGTGATGTGGATCTATTGTTTCTGAACTGTGGCTAGTGGGGATGTGCATTCGTACCGTGCATGGGTGTAAACGTACTTCTCTTTTCTTGTTCTTTTTCTTTCCCTTGTTCCTCTGTTTGGCCTTTCTTCCTCTCTTCCCTCTCTTCCGTTTCCGATCCCGTTCTCTTGCATGACTCGGCTGTCAGGGTGCATGCCTCTGTCTCCTAGCGACCTGGAGATTGACTGTGATCTGCTCTTGGTTTCTCAAGCCTACCACCTGAGCCAGGAGGAGACCGACTGGTTCCAGAAGCCTCGCTCCAGCTCCCGTCACTACGGCAGCAGCGGCCACTCCTCCTCAGGGCGGAGCAGGCACGTCAAACACACCTATCACGATTACGACGAGCCGCCAGAGGAGGACCTGTGGCCGCAGGATGACTACGGACATGGAGGACGACACACGACATCCAGAGACCACCGTCACCAAGGCAGCACCTCGCGCCACTCCTCTTCCAGGCACGGGGATGAGACGCGCTCATCACGCTCCTCCAAGGGCCACCCCAAGGACCCATCGCTGCGCCATGACTCCCAGCGAATGTCCTCCTCCTCTGGGAAGAGAGGAGAGTCTCGCTCTTCGGGGTACCACTCATCAGACTACTCCAGAGACCCATCGGGGCACCACCACGGCCAGCGCTCCTCCAAGCAGGGCTCCCACAACCAGGGAAGCTCCTCTAGGAGCAAGCAGCAGCAGGACCTCCAGGGTCACCCAGCCTCCTCCAGGCAGCCTGGCAGCAGCTCAGGTCGGGTACAGGGCCCTGTCAGTGGGCCTCCTGGCTCAGGTAGGCAGGGTCCTGGTGGTCCTCAGCCAGAGGGAGCACCAGGTCAGAGGACCCAGCTCCAGCAGCAGCCTCAGACCCAGGCAGCCAGGCAGACCCAGCCGCCATCTGGGACCACACCCCAGCAGCAGCCCCCAGGGTCAGCTCAAGCCCAACAACTTCAGGCCAAACCTGGTCAGCCTGGTATGGCTGGTCAGCCTGGAATGGCTGGTATGGCTGGCCGACAGCCAGGTCCTGCAGGACAACAGCCACCTATGGCGGCAAGTATCTTAACATTTACTAATGTCCATTCCTCAACAACAGATCTCTTGTTCTCTCCTCTACCCTCAGTAGAATATCCCACATCTAAAACTGCCCAGAGCCTTATCCACTTCAACTGTAATGGTTGAAGAGGCCTTGATTGGTGCAGCCATCCCATGATTACAACCATTATTTAGAAATGAAAACCTAGGCAGAGAGCAGTAGACCAGTCTTGCATTCACGTTGTGCAATGAAAGAGAAAATATGATGTGGGAGCACGTTCATAGACTATCAATGATTTCCTGTGCTTGTGTGACCTCTGTGTATCCAGGAAATACGTAATGTAGCCAGTAATCTTGTTGTTTTATATGCCGAGGAAACGGTCACTTTAAGTGAATGAAAAAAAAGAGGATAAAGGGAATCCCTCACCCTTTTAATCATCTCTCTTTCCCCCTTTCTGATCTGTGTGCTTTTGCACTCTATCACTCTCGTTCTTTCTTTACAACTCTAACAGGCAAAGACAGACGCCCCCCCAATGACTGCCATAGGAGCGAAGGCAGCAACAGCACAACCTGCAAAAACAGCCCAGCCCCCCCTCACAGGAATAGGTACCACATGTTTTGCCTTTGCCTTTGCTTTTTACTGAATTTCTCCTTATCTAGCAGGCTGTCTGTCTAGCTGTCTGTATAGCTGTCTGTCTGTCTAGCTGTCTGTCTAGCTGTCTGTCTAGCTGTCTGGCTGTCTAGCTGTTTGTCTAGCTGTCTGTCTAGCTGTCTGTTCGCTGTCTGTCTAGCTGTCTGGCTGTCTAGCTGTTTGGCTGTCTAGCTGTCTGTCTTTCTAGCTGGCTGGCTGGCTACTCAATTGTCTGGTTGTCAAGATAGCTGGCTGTTGAACTGGTTTGCACGCTGGGTGTCAAACTGTCAGGCTGACTGTCTTAATGTACTGTAGTTGGTAAAATTTAAAGACCTTTCATTCCCACGGCCACATGTTTGAGTGGGAGTGGATTACGTAAAGAGGTATCACGAGTGTCCAGTTTAATCTGGAGATTAATCCAGAGAATGCCTTGGAGAGATGACGCCACTGCATAATCCCCAAACAGGAAACACCGAGAAACGGTTCACTTCTGTGTCAGTGTAAACTGGCTGATGTCATCATTACAGGGGCAGCGTTCCAAAAACACCTAGTCCTCAGACAGCCGGGGGTCAGGGAGAGGGACCAATAGCTGTCTGTTCTTTTAGATTCAGAGACATCCTATTAAACATACACCATTATGGTGCTTTCTGAGATAACCCAGTTTGGGTGTGGATTCTGGCCTTCAGGATTACTGGCCTGTCAGGTTGATATGGGATTTAGCATCGTGTCACTTACACCACTTCTCTTCTCTCCCTTCTCACCTCATCTGCACCCGCCGCTCCCTCCCCTCAAGGCTCCAAGGCGGCCCCTAGACCAGGAGGCATCGGCAGTGCCGCGGCAGGCCTGCCAGGGGCGGAAGGAGACAGCGTTCTCTCCAAGATCCTGCCAGGAGCAGCCGCTGAACAGGCTGGAAAACTAGGAGAAGGTAAAAGGAAAAATGGAGCCCTTCACGTTTCTCTGACCTACCTCTTGACACGTGACCTCTTGACCTTTCAGTAAAGTTGTCTCTAACCGGCCCCTGTTCTCACACACCATCTTTCTCTCCCAGCAATCTCTGGATTTGGCAAGAAGTTCACCTCACTGTTCTGAGGTGCTGATGTGAGGGTGAGTGTGTTTTGGTGCGTCATTTCAAAGCAGAAGTGGTGCATTTGATTGATACTTTTTTAATAATACGTTATTCTATAAAATTCAGTTGTGAATTGGCGTGCAAACTGAAAATGTTACATTTGAATTAGCCTTTGTTTAATTGTGTTTATTGTTTGTGGTGTAATCGACTCATTTGCTGGCAGGTGTTTGTAAATGTTACGGATGATGTCACGAGGCCTCGTACCAGAAAAAACCTATGAAGTTCCATAGCTTTGATGAGAGAGAGGGAGAGACGGACAGGAGGAAGGAGGAAGAGAACATCAAGGAGCGGACATCTGAAAGCACTGGTGTGGGAGAAATTCAACATTTCGATTCTCTCTTAATCAGTATTGTTGTGATCCAGAAGCATGCTGTGAAATAACACTGGCCTTAAATCAGCATTTCTCTCTATTCCATTATGCAATAAAGGAATTCGATTTTTTGGGTTAGGAACTAACAAAAGCTAAATTTAACCAGTTTTTGGGTGACAGAATAACAAGCTCTTCTCTTTTCTTTTGACAGCCAATAAGGAATCAATGGATGCTGCAGATCCTCAACATGTCAGAAAAACAAACCATTTTCTTTGGCAGGCCAGACAGTAAGTTATAAGCACAAATACACCAAAAATAACTAACTAACCATTCTCCACTGGTTTGAGGTTTTACATGAGTCATTTTAATGTACCAAATAATAACCGCACATTGGACAGATAGTTTAACAACCCAAGAAGGGAACAGCTTACCACAACAATTCAGGACCACGGTGTGGACAGATGGCACGTGTCAGAAATGAAGTGGCCTGTGCCGCCCAGTTCACTACAGCTGCAGTTCGAAGCGGAACATAAGGACTAAATTGATGTTCTCCAAAGACAACCTCCAGCCAAGAAACAGCAGCCAGATCCATATAAAGGTGTTATCCTGCCTTACGGAACGTAGTCTACTTAGCTTTGTCGAACACTGCTAGTTATATGGCTTTAGAAAGGTTGCAACAAATGTCTACCCTTTGCCTTGCTATAATTGTTTTGTCTGTGCACTGTTGGTCCTGATAAAAAATACAGCGCAAACATACCGCAGCTGGAAGAGGAGGATTTTTCCGAATACTGACAAAGCAAATAATAATAATCTTGTGACCCAGAAACCTTTTTTAGTGGATTTCCTCACAAACTTGTTGTCTGTGGAAGTGTCAGATTTTAGTAACACTAGTTCAGGCATGGGCAAACTACGGCCCATGGGCCATGTATAACCCGTCAGGCTTTTTAATCCGGCCCGCCAAATTTATTCAAACTATGTATCACTATGTACAGGCTCATAGTCTTGAGTTATGGAATAAATGAACATTTATTCATTTAGCAGACGCGTTTATCCAAAGCGACTTCCAAGAGAGAGCTTTACGAAAGAGCATCGGTCACTGATCATAACAACGTTATAGTCCCAAACATAGCGGGTAGTCGGATTATGAAACAATCATTGTGTGAAACCAAACAAGTGCCAAAGGGAAAAGCCTCAGTTATCACCTGATGGACACCCTTGTAGCCAATCAGGAACAGAGTATATTTACAGTAAATTTAAGAACTTTGTGTGCCCCCCCAGTCAAAAGGTTTTCCCACCTCTGGTTTGGAAGATAGAAATCCACAAGTCATCAGCTCACTGGTCATGGAGTTACTTTCCAATCAGATCCTAATAATGACGGTGGAGTGGTTAAAAAACATTTAGCTAACAAATTGGGTAGCTGAAAATCGATCCTATATTAATTGATCTGGATGAGCGTGCATAATAACAATGTGCTCTTATTTAGAAAGGATAGTGAACTTGGCCACATCTCGCAAGGATATGATTGAGGCCAAGCCTGCGCCTAGCTCCTGACAGTCAGCAAGTAAAGCGCTTGTGTCCATGAAGCATTACACGGTAAAACGTGGACAAACACAGTTTGGAGAAAAAGACTGCGTATTTGTATATTTGTTTTTCATACACATGCAGTTTACACTTTCAACCAAATGACAAAAGACACTGCTCCCCTTGAATTTTAAGAAACACTTTATTTGGATTAGGCCCTAGGGGGTTAATGGGGGGTGGGTAGTTTTCTTGGATTAGGCCCTAGGGGGTTAATGGGGGGTGGGAAGTGTTCGGTTGATGAACTTAACTAAACTTAAACTAAACTTAAACTAAACTAAACTAAACTAAACTTAAACTAAACTTAAACTAAACTTAAACTAAACTAAACTTAAACTTAAACTTAAACTTAAACTAAACTTAAACTAAACTTAAACTTAAACTAAACTTAAACTTAAACTTAAACTAAACTTAAACTAAACTTAAACTTAAACTTAAACTTAAACTAAACTTAAACTAAAACTAAAACTAAAACTAAAACTTAAACTTAAACTTAAACTAAACTAAACTAAACTTAAACTTAAACTAAACTTAAACTTAAACTTAAACTAAACTTAAACTTAAACTAAACTAAACTTAAACTAAACTTCAAGTGGGGTTGATGGGGCGGGGTAGTGTGGGGTAAAGGGATGGTGGATCGGGGGGGTGGGGTGGGGGGGATATGGGAGGAGAGCTGGTCTTGTTGTTAAACCGGCAGGACCTGAGTGGACCTCTGGCACCGCATGGCCCCCCAGCAGAAGTTTGCCGCTGACCTGATGGCCTTCCAAAGATGCTCGGCCTGCCGACGCCACCAGCTGGAGATAGAGACAAAGGCACAGGAAGTGAGCGAGCGCGGGAGCAGGAAGAGAGGAGATACAGTGGAAAACAACTGAGAACGTGGTTTAGATGGTTGTAACGTGGGTGTGTCCTCTGAAGACAGACAGGACAACAGGGGAAGTGATCCAGGAGTTTAGACTCCATCTCTTACTGGAGTTGTGGACGATATAAACTCCCACTCTTTCTCTCTACACTGAACTGGTACTGCACCTTTTGGTCTGGACCTCGTGGTGCTGCTCCTCCTCTCTCTCGTGCTCTATCACCACAACTGTTTCTTCAGCAAACTCAACCTACAGGATTACCAGACTTCTCAGCAAAGGTTTCCAGACAATTACAATTACAACAATTATTCATTTAGCAGACGCTTTTATCCAGACCAACAGTTGCTGAGATGAGGAAGACACTTAGCTCATTTATAAAGTAGGGAACACTCTAAACTCTCAGGGTTTGCTTGCCACTGTGGTATGAAGGAAAGGATTTGTGATCTATTGGCTAAACAGAAAGCTCTCTGCAGTGCTGCTCACTGCCACAGGAAGGTGGAGAGAGGCAGAGGACCATCACAGAGGGTTTCACTTACCGGCACACATGATCCTGGTAGGACCAGTCCCTCTTCCTCGCCCATGAGTCCATCCTCATTGGGTCCCCAAAACCTGTCCATCAAATTCAGATTCATTTAGCAGAGTAGTAAGAAAGTTGGCAGGTGATGTGAGTCAGATGTGGTGTTGTGCACACTTACACCCCAGCCTCCTGCAGCTGGACCTCCAGCTTCACTTGCCACTCCAGCTCCACCTGCTTTTGGGCCATCTGTAATATCTCACTGAAAAAGTCCAAACACAGACGCAGACGCTATTCAGAGCGACACACAGCAAGTATAGGGGCATTTCTTATAAGCAAGTAGAGTGAAGTGCTTTGCCCAAGAACACAACATCATGCTGGCACAGCCAGGATGAAAACTTGCAACCTTCTGATTACCAGCCCCTTCTTGTGAAATGAGGGCCATGCCTAAGTGCATGTGTGTGTGTGTGTGTGTGTGTGTGTGAGTGTGAGAGTTCATACCACGTCAGCTGATTAACAAATATCTTCAGCTCTAGGCCGTCCTTCAGCTCTAGGCTGTCCTGTGAGGATAGGCCAGAACTGCAGGATAACTCCTCCAGCTCCTCTGAATTCCTACAGATATCAACAGATCCCAGCGCACATCAATTTCACAGGTCATAGAGACCACACCACTTCTGCATATCCCACCCAAGCCTGTAACTGGCCCAACACTTGTGTGCACCGATTCCAATTTGATGTATTTATTTGGCCTACATACATATTGTTGCAATTTGTTGCATGAAGAGACTGTGAAGAACATGCTGTGGTAGGTGTTTAAAATCTTACCAGTCATCATCTATCCACCACTCACACTCATAGTCGTCCATTACGAATCTCTGTGTCAAATGACTTGGTCAGTTACAATAACTCACCTTGAGCATCTTTTGAATCCATCACTTGCGATTATGACATCATAGTCCGAATCAGAATCCTAATCAGAATGGGGGTTTAATCGCTATGTAAGGTTTACAAACACAGAATTCACTGTGGCAACAATGAGGAAGGGGGGGGGGGTGTATATAACAAAACATGTTTTCTAAACATTTGACCACCCTTTGCTGTTACCTATTCAAAAATTGAATCGCAGTGAGCTTAGCAGTGTCACGAAAAATGTCACATGAGTTGAGATGCTGTTAGCTGTGTGGGCAAACATAATTGACACTTTTAGAGTAATAATTCCATCTGCATTCCGACATTCTGCAGAAGTCGCCAGAATTACCGAATAAGCAGAGACGTGATAGTTTTAGACCATTTGCTAACGGTGTGTTTGTATTTGTTGTGTTGATTTGTTGATTCTTTGTGAGCACGTTTTGGGAACACAAGTTCTGTCATGCTGGGGACACTGTACAGTAAGCTGTTCCTCCATCTCATAGCACCGGGCCTGCAACAACCACAACCGCCTGCTCATGGGTAAACTTTGGTTAACTGCTGTTTTTATAAGGCCAGTTTGTTAGAGGGTTACATCACAGAAGTTATCTGGGATTTGGCAAGAGTCAAAAAGCCACTGTCTTTTAGGCAGACTGTGTTGAATAATGCATGGCTGGGGTTCAGTCATCAGTCAAGCAGGGCTTGGTAGGATCCATATCCCACTGTGCCAGTCTGAATATGAATGTCAGGGTCTCACTGGCTGAGTAACTGGATCTGCACATCGGAGGCCCAGTCATTATCCGATACTCCTGTCCTCTAAGACCTCCCCTTAATACAGACCCCCGTTCTGTCCTGTCTGTTGTCCTTCGACGCACACAAACTCAAGCGTGACCTCCACTATCCACCCACACACACCCACACACACCAACTGTGAGTTCCCTGCCTGTGAGATGCAGTCTACAGTTGACTCCCTTTGCGTATGTATGGGGTGTGAGTCAGAAGCAGGAGAACAGACAGAGATACACACAGAGACAGACAGTATCCTGCGCTGAAGGGCAGGGGGCAAATCCCAAACACTGCCCCCAGTGGAGTCAGAGCGTAGTTGTCTCGCGCATGAATTCCAACAGTCTTAAGACAACAGGCCTTGTATGCAGTGCTGGATCTGGCTTGATGTGTACACTGTGGTCAGTGCTGTTTTTACTGACCGTGTGATGGACTTTGTTTTCGCAGTGACGTTTTAATTTGTGCAGTGCATGCAGTGATAGATGCCACACTTGTGCAGTGTGCAGCTACACCTAGTGGGGCAGAGAATGCACCGTGCGCGCTGCGTACACTGCGCAGGTCTATGTAACAGGGTCGTCCAGCGATGCGGGACAAACTCAGGCAATGTGCTCGGCGCATCGCGACTCGACGACAAGGTCGCGGTGCAGTCGTGCCTCGGTCACCGGGAGGCTCGAGTGACTGCAGCCTCAGTGGGTCTCGATCGGCTCAGAGCAGCTCTGTGACAGTCAGGACCGGCCGCTTACATCTACAGTTACAGCCCCAATTACTGCTCACTTCCCTTCAGTCACATCAGGCTGTGCTCTCCTTGAAAACAGACCCCTCTTCTCCTGCTAGCTACAGTTATGGGAGAGCACTTTTACAGTATATCAGGATGCTAATGCATTTAGCGGTCAAGGCTCTAATGCGGAATGACAGACATTTCACTGTGAGGGGGGAGGGGGGGGGGGTATAGAAAGTCCATCTGTCTGATTGAACAACCCATATATGATTACAGCGCTGAAGTAGCCTTGCCTAAGTGTATTGGGATGAGCGCCTGTTCAAATCCCCCCTGTGCCTCCCTTTGGTATAAAGCATCTGCAGAAAGAAGACATAATGTGTCCAAGCCTGGGCGCTGAACATCTCATGAAGATCATCAGTGTCTTCTCTGGTTCAGCATCCCAACCTCAGACAGGATGGCACCATAGAAACAGCCACAAACTAAAGCCTCAAGCAATGGTGTTAGTAAGATCAGAAAAGAGACAGTGAAATCCCTGCTTTATTTTTATGGACCAACTGGATGCAATATTCTGTAATGTACACTATTTTAAATGTGATTGCATAACATGCAGGAACATGCAGGGAGCTCTTCTCTTGTTTGGTTGTGTCGCCGCCTGGTGGGAGGTCAGAGAACTGCACTGTGATTCTGAATCTGAAGCGTTCAATGTGAACGTGAACACTTCGATGGTCTAAGGCAGGGGTGTCCAATCCTGGTCCTTGAGGGCAGCTGTCCTGACAGTTTTAGATGTTTCCCTGCTCCAGCACACCTCCACAGAGCTTGATAACGACACTTCATTAGAATCAGGTGTGCTGGAGCAGGGACACATCTAAAACCTTCAGGACAGCGGCCCTCGAGGACCAGGATTGGACACCCCTGGTCCAAAGTTTTGAAATTTGATCTACATGGAAGGATCAAAGAGTGATATTTTATAACATAAACAACACAAACACTCAGTATGGCATTCTATTCGTGTCCCTCGTTAGAATGGAATGGGAGTATTTTCAGTGGTTGATAACTGGTAAGATTCATTACTGCTATTGTGAAAGAAGTGACAACGTTTACATATTGTACTCTGTTTCCTAACATCCGGTTTGTTTCCCCCCCGCCAGATCGATTCAAGGGCCCCCATTGTTTTAAAAAGGAACCGAAAATGAAGCCACTCCCCATGTCAAAGACCCAGATGACCCCCTCGCCCACAGAGCTCCATTATAGGACTTGCAGAGAACTATATCTCAGCTGCTCTGCCTTCCCACCACTAGAGAGAGTACCTCACAGGCCAGTGCTGCCGAGAGCACCAGTACCGGGCCACAGAGGAAGGGTAGAGTCACTCTGTGGAAACTGCCTTGCTGGCCCCTCCGCTGAGGATTCAGCTAAACGAGCTGGAATGGAAGAGGAAGCAGAGCAGTGCTGGGATTTCCCTGTTATGTGCTGGTGATACTGGGCTCTGTGGGGGGGGAGCTTTTGCCAAGAGGAACTATTGCCTCCTGGGGGACTGGATGGCCTGGCAGGATCCTTGGTTCCAGACACCTGTGCTCAGATAGAGAAAAAAGGAAAACACAGCTGTCCACTCTACTCAAAAAAGAAATGTTGTGCTTCATAGGATTTTCTGGTACATACGGACCTCTTATTTTGTCGTTTTAAAAGGAGAGAAGATGACTTGAAAAAGAAAAGAAGAAAAAAAAGAAAAAACGAGGCTATGATGATGAAGATGTTGGTGATGATGACTGGGATTCCTCTGGACGTCCTCTCCGCAGTTTGCTCTGTTTCTATCTCTACATTCCAGAATGGAACGGCCCTCCCTACGTATCTGAATGCTGACTTCTCACTCTCAGTTCGTCTTCACTTTACTTTTTCTCCACTTGCAATGCGGTAACCAAGTGTACTATAGTGGATTTAGGAATTCGGAATGCATGGAACTTTATATCCAAGACCTCACACTGTTCGCCATTTCAACCACAGAGGCCATAAGACAATGGTAACATATGAATAATTAGATGGATACAATACTAAAGGTCTGAGAGATTTTTCTGGAAAATATTTCCAAGAAGGAAAAGAGGGCCTGGCCACAAGATATGAGGGTTATAGGTAAGTTTAGGTGGCTTACTAAGAGCTTGAAGAGGCTGGGTAGTTTCTTAGCCATTACAAAGCCATTAAGACAACATTTACACAACACTGGAGGAAACCTTTTTTTTCTCAATCAGACCACAATTTGTGAGTCTTAAATGTTTGATGTTGTTGTTGTCGTTTATTTTTCTACTACAGTTATTTTGTTGTTCATAGCAACATCGCCTTAATCGTTCCATTGTTTGTTAATTTGAAGAGTAAAGTGACATATTTTTTTACCCTGGTTTGTTTACCCATAAAGCTTATTTTCAATGCACTTTTTCAACATAATAATAAGGATGTCAGCTGAAATTCTGACTGTGATATTAATTTGTATTTTTCAGATTATATTTTGATTCACTTTGTTTGTATGTATTTATATATTATTTATTTTTTCATTTCATATTATGGTATCAAGCCGTCCATGGACCTATTTATTTACTTATTTATTGTTTTCAATAACAAAAAGCAATAGTATGCGTTGGGAAGGCGGTAAAGAGCACAATCTTGTGTCATTTCAACTCGTGGTCAGGAATGTGTTTCCTCTTGTTGTATATTTGAACTGTGCAATGTTCTGCTATCACATCAACAGGGCCCTAAAGCAGAGTTTGGTACCGCCCGCATACAGCTCGTCATATCAGCCAATGATTAGACAAGTCTAGTTTTATCAGCCAATTGAGGCGGGATGAGGAAGCACTGTCCGACAGCAGAAAGGCACTGTACACAGAATAGTGTGTGTGTCATCACCATGGGATTTGACTTGAAAAGAGCTTCAACCTCTGTTTGGGATCGTCACCTCTGGCTTTCAGTTTGAGTCTCTTGCCTTTTAGTTTTCTTTCATGCTGGCACCTGAACCCTGAACTGCAACGTTCTATTGGACAGCTGTCATGGAAACCTCTCAGGTCAGTGTACTTCCTGCTGTTGTTTGCAGTGCATCATGGGAAACTGGGTCAGGTACTCAAATGCTCTGGAGGCCCTACATGCTCCTGCTGTACAGTGTGTCTCTCTCTGTGAAGGTTCTACGCATGCTCCGGGGGAACCTCACAATTTATTGTTCCCTTTCCTGATGTCTGTACGTACTGTAGGTACAGTATGTATGTGTGTGTGAGTACTGTGTATGCGTGTATTCAACTCGTCATCCAATGACAAAAAAGGAATAGAATAACAATAATCATGTTCAAAACGATCACGGTTCATCAGAAATCTCCCATCTCCAACGTTCTATGCAATGAATCATGCGAATAAGAATGATTGAAAAAGGGACGAGAGCCAACTGGATCAACTACAACCATTGTTTATTAAGCCTGAGGCCACAAAAGGTTGTTTTAGCATTCCTGACACAACACAAAAAGAAGAAATTGTCCAGTGCGTCCGCATAGTTATAGCTGTATTTCAGTCAGCCAATTACGAATGTTTTCTGTCTGGTTACAAGTTCCCAATAGTTTTCTGTGCATTTGGACCAGTTTTACTAAGTGTCATAAGCATCTGCCATTTTTGTTCATCTTTCTTATTTCAGCAGACGGTTTCAGTGGACGATCTTGTCCTATCAGCAACCTCAGCTTTGTCAGATGATCGCCTCGGTTCATAATGATTGGCTGTGCAGTCTGCTAATCTTTACACAGACTGAAACTGCTGGAGAATGTACAGGGAACAGTTTTTGAGAATCCAATTCAATAAATTAAAAGCCGATATATAGACGTATAGCTGTATAGAATATATGAAATAAATATAGAGATAAATATATTATAATAATAGACAAAACACTGAAGTGCTGTGATGGTAAAACACTAAAGGGAAGCCTACACCTGCTCACCTGGTGTGTATGTTCACTGCCACTATCTACCCCAGACACGTGCAGAGAGAAGCGCTAGATGAGAGGATGCTTGACATGAGAGCGAGGCCCAGTTGCCTGTAGGTCGACTGGAGTCTTCTAGACAAGGGGACCTCATTCCACTGGATCCAGTTGAACTTTATACTGGGTTCTCGATCGTCTGGTTTTCCTCCAGGTCCTTAAACACCACCCTCAGTACAGATACTTCTGGTTTCAATATGGGCAAATGTGTTAATTTGTTGGTTAAAACAAGATATTTTTTAAAGCATATGTTTATGGAATATCTATACAGAAATATTATTTTATCATACAAATGGATGGGTAGATAGATGAGTTTGACTGTATCCTAATGAGGTCCTTATGAAATTTAAAGTGAATAAATAACCACTATTCTCCTCTAATGTAGCCTTTATGTATGCTCCCTAGTGGTGAGATTTTGCATGGCCAGGACCATTGACTGGCTCGCTGAAGAGACAGGCTAGGTCTTGATGTAACTCAATGTAAATTATATAGTTTAGATCAAGGTTGTAAAACAACCACCAATATATCCTATCGAGAACTGGAAATATGTCTGTTTATGTTTTTGGAGTTTCTAATCATACTCTATCACTTTTGCCTCAGGAAAGCACACACAAAATGCACCGTGGCGAAGTTAAAGGGGGACTTTAATATGCA
Organism: Neosalanx taihuensis; assembly: GCA_030340665.1. Lineage (NCBI taxonomy): Eukaryota > Metazoa > Chordata > Actinopteri > Osmeriformes > Salangidae > Neosalanx > Neosalanx taihuensis. Next base: position 9,562,591 of record CM059292.1, read on the forward strand.
CAGCAGTAAGGGCTTTATAACAATACTGGTCAACTGAGAAAGCCATCCTGTTCGAGCCCCATCCGACTACAGCCTACAATGCTTTGGCCTGAACGGCCAGAGCTCATGATGACAGCATCGACCAGGGACTGAGAAACACCCATGTCTTTTTATTTTTTAAACGTCAACCAAAAAAACGTGTTGCTTTTCAGTCGCATATTCTTACTGTTATCATTGGCTCTCGCCGTCGGGGTCGTTACTATGAGGATATTCGGTCTAAAACCTGGCCAGAGATAGAGGAGAAAGAGAAGGGTGATAGACGTTACAGGAGACATATTGAAACAAAAACTAAAAAGCTACAAAAAGGTCATTTTTCCAGAACCATCAGGGAGCTGTCATATTTCACCTGCAGTTTCATTAACGAAAAGTAACAAGTGCATGACTTAGAGCAGCCCCGCCCCTTGACCTCACAGGCAGCCATCTGTAAATAATACTTGGGATCATAGACGCTCTGTACATGTTGCCATACATGATCACACACACACATGAATCCATCTCACAGGCATGGAACACGGCAACGTGCACAGTGGAATAATACACGTGCACGCCGACCTGCCAACTTGTGCTTTTGTGTATAAAAAAAATTAAAAGAGCAGTTATTGATTTTAAAATAAATGCATTGTGTACGTGTGTGGCTGGCTCGTGCGGACTGTTTAAAAACTTAAAAAGTTGTATTGGGAAACATATTGGTCTGTGTAGAGTTTCTATACATGTCGTGTTTGTAAATCAAGAAATGGAAAAAAAGAAAAAATTCCTCTAAAGAGACTTCCAGGCTTCCATCTAATTTTGAGAGGGAAAATGGGTAAATTGGACAGAGATGTGTATAAACACTCAAATGAAAAAAGCAACAGAAAATAAAAGACAGAGACCCTAAAATGAATAAAATGTTACATTCACTGTTGTAAGTGCAATGAGCTCTACTTCATGTACCCATTGTAAAACCTTGTGTATGTTTCAGTGTATTCCTGTAAACAGTTGTAGTAGACTTGGTGCATCATGTCATGTAATTATGTGATGAATGAATAAAATGACCTTACAATACATTTCAGGAAAAGAATAAAGAGAAATAATATTCAAAAACAGCATTCCTGTCATATTTTATTATATTTGTCGTGTGTTGCTGTGTATAGTTTGAACTACAAATGAAGACGAAATACAGTACAATATCAACTACCAAATATAATTTGCTGATATTTATTCATTTAAAAATAAATTATATTTTAAAACAAATCAAATAATTAAAGAAAATGATCCCCATTATCTTTAGCACATATACTTTCCCTTTCAATTTCCTTGTCAACGTATAACGTATATATATAATGTTAGCTAACACTTGTGTAAAACACTGTAATATAAATCCATTGCACAAACCTTTACTGTACTGTGTACATTAAAACTGCACTATACAGGGGGATGGAATCTCCTAAGCCAAGACAAGATCCAAATAAACACAAATAAACACAGGACAACACATCAAATCTACTGTTTAATGTTGGTACATTAGTCTTTACCTGCATTATCATGTGCATAACCGTATTAGCATGTCGCTAACCATGATGGTGATAGAACCAGAAATAGTGGGGTCAATTTCACATACAATTTCTGCACAGACAGTGAAGATATACACTCCTTCTCTATACTTAACCATTCACCTTGTTATTAATGATAATATGTAGATAGATGAGTTAACAAACTAATTATTTGTCAAAACATTTCTCGAATAAACCGAACACATAAATATCAAATAAAATAACGGTACATTTAAAAGGTTGATGTAAATCCAGGCAAAAGGATATAATGGTAATAACATTTAAACTGAAGGACAATTATCTATTATTGTTGGTTTACCACACCCTTTCGCAAAAAAAAAAAAAAAAAAAAAAAAAAACACTTCTTTGAAGCATCTATAACCATTTGAATAAGAATAAAATAAAGTGGAAAATAAAGATTGCATGTAAAGTGAAATAACTAACAGTGAATGGGATGAGGGTTGGGGGGTGGGAGAGGCGGACACAGGTCAAATGTTTCAGTCAAAATGAATTTGTTCTATGGTTTCCATTTACCTAAGTAGAACTTTAAGTACAATACACTAAAGAACACTAAAGACCGTACAGTATTCACAATCACTTCTAAGATTAGTTGTGGTTTACAGGTCAATGGAGATCCCAATGTTACTCAACAAAAACTGAATGTTTTGTATTAGTGAAGAACTAGTGAAGAGTTTATTTGGTTTTATTATGCATGTAAAGACAGAGGGCCTAGAGTGGTTGGTTGCATAGATTCTGGCTGATACCTGGAATGCACAGTGTGGTTTAGGAGCGTAGAAAAGTTTGAATAGATTGGTTCCTCAACTTTGTGCTCTTCAGCAAGATAGCTGTGATGCTCGTGTGTATGAATCTACATGAATCTACATCTAGCTGGATTTGAAAGCAAACTACAATCAAACTAACAAATGGCAAGATGTAGTTATTGATTAACTAACAAGCTATGAGTCATGCTTATTTGCCATTGTTTTGCTGTTGGTAAATTACTTTAAATCCTATAAGATAGCTGGTGTATACACACACTGTTCTGGAGCCCAGCTACAGTTCTTGGTAGAGGGGAGCCAAGATTTACTTTAGACATTCTCTAACATGGAAATAAACATTTGAAATACGCAGAACATTAAAAAAGAAAATTGCTGGTTAAAACTACTTTCAGTACCTAACCAGGAAGGCTAGAATTCAGTGAGCTCGTACGGATGACAACTACTATGTGAAATAGCCAATGAAATTACCGTTTAATCTAATATCAAATTCACTGAGTGGATAAGGCTGAACTGCAATGATTTATAGCTCATGAAGTTACTATTTACATTTTATTGTGTTTATTTTTACAATCACACTCCAACGATAACTCTGGTTAAGTCTTTGAGTTTCACATGCTATCATTATCACACAGAACTGACAGGCAAGCCATGGCCTCCCTGGTGTTATGATCCATATGGCTTTAGCGTATGTACAAATGGCTAGTCAATCACATCCATTACACACACCCATACACACTCACACCAATTACTCTCAACAACTGTTATTGTTGTCAACCCTTAACGTTATGTTTCAGAAATCATTCCTTGCCATGATTACTGGACGTCGAAACAGATTAGCTAGAGTGGTGAGCAGCAGGCAAGGAGCAGAGAGCCAGGGAGGGATGAGGACAGGCTGCACTGCTGGAGCAGAGAGCCAGGGAGGGGTGAGGACAGGCTGTACTGCTGGAGCAGAGAGCCAGGGAGGGGTGAGGACAGGCTGCAATGCTGGAGCAGAGAGCCAGGGAGGGGTGAGGACAGGCTGCACTGCTGGAGCAGAGAGCCATGCAGCAGAGGAGCAGGCCCTCTCTCACGGGCTGATGAACCTACTGGTGCTCAGAGAACAATGGAAACTGCTGCAGGTGAGTATACACTTAACAGATCTCAACCAAATCTAACATGCACCCAACTGACAGTTAAGACCCACGTACACATTAAACAATGGGTTCTGGGGATGAGTGCCTACTAATGTGGATGCCAATGGTTTTCATGACCCTCATTGAAAAACTCATTTTTTAAGTGTGCTCACAAAACACACAGTGTAAACACTACTATAGTTGGTGGCGGAGTTGAAGGGCGGAATTTAGAGAATGGCTGACCAATGAGGAACTGGGATATGGAGTGGTCCTAGGTACTTTGAGGAAACTATTTTCATGGCATGTAAAAGGGTTAAATCAATCTCTTTGTGGCCCAATTGAGGGAGGGTTAGAGGGGAACATCTCCCTTCTCAAACATGGTCTCGTCCTGACATCACTTCCTGTCCGTGTTTACAGATCATAGTATTACATTGTATCGTCCCTCATAATCCACACACAGTGAGTGTGTGTGTAGGTGCACAGATAAGTCCATCAGTCCGCTGTCAGTCAGAAGGTGCTTTCACAGCCCTGATCTCACCAGCGACTGCTGTTCTGTCTTCCATCGTTGTCTATCCATCTCAAGATGTGTGTGTGTGTGTGTGTGTGTGTGTGTGTGTGTGTGTGTGTGTGTGTGTGGGGGGGGAGTTTGTGCAAACATATACATGTGCTGCGGTTATTATCTTATGCTTGAACCATGGGGCCATGAAGAGAAGCAAGGGGCTTGTGGGTGAGGAGGGTGGGGGCTCAGTAGATGTCAGGCAGGTCGGTGTAGTTCCTGTTGAAGTAGCCTCCAGTGTAGAGCCAGTCCTGGGAGCTGGTGAAGGGGTTAGTGCCAGACTGGAACCACCTGGAACGCAAGACGCACACAGTCAGAAGAAGAGGGGAACCTGGACTCCCAAACTCCTATGCGTCTGTGGCACGTCAACGGCCAAACTTCACCAAGCGCACGTTTACGACGTTGATCGATTTACGGCTGATGTTCTCTATGGGTGTAACAGTGTTTTTGGGGGCCTCCCCTCTTCCGCCAGAGCTGGAAGGGTTGGTTCCTACCTGGTGGACCAGTCTTCCTCTGTCCGGGCCCTCTCCTTCCTGGCAGCCCTCTGCTTCTCCTCCAGCCTCTCCTTCTCTCGGCTCGCCTCGTCTGCCAAAACAGCACAAACAGTTAAAGGCACGCTACATTGAACATTCTTCAAGGTAATACTACTGGTAGAGCAGGTTTAATTACACCCATTGTTTAATAAGGGATACGCACATTGTTAAAGGGGCAATTTAGACTAAATAAAGCCCCACTTATACTTGGGTTGCCATCGTGAAAGGCGTTTATGACACAAAAACCGATGAGCTCCTGCTGATAACAGTAGGAGGCCGTAGTGAGGAGCTAGTGGAGGGTGCTGTGGGGGGGGGGGGGGAATACTACATTACCCATGTTGCCGCTCTCCATAGCTCTGATGTCAGGCCGCAGGCGGCAGTCTGTGGGTGCAAGCGTGCCCTCCATGCCAGGCTCCAGCTCATTCAGCGCCATGGCAAAGTTGGTGAAGTTGTACATCTGTAGAGAGGCAGAGATAAGTCAATGGAAAGAGTTTGTGTGTGTGTGTTTGTTTGTGTGTGCGTGTTAGTCAGCTACCTCAGTGGAGTGAGCCGGTCGGGATGAGATCCTCCAGAGGAGAGTGCTGCCAGGGATGACAGCTACAGTCTCCTGGGCCTCAGGCATGTCATCCGCATCGTCATTCTCTGCCCCTTCAGGCTCCTCCTGGACAAAAACACGAACACACACACACACACACACAAATCAGATCAACATCAAACACACACACACACATCTCAGACCAAAACCAAACATACACACATCTCAGTACAAAACCAAACACACACATCTCAGACCAACACCAAACACACACACACACATCTCAGACCAACACCTAACACACACAGATCTCAGACCAACACCAAACACACATACACACACACACACACACACACAAACACATCTCAGAACAACACCAAACACATCAGACCAACACCAAACACACACACACAAACATCAGATCAACAAACAGTCACAACTAAAGCACCGACACTACATTCACACGCGTTTCCAACAAATGCCACTAATTCACTACTCGGCACTGTGCTGCAGTGCACCTCAACTCTACACAGCTAGATCGCAGCACTAGACTAATCTCTGTTTACCTGGATGCTGTGTCGTGGGCTCGCTACCAGCGCCAAACAAGAATTGAAACCAGGAATGAGTCATCATGATCCAGCTGAGCATGGCTAGGCTTGTTCAGTCAGTGAACAGCATTACCCCGTCACCTCAGGAGGAATTCCCATGCTGGTGAAGACTTTCATAAGGCCTGTCTGCTGCTCTCTGACGTAGAGCTTTCATTTCATGTAGTGTTTGTCTTGAAGTTCCTAGACTGCTACTGTCTGTATGCGTGTCTTGTCCTTGTCTCAACTTGGTGTACAGGAGTATGGTATGGGGTCTGTTTGACTACCTGGATATCACTGGTTGACTGACTGCTAGGTTTGAGTGAATGGTTGACTGGCGGGTTCTGAATGACTGGCTGTCTGTCTCGCCAGTTTGAGGCTCTTGTCTTATGTCAACTTCTATGCCCTCTGACTTTGTGAGTGACTAAATGATTGTGCAGCTGACTGACTGACTGTGTGACTGACTACGTGGCTGACAGACAGACAGACTGACTGACTGATTGTGTGGCCTCTCCATCTCACCTGCTTAGTTTTCTTAGGGTCGGCCTTCTTCTCGGCCTTCTTGTTGAGGTCGTAGGTCTGAGGGTCGACGCTCCACATGCACTCGGTCCACTTTCCGTAGATCACACACTTCTTCTTCTTACTGAGGAGGCAGACGGGGATGTTAGCAGGGCCGGAACATTCTAGAGCTAGAGCAACACAGGTGATCTGACAGGATCTGGACCCATTTGGTTTTTATCCACCATCACAATTTGGGAATAAGGGTTCAAGGTTTCTCCTTCTGAATTCTAATGGTTGGATGAATAGGTGGGTCAGATGTGGTTGATATGAGGGGTGTTCAGGTATTCTTAATGACCCGTACCTCTTATCCTGAATGTAGCCCTCTACTCTGTGCAGCTCCTTTCCAAACATGCCGCAGGGCTTGAAGTTCAGCACACACTTGTCTCCAGTACTGAGGGAAAACAAACAGCCTGTGGTTACAGTCAGCACAGATGGTGCAATTAGTTGTTAAGGTTAGATTAACCTGTTAAGATTAGGTTATGCTGTAAATATGTCGTAAAGGTTGTTTAGGATAGTAAAGATAAAGAATTAGATTAAAGTTAGGTCAGATGGTAAATCTGTCTAGTTAAGTCAGTTGGTGAAGTTAGTTGGCCAGGTTAGTTGATAAGATGGTCAGGTTATTTGGTTCGATAGTCAGGTGAGTTGGTCAGACTAGTTGGTTAGCTGGTCGGGCGAGTTCGTTAGATGGTTTGAAGTGAGGTCAGGTTGAACCTCGGCACACCTGTGGTTGAGGATCTCCACCGTGCCGTACTGTTCTATCCACAGCTTGCCCAGGATCACGTTGTGGACACAGCAGAAGGGATTGCTCCATGTGTACACCTCCTTGTGCCTGAGAGAGAGAGAGGTGTGGGTGTAAATAATATTAGATTCAACTTTATTGTCACTACACAGATACAAGTACAGGGTTACGAAATACAGTTAACATCCAACCAGAAGTGCAAAACAGTTAGTATAAGCAGAATATACAGTATAAGCAGAATATATACAAGGTATTAAAGTGATTTGGTAGAAACAAATATACAGCTGTATTGTACAAAATGTTACAGTATTTTTACAGAGTTTACAGTGCTGTATGTACAGATATACAAAATGGTACTAAATATCAGGAGGGTCCCAATACCTCACAACACACACACACCCCACTCACTTGAGGAGCTCTAGTGTAATGGTCCCCTTGGGCTCGGCCTCGACACTCTTGCCCCAGAACTTGAGCTTGGGGTAGATGGATCCGTGGAAGACGAAGTCTCCTGTCAGGCTCTCTGCGTGGAAGGCACTGACTGGAGGGTGGTGGCTCACCTGCTCAGACACCAGCCTGAAGCCCTGGTCCTCTCTGGAGATGGAGAACAGATAAGATAAGATGAAATGGGTGTGTGGATCTCTGTTGTTTGTTGGTGTGAGGGCATGTTTTCTGTTTGTGTGTATCTCTGTTGGGGTATGTGTATGTGTATATCTCTGTTGTGGTATGTGTATGTGTGTATCTCTGTTGGGGTATGTGTATGTGTGTATCTCTGTTGGGGTATGTGTATATCTCTGTTGTGGTATGTGTATGTGTGTATCTCTGTTGGGGTATGTGTATGTGTGTATCTCTGTTGTGGTATGTGTATATCTCTGTTGTGGTATGTGTATGTGTGTATCTCTGTTGTGGTATGTGTGTATCTCTGTTGTGGTATGTGTGTATCTCTGTTGTGGTATGTGTGTATCTCTGTTGTGGTATGTGTGTATCTCTGTTGTGGTATGTGTGTATCTCTGTTGTGGTATGTGTATGTGTGTATCTCTGTTGTGGTATGTGTGTATCTCTGTTGTGGTATGTGTGTATCTCTGTTGTGGTATGTGTATATCTCTGTTGTGGTATGTGTATGTGTGTATCTCTGTTGTGGTATGTGTGTATCTCTGTTGTGGTATGTGTGTATCTCTCTTGTGGTATGTGTGTATCTCTGTTGTGGTATGTGTGTATCTCTGTTGTGGTATGTGTGTATCTCTGTTGTGGTATGGTGTGTGTGTGTATCTCTGTTGTGGTATGTTTATGTGTGTATCTCTGTTGTGGTATGGTGTGTGTGTGTGTGTATATCTCTGTTGTGGTATGTGTGTGTGTGTGTGTGTGTATGGTCACCTGATGAGTTCGTAGGTCTCTCCCAGTAGTGGGTTGAAGGGCTTTCCAGTTCTGTCCCACTGGGAGGCCACAGCAGACACAGCGAAAGCAGCTACCGCCTGCGCACACACACACACACACACACACACACACACACACACACACACACACACACACACACACACACACACACACACACACACACACACACACACACACACACACACACACACACACACACACACACACACACACACACACACACACACACACACTGAGAATTCAAACATGCACGCGTACACACACACAATACACTGAGTGTACGAGGAACCCTGCATGTTCCCCCCCCTACCTGCATGCGCTCTATGGAGTCAGACAGCGAGCAGGCTTTGTTGATGAGGTAAGTGTGCTCCATGTATTCAGAGATCCTCTGGAGGAAGCTGAGAGGCTCATTGAACACGATGGGCATGGTGATCTTGGACAGCTCCTGCACACACGCACAGACATGAAGACGTTTGGTAACACAACAAACACACACACACACTATACTGTCTAATTCCTGGTTCCGGGCCAGGTTCCTCACCAGTCCAATGCATTTCTTCAGGATACTCCACACACTGAAGTTGTTTCTGGAGAACATGGGGGCCGGTAATCTGGTTCTGGGAAGAGAGAAGATAGGATGACTCCCTCCTCACTACTGCGGTGTACCTGGAGTACCGCCATGATCATCAGTGACAGGGACACAGGGCGATGATGAGTACTGTGCAGGCTTTTACTAAACACACAAACACAGGGCAGCGATAGATAAGCTGAGCATGTTGAAAGAGAGAGGGGGGGAGGAGAGAGAGAGAGAGGGACAGAGAGAGACAGAGAGAGAGGGACAGACAGACAGAGAGAAAGAGAGAGAAGGAGAGAGAGAGAGGGAGAGAGAGAGAGAGAGAGAGAGAGGGAGAGAGAGAGAGAGAGAGAGAGAAAGAGAGAGAGAGAGAGAGAGAGAGAGAGAGAGAGAGATAGGGAGCATAGGGAGGAGAGAGAACTTGGCAGGAATGCAGTCGTACCTGTGTTTCTTGATCCCGTTCTCTTGCGGAACGGAGCCATTGTTCTGCTGGCTGCTGTCAAATACCACGGCATCTTTAAAGCTAGCCTCCGACACTCCCTCGTATGACTCGTCCGAATCCAAGCCTGACACAAACACACACACACACACACACAAAGAAGGGTGGACATGAATGACAGAAGCGCAAAAACACAATTCCAAGCTCTTTGAACAAACCATTCACCCACAGCAACACAGACAAAGCTATACTGTATTGTAAGTGTACAAATCCACACCTTAACACTCCTAAAAAAAAACAACAACACCCATTTGGGGAAAGTAACACTCTGAACTAAGTAGGCAGACACACCTACACAGACCATGCAAGCTTTTGTCTTTTCACAGAGACAAGGAGGAGATGCTGAGAAGAACAGATGGGGAGAGAGAGAGAGGATGGGGATGAAGAGAGAGGCCTGGAACAATGAGGTTTTTCTTAGTCACACATCCTCCACCCCATGGTATTACCCAGAAGGCTTCTGGGCCGGTTCTGTAGACGTGCAAAAAAAGCTTAAGCGATTTTCCTGTGAACAGCTCGTCCAGATCATATAACTTTCCCTATGTCATCTGTGTGTTTCACCCTGTCATCCAGCTCTGTTCTCTCACCACACACACACACACACACACACGCACACGCACACACAGAGACAGATGACAGCGCCAATCATGGAGGCAAAATAAATACCCGCTGCATTATTGATAAGGTGAAGCAGTCGGGTCGTGTTTCCATGGCTCTGTGCCATCGTTGCCCCCGGAGACGTCCTCTTTAACTGACCACCGGCACGCTTAGTCTGAGATCTGACTGGTGTCTTGTCTAGCAACTGGAGCTACGCGTTTCTGGGTCAAGTAACACGCATATCTAGAGGATCTAACTCTACGTCTTGAAACCCCCCCGTGGATCTAGGGGATCTAACTCTACGTCTTGAAACCCCCCCTGTGGATCTAGAGGATCTAACTCTACGTCTTGAACCCCCCCCCTGTGGATCTAGATGATCTAACTCTACGTCTTGAAACCCACATGTGGATCTAGGGGATCTAACTCTACATCTTGAAACCCACGTGTGGATCTAGGGGATCTAACTCTACGTCTTGGAACCCACGTGTGGATCTAGGGGATCTAACTCTACGTCTCGAAACCCACCTGTGACGGCGTCGTAGAACTCATCCTCATTGTTCATCTTCCAGAGTCTGAGCCAGGCTTCGAGAACCCAGAACCTCTTAGAACATGGTCTCTACGAGGGGAACCTCACGGGCACCGGCAGCAGAACCCCACCGGAAGGGTTCCGGGTAAAGTTAACGGAACGCCACGAGCCAATGTTCACCGAGCAACTCCCGCTTCCTTCAGGCAGAACAGATGTAGGAACCTGGGGAGAGATGACAACACAGTCAGCTTTTTGTGTGGCCTACAGCAGGGCAGCTAACTGACTAGCAGTATGACAGACTAGGCGCTCTCTCTGTCTGTCTGTCTGTCTGTCTGTCTGTCTGTCTGTCTCTCTCTCTCTGTCTCTCTGTCTGTCTCTCTCTCTCTCAGTCTCTTTCTCTCTCTCTGTCTGTCTCTCTCTCAGTCTCTCTCTATCTCTCTCTCTCGCTCTGTCCCTTCCCCAGGAAGAGGGCACGCCTCAAACACACACAGGTGGACTTTTGACTTTACCATCCATTTGCTTGTCCGCAAATGATAAGAGCGGGGCAACTGCAGCTTTGCTGTGAAGGCTTCAAACAGGCACGCAAACACACTTAACCAGCGATCATGATAAAAGGAATCATCCAATAATCAACTGTCAGCGTTGTAGATGAGTCCACTTAAAGAAGAACAAAGGGAGTTCCAGTAACGTACCTGTCAGCGAACGCAGCCGTTCTTTACCGTTTGCCTTTACAAACAAGCAGCCTTGTCTTTTCCTAGCTACAGTAAGCACTGTTTCTTTAACCAGGGGGCGGCAGCGGGGTTAGTATCGGGTGTACGTTCCTCTTGGGTTCACCACGACAACTGAGCCGCAGAAACTCAGAATTACATCAGAGGGAATATCACAACCCAGCCCCGAGTCCTTACCCTACCTCCCAGCCCCGAGTCCTTACCCTACCTCCCAGCCCCGAGTCCGTACCCTACCTCCCAGCCTCGAGTCCTCACCCTACCTCCCAGCCCCGAGTCCTTACCCTACCTCCCAGCCCCGAGTCCTTACCCTACCTCCCAGCCCCGAGTCCTTACCCTACCTCCCAGCCCCGAGTCCTTACCCTACCTCCCAGCCCCGAGTCCTCACCCTACCTCCCAGCCCCGAGTCCTTACCCTACCTCCCAGCCCCGAGTCCTTACCCTACCTCCCAGCCCCGAGTCCTTACCCTACCTCCCAGCCCCGAGTCCTCACCCTACCTCCCAGCCCCCAGTCCTCACCCTACCTCCCAGCCCCGAGTCCTCACCCTACCTCCCAGCCCTGAGTCCTCACCCTACCTCCCAGCCCCGAGTCCTCACCCTACCTCCCAGCCCCGAGTCCTCACCCTACCTCCCAGCCCCCAGTCCTCACCCTACCTCCCAGCCCCGAGTCCTTACCCTACCTCCCAGCCCCGAGTCCTTACCCTACCTCCCAGCCCCGAGTCCTTACCCTACCTCCCAGCCCCGAGTCCTTACCCTACCTCCCAGCCCCGAGTCCTTACCCTACCTCCCAGCCCCCAGTCCTCACCCTACCTCCCAGCCCCGAGTCCTCACCCTACCTCCCAGCCCCCAGTCCTCACCCTACCTCCCAGCCCCGAGTCCTCACCCTACCTCCTAGCCCCGAGTCCTCACCCTACCTCCCAGCCCCCAGTCCTCAACCTACCTCCCAGCCCCGAGTCCTCACCCTACCTCCCAGCCCTGAGTCCTTACCCTACCTCCCAGCCCCGAGTCCTCACCCTACCTCCCAGCCCCGAGTCCTCACCCTACCTCCCAGCCCCCAGTCCTCAGCCTACCTCCCAGCCCCCAGTCCTCAGCCTACCTCCCAGCCCCCAGTCCTCACCCTACCTCCCAGCCCCCAGTCCTCACCCTACCTCCCAGCCCTCAGTCCTCTCCCAGCCCCCAGTCCTCACCCCACCTCCCAGCCCCCAGTCCTCTCCCAGCCCCCAGTCCTCACCCTACCTCCCAGCCCTCACCTTATAGCTCAACCCTCACCCTACCCTAAAACCCAGCCTTCAACCTACTTCCCACCCCTGGTCTTCCCCCCCATTCCTCTCTCTACCTCCTCCTCCTCACCCTATCGCTCAAGTCTCACCCTAGCACTCCAGTTGTGCAAGGGCCCTAATCTGCACGGCTTGCATACCTAACAACACCTTCTGGGCCAGTGAGCGTTTCATAGCCTATAAAGCAGGAAAGCAGCTGTGTTCTATCCACACAGCTCAGTCTCAGGCTGCAGAAGAAGCAGGACCTCAGGCTCCTTCATGGATCTTATGACCCAAGTCATTTGCTGAACCACAAATCACCACAGAGGAACACAGAATCACGCTAATGGCAGCTGTGTTAATGAACAGGGTGCCGGGGTAACGTTCTATTCCCTGCAGACTGAGCCGCTCTGCCGGTAGAACTGAAGCCGGAATCTTCCGGTCTTCAGGCGAGACGCGCCAGGACTGGACTTTGAATCCTGGTTCCCCCCCACACACACACACGTCAAACACTCCCTTGTCCTCGCCAACACGCACATTCTTGTATCCATAAATCTCCAGCTGACCTTGCAATCCCACGGTGACCCCACGCAGCGCTCCCATTGGCTGCAGCTTCCCCTCAGATCATGCCCCTCCCACCCCTTCATGCACTAGCTAGCCCTTACGTCAGCACGAGAGCCATGGCACCATACAGTTGGCGACACCATAGATACATAATACCTTATCTCTTTCTCTCGAACACAGATACACTAACATAGAGGATACTTTTCAGGAGAGGACAAAGATAGGAAGACAAAGGCAGAGAGAGAGATAGCAAGACAGAGGTAGAGGGAAAGAGACGAAAAAAGACAGCAAGACAGAGGCAGAGAAAGAGAGATAGCAAGACAGAGGTAGAGAAAGAGAGATGGATGACAGAGGCAGAGACAGCGAGACAGGGGTAAAGAGAGAGACACCAAGACAGAGGTAGAGAGAGAGAGAGACGGATGGACAGACAGACACAAACACTGACACAGACTAATGATGTCAGCTTGTTAGTGGGTCTGATCTCTCAGCCTGCCGTTTGTTCCTGTTCCATTCAGAAGGTCCTCTGTGCTAGCTCAGTCCTCTGGGGCTTTGTCAACAACAACCTCAACCAAGCCAGACACACACACACACACACACAGTGCAAGAGAGTGAGAGCCTGGGAGACTGAAGCTGTTACCATGTGAGAAACATACACACATCCCGGATAACAAAAGAGTTTCATGCACACACACCTCTGCTGGTCTAAATGGACTGTTTGTTTGTTTGTGTGTGTTTGACGGCAATAAGAAGTTACATCAACAGCAGACATCCATCTCAGAGAAAGATCGTGCTGAACAAGCCCAGTGACCAGTTTGTTGGTCCTGGCTGGAATAAATGTTCAAACACAGACACACACACGCACACGCACACGCACACGCACACACACACACACACACACACACACAGACCTGGGAGCCCCATTAAGAGATAAACTACCATCCATGTGTTTGTGAAGTGTGAAAGTGTTAAATATAATGGACAATTACAGCACAAAAAGGGGCAACTCAAACATGTCTGTACACGTTCTTAGCCCTTTAGTACTCCCACCTGAGGGCCACACACCAGACCTAGCCGAAAATAGCAACACTATCCAGGATCCCTTCCATTATTAGTCAGTGCTAGCTTGATTGATTTAGTCTGATACCATCTTAAAGGTAGGCATCGTTGATGAAGTCCTCCAGGTGAATTGGTCGGGGCCCAAGGACGTGCAGCGACAGCGTGAAGTGGTTCGGATGACGGATGTAAATGTAAACCAGGCGAGTTTCCCATCACGATAAAGCCACAGAGTTGAAGTAAATGTGCACACGTGTTTTCCGCCAACGGAACTGATGGACAACGTTCTCTGCAGACATGTACTTAAGATGATGGGAAATACTGATGTAGCTTAGGTCTGGTTCCCAGAGAGTCTATCTTAATTACATGTATATTCATTTAGCAGTTGTTTTAATCCAAAGCTACAACAAGTACAGGGACATTCTCCCTGAGGTAAGTAGGGTGAAGTGCCTTGCCCAAGGACACAACATCACATAGCCACAGCCGGGGTTCGAACTCACAACCTTCCGATCACAAGGCCAACACCTTAACCCGTTGAGCCATCTGACTCCCTCCCTAATTATGACCTACATTCACCAAAAGAGAGCACATTGGGGGGGCTGGCTGAAGTGGATGGGAGGCGGTGTACAGAACGGGAGGGAACATTCTGTCAGCAAATGGGAGTGTGCAGTAAGATTATGCACATATCAATAAGCACACACACAGTCAGGCACACACACCTGACCCTGGCCTCGTCTGAACTGCTTGTTTATTGTTGACTACTTCCATGTAAAGCAAGCAAAGTCATAGGCTTGAACTGTCTGCATGGAGGTCGTTTTTGGATGCGGAATAGGTTGCACATGATTGTGGGACCCAGAAGAAGTTATCTCTCTCTCTGTCTCTCACACACCCACACCTCAGCAGAGCTTGACAGGGTGAGTCAGCATGTTCTAATGTAGCTCCAACCTGGGTGGAGTCCTGACAATGTCACTGGTGCACACATCAACCCAGGACACAGCAGAAACTGTCTGACCGTTTCGAGTGCTGACCTGAAACTTCCTCTGCCGGTGGGCTGTTCTTCCCCCTCCCCCTGCTCTCCTGCAAAACCAGCGCGTAAGCTACTCACTTTCAAACACACGGCCGGTCAAACAACAGTCGAAAACAGTCGGTCAGCCTGTCATTTATCCGCATGACCTTGGTTCTATGGGGAGCAAACTATGAAACACTAAAGTAGGGATTAAGAAAGCTCACTTGACTGTTAATGAAGGCGAGATCGAAACCGACCATTGAGATAATTGCACACTGATGAGTGGCTCATTCAGTCGGATGATACTGATGTGACAGCCCCAAGGACCTGATGATGCCAGCGGTGCTGCATTGTGTCTAGTGTCCCTCACTCATTCACATCCACACACAAACACTGACTCACAATCATATAAACCACTTTCATCCAGGGATAGTGGTACGTCCACACCTGACAGGGCAACCTGGAGTTATATAATGTCCTGCCTAGTTAGGGGCGTCAGATGTCTCAGCGGGTTAAGGTGTTGGCCTCATGATCGGAAGGTTGTGAGATCGAACCCCGGCTGTGGCTATGTGATGTTGTGTCCTTGGGCAAGGCACTTCACCCTACTTTCCTCAGTGATAATGTCCCTGTACTTACTGTAAGTCGCTTTGGATAAAAGCGTCTGCTAAATGAGTAAATGTAGTTACAGTGGAAGGGTTGAAGCACAGCACCCAGGCTAAATGAGCTTAGCAAACGACGTTAGCTGGAGATGATGCGCACTTGCTTTCGCCATCAGAGGCAAACGGATTAGCTGTCAAACCGGCGTTGACGTGTTGTTAGACCTTGTATGGTGGCTCAACGATCACAGAAAGATAAAGACCCTTTCACGATTTTGAAGTGAGGGTTTTGCTTAATAACAGCTTCCAGTTTGCAGCCTTGCTACCTGCTAACTAGCTACCACTGGTTAGCCCAGGGCTAGCGGGCGGCTAAACAGAAAGAGGAAGAGGAATCAAAACAAAACACAAATAGACGAACAACAA
This sequence comes from Neosalanx taihuensis, assembly GCA_030340665.1. NCBI lineage: Eukaryota > Metazoa > Chordata > Actinopteri > Osmeriformes > Salangidae > Neosalanx > Neosalanx taihuensis. The sequence goes on from CM059292.1 coordinate 9,578,765, forward strand.
CAGCATGAAACATGGAAACAAGAGGGCGAAATTTGGACTTGCAAGCTGGTATCATTTGACTCACCTGAGACTCGCAAACACCTGGATAAGTGCAGAGATTTGCCAGGTCCAGAGGCAGCTTACTTACTGGTTAGCAGAGTTATCAGATGTGTTGCTGTGGATTGAGGAAGAGGGTGAAGGAGGCGGTCCTATCCGACCCCATCCGTGGGACCGATCTTCCCGATGAATGGACACAACCTCACCCACATAAACACACACTGACAGGTGTAAAGCCCCCCTGGTGTTAAAGGTTAGAACAGTGTGTTACGATCTGATAAAGTGACACCGATTTATAAACGGCATTATTTGGTTGAAGTGCTGTACGTCCAAATCCCTGATCATGCATGTCTTTAACAAGCCCATCTGATGTTTTCATTCCGATCAGTCTTTTAACAAGATCGGACAAAGTGATTATCAAGGTGTTCCTCAAAGATCCCCTGTCTGTGCTATGGAGGTTTATAGGCCCTAATGGAATAGAGGCAGCACATTTCCCACATCCAAAAACAACACAACCATGGGACCATTTTTAAAGAAGGGGTAGGGATCAGTTATCAGCATGTTGTACATATTTAATGAGAGATATATTTGGCGGCTGTGTATAATCTTCATCAATAATTAAATACACATCGCAATCAAGTCAGCAGTCACCAATATATGCCTTACGCCTTCTCCTCCCCTCCTCCGACCCCCCCTTCCCCTTTCTCCATATCCTCCCTCACCACCACAGTTGGCTGCAATGACACAGTCCAGACGTGTTAGTGTCAATTGTGTGTGTGTGTGTGTGCGTGTGTGTGTGTGTGTGTGTGTGTGTGTGTGTGTGTGTGTGAGAGAGAGAGAGAGAGAGAGAGAGAGAGAGAGAGATTGCGATAGCGAAAAAGTGTTGCAGTAAATGTATCTCTCTTCTCTCTCTGTGTCTCTCTGTGTCTCTCTGTGTCGCTGTGTCTCTCTCTCATTCTTTTCAATTGTTTTCATTTTTCATTCAAGAAGCTGGGTGGACCAGACCAGTTCTGATTGCATAACTCTGATGGTGTGATCAGATGAGATGAGAACGGTCTCTCTTCTCCATTATGACCTCTCATGGCTCCCTCAGCAGAACACAGACCTGCTTGTCTACTCTCTCTCTCTCTCTCTCTCTCTCTCTCTCTCTCTCTCTCTCTACTTCTCACACACATGCACCCACACACAGACTACACAAATAAACAATATGCCCAAGTCTGCACTAAGAGCACAGATAATTAGTGCTGTGTCAGAACAGTTCGTGACAGTCTGAGAGGGAAATAAACAGAGACAAAAAGGAGAGAGATTGATGCTTCAGCCAAGTTATTTAAATTGAATTATTCATGGTAATTACACCAATAGGTCATGGAGAATAATACCACAGCCGAAAAGGTGCAACATTCACAATCTCTTACATTACAACCATGGAATAGAACAAAAACTTTTATTAGGCAGCTGACACACACTACATGACAGGGATGGGGGGCTATAAGGTATTTTATTGAACATGCTGAGTTTTCCTAATGATAAACTGTGTCTACTGTGTTACAAATAATATGTACATGGCTAAGTACATGCGTTCTGGACATGGTTTTGTTATTGCTGATTTGTTGTTGATGTTGAAACCCAGGATTGCTTTGTTCAGAAGCTGTTTTGTTCTTCACACCGTCCTGTGACACACCCCAGTTTGACCTTGCAATGTCTTTGCTTGTTGTTTTTTCACCACAAGGTGGCGATAGAGGACTGTCCATGGACTGTGAGTTGCACCATGTTACCATCACACTGTTACACTGTGTAATGCTGATTTCTTCCAGGTAGTATTTGATGAGCCAAGTTAAAACATATCATGAAACAAGGTTTGGAGAAATGGGTTGAGGATTGAGATAGAACAAAGATGGGTGGATATGTACGTATGGCTGTCTACGTGTATCTGTGCATTTGTGTGTATGTACGCGTGTGCATACATGTGGTATGTACGTGTCTGTATGTGTATGTGTTTGTGTGTGTGTGTGTGTGTGTCTTTGTGTGTGTGTGTGTGTGTGTGTGTGTGTGTGCGTGTGTGGGTGTGTGTGCGCCTGCGCGTGTGTAAGACTTGTACAGAGCTCCTCTGAGGATGCAGAGCTACACTGCAGGGGGTCTCAGTGTTCATCATCACCTCTCTTATCTAGGCCACGGAGATGTTGGGAAAATAGGGAAATGAGCACACAGCGCTGCCTCAGCACAGTAAAGGAATCTGTGATGTCAAAAAATACATTTTGAGAAAGAGAGGATTTGCAAGAAGAGTGCTCTGAGCTCATCATGTCAAAGTTTAAAACAAGCTTTTGTCCACAAAAAGGCAAAAGGTTTTATGAGCCTAATGTTTCAGCTAGCCTGCTTACTCGTGAGGAACCGCTGGTTACCCCGGTTTGCTTAAGTGCCGTGAAAAGAGCCTGTTTGCTGAGGAGTGAATTCCCACCAGTGCTGGTCGTAGCAGCAGCATCATCCACACTCTATCTGCACTACGCTGTTTCGGAATACATCTTCATAAGAACAGAACTGGCCCAGCTTATATACCATGGCCATAACAACCCCTTCAGAGTCATCATGTGGATGAGTGGGTTACATTTACATTACATTTAGCAGACGCTCTTATCCAGAACGATTTACAATAAGTAATGGGACATTCCCCCTGAGGCAAGGAGGGTAAGGTGCCTTGCCCAAGGACACAACTTACTGTTGGCACAGTCAGGACTCAAACCAGGAACCTTCTGATTACGATCCAGACTGCCTTACCGCTCAGCCACCTGACTCCCGTGTAATCCCAGTTCCAATTACAGGCAGCGCATATCTGCTTAGACAGCGCTTTTCTGCGGTCCTTCAGCTCTCTTTGTGCAGTCAAGGAGAATGGAATTCAGTCTTCCCTTCCAATTGGTGACAGGGGCAGAAAGCGATGGATGTAGGATGGAAAGGGGGGGGGGGGGGGGTTGGTGAGGACAACGTTAATGAGGACAGTTGGATGGTCATAGTCTCTCCTCACATAGCACACACACACATCTTTATTTCTTTCTCTCTAACACACGTTCACATTCACAGCCATTACACCCTCTTTTCCCACCTTCTATGTGATCTTTGGTCTATATTTACATATACAGACCAAATATTTGTGTCACAAAAGATGAAAATCATGTCTTCTTCCATTGATTTCTGCCAAGTTTTGAAGGATGTCCCACATACCCACACTGGAAGGCCTGTTTAGTTCCCCCATATCTCTGCCGTGCCAAGGAAGAGGCGGCCACACAGAAGAGCTTTGTCTCCGCAGTACCCTAGCACTGTGCGTGCGTGGATGCATATGTGCTTGTGTGAAGGATGGCCAGTACAGCAGATGGTATATTTTGCTGAGTTTCCTTTTGTTCAAAGAGCAAACAGAATCAGGAGACTGTACAAAAATGGAGGCAGGTGTCATGTGCTATCAGATTATATGGATGAGACAGACAGACAGTGCAGGAGGCCACATGAAAAAAGAGAGATGGGATGGGACAGAGGCAGAGAAACAGGAATGAGAAAGTGCGAGAGAGACTACCAAGAAAAATATATATAGACAAGGGAACAGTGGGTTCCACTATAGTCTATATACTGTATATGTCGTTTTAGTCTGGCCAAACTCAACACACACACAGGTATAAAGAAGAAGAATATTAAAAAGCCCTCTTGATCCAGGTAATGGCAGTCCTTTTTGAGAGGTTAAATGGGTGCTTTGGTGCTATTAAGTAGTCATTATAGACTAATTAGTGTGTGTGTGTGCCTGTGAGTGTACGTGCATGTGTGTGTGTGTGTCCCAGTGTGCACAAAGTATTATTTTTCCCTTCCATGTAGCATGGCATCTCTCTGATTGGCTGACTGCTGTCGCCCTGGAGACAGCAGGGTACATGATCAGGGGATAACATGACTACAGTGTTCCAAAAGCATAAACATCTTGATTAGTACAAAGGAACGTGATGATGGCTACGAAACCTCTGTATAAGGTGCTTTACTGTAAAAACTATATCGTACTATGTTACATGCGACCAGATAGGCTTCTATGTGAGAGAGCCTGGGGCGCATTTCATTGCCAACAATACACCTGTAATGAAAGGAAAGGAGAAGGCATTAACATGTCATAGAAAGAGAGACGCAATATGAGTTGGCTTGTAGCTTGTGTCAAAAACTGAAATATGACACCTTCTTGACACACAGGCCTTGTCTGTGTGCCTCTGCATATGCTTATTATTTGTGTGTGGCCGAGTTCATGTGTGTGCTTAAGTGTGTGAGTACATGATGATGAGTGTGTGCGAGCATGTGTGTGTGTGTGTGTGTGTGCTTGTATATCAGAATCAGAATCAGAATGGGGGTTTATTCGCTATGCAAGATAAACAAACATAGAATTTACTTTGGCAGGAATGAGCAAACATAGAACATAAATGTGGCCTACTAATAAAATGAAAATGAATACCATGTGAGATACACTGCAGATATGATACATATATATATATATAAGCAGCATGGTAACCTAAGAAGAAGAAACTCTTAGTGAGGATAACACTGATGTAACCTGGCTGCAGGCAAGCGAGAGAGAGAGAGAGAGAGAGAGAGAGAGAGAGAGAGAGAGAGAGAGAGAGAAAGAGAGAGAGAGAGAGAGACTACAGCATAACAATTCAGAAACAACTTTTGCTATGCTAGTTAGTTGTTAGTTAATTAGATGTTAACTGTTGGTTTATTTCAGTTTTCAAACATTCTCCAAACATATATTCCATTCACATTTCCATAGCTGAGGCCGAAAATGAGTAGGTTGCAGTCGAAATGTATTAATTCCCTTCCCCTGGGTGTGAGAATCCAGTGTGTCCTACTGAAGGATTTGGAGAGAAATGTTCTCTTTCACTTATTTTCTTCAAAGTAAAATATAACTTCTGCCAGAATGTTGTGGGTCTGGGTGTAAATCAATGTAGAACCACCACTGCTACTGTGTTGTTTGCTCCTGCCCTGTGTTATGATTTAGTGTAGCTTGTGTTTCTTTGTGTTGTTTATTTTCCAGCCCAGCAGGAGGCAGCAGTGAGCAGCAGAGATGCTCCTCTCCCAGACAGTCAGTGAGCGGCTCTTCACCAACAGAACCGCTAGGAGCTGGGCGGGGGAGAAAAATATCCTCCCGAGCAACACTACCTCTCTTTTCTTTCCCACTTCATGTTGCACCGGCGAGGGAGGAACCGTGCATAGAGCGGAGCGCGAAAGACCTGGAAGTGAACAGAATCATTATTGTTTTTGTAAACGGGGAATAATTGCGAAAAACCTGTCTTTATTTGCATTTTACTTGCTGCATTGGTTCTTCATTCTGGGCTGTTGCATGCGGTTCCATTCGGGGGCTGACGAAGATCGTTTTGCCTTTTTGATAGAACTGAACTTCTGCCTCTTTCATGTAGAGGTTATCGTTTCTGCATTTCAGTGGTTGTAAAAGCGGAATGAATGACAAAGACCAAGGCTGATGATCATCATTCGCCAACTCGCTCTGTCTCGCATAAGGAACGGAGACTCCGGCTCAAAATGGACAACGGGACCGAGAGCGCCGACTCAAGCGGGCTGGCTTCACCGCAACAGCCGCCCCGGTTTGAGGAGGAGCAGCCCGCGGTGCCGCCCGCTCAACTGACCGAGAAGAAGAAGAAAATCAACCGGGCTCCGTCTCCTGCCAGACCTAAAGACGTTCCCGGTTGGTCTCTGACCAAGATCCGTGGAGGAATAGGAACCCCGACTCTCAGCGTCAAACCTGGCTCTATACATCTTGGCAGCCGGGTCTCAAGGCGCAGCAGCCCCGGCAGTGGGAAAGAAAGCAAATCTGAAAAAGCAGCCAAAATGGCTGGGAAATCGACATTACTGGTTTCCAGTGCTCAGAAAAAAAGCACTAAATGTGGCCGGAGGAAGGTATCTGACGCCAGTACAGCTTCAGATGACCTGAGTAAAGACTCTGGCTGCGCTCCGGGGAAACAGTCTCCAACAACAGACAGCAGCTCGGAGCTTTCAGACTGCGCGTCCGAAGAAAACAGACTGTCCACCGGAGCTCTCAGCAGTGATCCTGAATCCAGCAGCCGGGGCGGGGGGGCAGAGGTCAACAAACGGACCCAAGACGACCTGCGATCAGAGAGAAGCTGTGGACACCAACACGCCAGGTCCTCCTCGGGGGAGGGGGAGAAGGACCGACTCTCGCTGGGAGCAGAAACGGGGGAGGGGGGAAGCGTCTCGCCCGGAGACGAGCGCTCTCTCACCTCCTTGGACAGCCGGGTGCCCCCCAGCACCTCGCTGGCCTTCTCTGACCTCACCGAGGAGTACATGGATGGGATGCAGGAGGAGTTCGTCAGGGAAATCGAGGAACTGAGATCAGAGAATGATTACCTCAAAGTAAGAGATGTTTTCCACACTACTGCAAATGTGTCCCTTGTTGGGGTTTGTTTGTTTTTATGACAGTCATGACCATGAACCAATGATTCCTGAGTTTGGGCCAGAAGAAACACACTTTACAGTAAAACACAAGACGTCCTTCGGATATAGCCAACTGCCCTTCGAAGTAAATAGGCCATACCATATATAGGCTGTGTAAACAGTCCAATAGGGCCCAATATCAGTAGGCTAATTGAATCATTGATCGATTGGCCCTCGCCTCCTTCCTTCCACCTTCAAAAGTCAATATTTCCAGACTGCTGAGGTGGTCTTATCAGAGATAACACGGAGGAGATGGTGGTCTCTGATAACAGACACAGGTGTCGTCCAGGTGCTCCTGCTTGTCGGATGCGTGATTAAAACACGGGAGTGGGACACGCAGGTGGCTTCACTGGCATGAGGATTACCGTGGCCGGTAAAGACGGCTTGGATAATCGCACTGTCATCCGTTGCCATCCACTATAATAGGTGACATGCGTCAGTGTATACAGGTCCCAGAGGAGGGCAGACAGATTTAATGGAATTAAGGCATAGCTGTACATGCGCAAGAGGCCGTCGTCAGACATAAGTAAATAGTAAAATATGTCCTTTATAAAGGTCTCCTTCGGGCATCTCTGACAAAAGTTATTTTTCAAATCAAAGCTTGAAAAAAGAGGCCTGTATACTTAAGTAAACTAACCAGTGGTTGATTACTGCAGAGGGTTGGAGTGTTTAAGAACACAGCGCCCTCACATTGAGTTGGAAGTCCTCATTGGAATTTAAGGTTAACTGTCTCCTCTGTCAGTTAAACTGGAACTGGCTGGTTGCGCTCTGATCGTCTTCATGGCTGCACCCAGGAACAGCCCTCCACAAACCCCGCATCTCTAATTGACTGGAAAATCAGGTCATCCGTGAACATTGGAGTAGCGGAGCGCAGTTCTGTGTCTTACACATTTATCACTCGTGCGATTCCCCCGCCCCCGTCTCACCGACATGCTCTTCCGCAGATGTTGGGCATCCCGGGGGGGGGGGGGTGCCTCCCCCCAACTAGCACGCCAGGGTAACCGCGCAGCCCCATTTCTGGCTGCCTAGCGCCCGCGCAGATGCTGCAGTCCAACACGCCCAATTATTGAAGGCGCCTTGCCGGTAGCTTCACTCTCTCGGTCTTGTTTACGTTACCGGGGCTCACCGCACGCGCGCGGCGGGAACGCGCGCTCCTCCGCAGTGTGTGACCCACATTCTCCCGTCTCGTGGCGCTGTAGTAGTGGGTCTGCGTGGCAGCCCAGCGACCCCCGCTTTTCTCTCCATATTAGCTGCGGTAGAAGAAAATGTTGCTACAGATTCACACGCACGCACACATACACACTCTTCTTCTTACTCTACCGCATTAATACTTTATCTGGCTTATTACTACGGTTACGCGTCTGTTTGAGGTTAGGGAGATTTGTAGGAAAGCCTACACTGTAGGCTACACACTTGTTATGTAACGCTGTCAGTTACTACAGTTATATAATGATGTAATAGTTATGTCCACATCAGTGGGTATTAATAGTCTTCCGACAATCTAATCACTCAGAAGTCCAGTTCTGTACATTCACTCCCTTGGTTTACTGCTGTTCTCCCTGCCTGTATGTCTGCACTGTACCAGTCACGAGGAAGGTTCACGGATCACGGTCTGATGCAATGTTTAGAGGAGCAATTTCAGCTCCTTTAAAGTTAAACTCTCTACCTTTCCAACCTTCAACCCCCACCCCTCCCTCCCTTCCTCTCCACCCCCCCACCCCGCCCATCCTTGCCTCTCCGACCCTCCTTCCCCCTCCACCCCCCAGGATGAGATGGAGGAGCTGCGTTCAGAGATGCTGGAGATGAGGGACATGTACCTGGAGGAGGACGTGTACCAGCTGCAGGAGCTGAGGCAGCAGCTGGACATGGCCAACAAGACCTGCCGCATCCTGCAGTACCGCCTGCGCAAGGCCGAGCGGCGCAGCCTGCGGGTGGCCCAGACCGGCCAGGTGGACGGGGAGCTCATACGCACCCTGGAGCAAGACGTCAAGGTGAGAGAGAGTGGGTGTGTTGGATATGATAAAAGACGTATGAAAGTCACAGGGTCCGATGAAGGGACTTATAATGCTGAGGTCATTTACCCCCGGCCCTTCTCAGTTAGGTCATAAGGTCAAAGGTCATATGTGGGTGTCTTTAGTAGGGACCTCTCTGCCCGTTGGTTCTCCCGCTGTCGACTCCAGGGCGTAGTGGCACATCCCAAACTCGCACGGTTCCGACAACCGCCATCTAGACACAGACACACAATGCTGCCTTTCATCCATCGGCCGACAGGGAGAAGGTGCACATTGAAGAGGAGGAAAGAGAGGGAGGGTTGAGAAGTGTGAAGGTGGAAAGAGGAGTGGAAATACAGAGAGAGAACATTGGGAAGAGGGCAATGATGTCATTCCTCGGGGGTCAGTCTTTGTTCCTGTTTCTCTCCATGCCTCCCGTTGTTTATTGTGAGAGAACAGAGAAAGAAAAAACGGGGAAGAATAGTGTCCCTTCTTTAGCCGTGCTAACGTTGTGCCTGCTGACTCAAGGGATTCTGGGGGATTTATTCTACTGCCGATTTAAAGTCTGGGACAGCCAATCACAGTGGGAGTAGGCTGCAAGGCTTTCTGGGTCAAAGAGACAAGGCGCTGTCTGGAGAGGCTGTTAACACAGGAAACCCCAAACAAGCCGTTGGGAAACTACCCTGGCGTCCTGCTCGTCTCTGTTTTGCCTAAACTGTGTTCCCAACTCCCTTTGCCTATTTTCTCTTTCCTTCCTTGCTCTCGCCCTCTCTTTACCTCCCTCTTTCTTTCTTTCTTTCTTTCTTTCTTTCTTTCTTTCTTTCTTTCTTTCTTTCTTTCTTTCTTTCTTTCTTTCTTTTTTCTTTCTTTCTCCCTCTCTTTCCTTCTCTCTCTCTCCCTCCTTCCTCTTCTCTCTTCCCTCTCCTCTCAACACATAGCAGATTGTTTCCCCTAGCTACCGAAGCAAAGCCAGATCAGGTTTCACCCCCTCCCTCCAGTTCGCTGTTCTCTCACACAAGCACAGTCTTCTGTGTGTGCTTGTATGTGTGTGTGTGTGTGTGTGTGTAAGACATGCTCTAAACATTCTCTGGCCCTCTTGGCTACCACAACACTGTGTCTCTGAATCAACAGAGCTCCCCTCAGAGCTGAAGGGCGTTAAGTCAGTCTAGAGTGTTAGCAGCAGTCTAAACATCTTACTAATGGATGATGTGTGTTGCTAGTTTTAACTACACCTGCGTGCACCAGAGAAGGAGTGGATCCAGTAAGTATTCTTTGCCCATGTGGTCCGGTGTTGAGTCATGGAGAAGCCAGCCTGTCGTTAAAATCCTGGGGTTAGAATTCAGGAAGTTACTCCCAGTCAAACCACTTTGGTCTGGATGATAATGAGTCCTTATTATTCAACCTTGCAGATGACACTCCCATGCCTTTTTTTGGACATATTCAACAACCAAACTTGCTCTTGGTTTAGCGTTTCATAGACAAATGGTGTTGCCTGGTTAAATCTTGATTTATAACTCACACACACAAATAGTACACACAAGTGTTATTTACTATCCTAGTGAGAACTGACAATTCACTCCCTAAATGGTGTTATCCCTGACCCTAACCATGTAACGCTAACACAAATCTGAACCAAACCCTTTAAAAAAAAGTCTTGTTGCAGGGTCCAATAAACTGTTCCCACAAGGTCATTTTTTTTCTTAGTTTGCTGTCCTTGTGGGGACTACTGCTGAGTCTAACAACACCGTACACACCCACCCCCACACAAAATCCCATGTCCTGCATCCTGAGAGTGAGGGGGAGGACTGTGTGTGAGTGTGTGTGTCCTGTGTCCCAATCGCATGCTGTCCTACTTCCCACATCCAGCCGTAAACATCTGTGTCATGTGACAGGAAATGGAGCATAGCCTCAAGTTTTCTCACGATGGCTTCAAACCATACGGACTCAAGCATGACTGGCAAGGCGTTAGTCCTTCATGACTTAGCATCTTTGATGTGCTCTGAAATACAGTTTCGGATGTGTCGCAAGACCGCATGAGATTTAGAAGATGAGGCTAGTTTATCATAGCTTGGTTGTCATATACAGTAATAATACCTCATTTAGCAGACGTTTTAATCCAAAGTGACTTACATTAAGTACAGGGACAGTCTCCCTGAGGCAAGTAGGGTGAAGTGCCTTGCCCAAGGACACAACATCACATAGTCACAGCCGGGGTTCGAACTCACAACCTTCCGATCGTGAGGCCAGTTCAGACTCCATATTATCTGGTGGCGGCTGGATGCAGCTGTTCCTAAAGAGGAAGTCCAGTATTTATAGCTACTTTAGATAAAGTTTCGACCACGCTGTGTCTCTTTTCGACGCTATCTCTCTGTTCGAGGGCTCTCCTTCATCCCTCTCTTCCTTATCTTCCTGTGTTTACATAACGCTGGGGTGTGAGGCTGGCTGGCCTCTATCGTTTCCTCTCCTGCCTACAGGAGGTTCTCCTGCATAGCAACAGCATAGAACATGTACAGGTCCACTCAGAGGGAGGGCTGGGGAGGAGGGGGAGAGGGAGAGGTGGAAGGAGGAAGCTGGGGGGTGTGTCCCCTCCCCCCCCTTTATTTCAGGTCTTGTTCTGTTTCTTAGTGTGTGATAAACTTGATCCAGACCTTCTATTTGGAGCAGCGCACAAATATTCAGTAGAGTCAGTATCCATGTGTCAACCAGGCCCTGGCACGTCAATGAAGCTCTGGAGGTTCCAGGAAAGTGTTGCTGGTTTACCATCCCTGTGCTGCTGCTGCTTCTGGGCACCATGTGGTGCAACACACACACACACACACACACACACGCGCGCACATGGTCTAGCCACCAAACTGTTATCATGCTGGGTTTTAAACCTATCCCTCTGTCGTAAGGACAGCAGATTATCTGCCCAGTCAACTCAGTGAAGGAAGGGAGAAGGGAAGGAAGGAAGGAACAAAAGGGTAAGCGAAGGACTCAAACAGATGCATTGGTAAACCATGTCCCATTGATGTTGCAAAGTGCTGATCATAGTACTTATGAGGGCCTTTGTCTGTTAGCGAGTCAGTTGGTGCTGAGTGTGCGGTAACAGCTTAGTTAGACTGTAAATATCGATACCTCCAGACTGTACTGTAAATAAAAGAGCTTTGCTTTGTAAGTAGCAACGTGAATCACCAAAGAGGAAAATTCAATATGCTTGCTGACGTTGTTTAAAAGAACCCTAATAAAGTTGAAAAAAGCTTCAAATAGCCTCAACTAAAAGTTCAAGGTTGTGTCAGAGAATGCAATTACCAATTTAAATCAGCTGTTTACCGCTATTCTGTTTGAATGGTCCCAAGGCCCTGGGCCTTTCAGGGTTTAGCAAAATCATGGTCGACATTGACATTCCTCACCCGCATCTCAGTCCCTCTTACACACACACACAATTCCCCCCAGCATTAAGCGATAAGATCAGATAGGGGTGGTGGTGGTGGTAGTGGGGGGGGATAAGGGAGGGGTAGTCCTAGTTGGCCGTTGGGGTAACAGTGCAGAGCAGGCAGGGCAGCTGGTGCATGGAATGCAGCCAAACAGAGGGAGAGGAGGAACAGGCTGCTGTTTGTTACAAACACACACAGACAAGCGTGCACACACCCACAACACAGAGAGAGAGAGAACGGACACTCTCAGTCCACCGCAGAACGCGCACAAAATGAATCCGTTTGGCGGTTAACGGTTGCCTTGTCACGCGCCCACTCAAGGTGTTCCCTGTCTGCGGATCAGAACAGAAGCGTCTTTCATCTGGAGACCCAGACAAACTAAGCAGCGCAGGGGGGGAGGGGGGGCGGGGGAACTAAGAGGGCGAGTGTTAACAGCCCATTAATAAAGATGTTTAACGGCGAAAGGGGCGCGCTGGACCTGCGTAAAAAAGTCTCCCTCACATATAACGCCCCCCCCCACGCCCCACCCACCCACCCTCCCCCCGGAGGAGTGAGAGAGCTAACCTGGAGCCAGTCCAGATGGCGGGAGGGGAGAGAGAAAGAAATGCGAGGGATGTGAGAGAGATGTAAGGGGAGTGAGGGGGGGGGTGGAGGGGGTGGGGGGGTAGAAAGATCCAGAATGTGAACGTTAGGGACAAAGACGAGGTGAAAGAGGGAGTGTTAAGATGAAGAGAGACCCAGGGTGAGAGAGGGAGTGTTGAGATGAAGAGAGACCCAGGGTGAGAGAGGGAGTGTTAAGGTGAAGAGAGACCCAGGGTGAGAGAGGGAGTGTTGAGATGAAGAAAGACCCAGGGTGAGAGAGGGAGTGTTAAGACGAAGAGAGACCCAGGGTGAGAGAGGGAGTGTTAAGATGAACAGAGACCCAGGGTGAGAGAGGGAGTGTTGAGATGAACAGAGACCCAGGGTGAGAGAGGGAGTGTTGAGATGAAGAAAGACCCAGGGTGAGAGAGGGAGTGTTAAGACGAAGAGAGACCCAGGGTGAGAGAGGGAGTGTTAAGATGAACAGAGACCCAGGGTGAGAGAGGGAGTGTTGAGATGAAGAAAGACCCAGGGTGAGAGAGGGAGTGTTAAGACGAAGAGAGACCCAGGGTGAGAGAGGGAGTGTTAAGATGAACAGAGACCCAGGGTGAGAGAGGGAGTGTTGAGATGAACAGAGACCCAGGGTGAGAGAGGGAGTGTTAAGATGAAGGGAGACCCAGGGTGAGAGAGGGAGTGTTAAGACGAAGAGAGACCCAGGGTGAGAGGCACAGAGGGCTGATGTTAGAGCGTGGTGGAACAGAACAGGGCGGTCGGTTCGTCTCCTCCTGTCTTGGGAAGCACAGAGGAGCATTGTGGCTCTCAGCTACACGCTGGCGCTGCTTCAGAGCTACGGAGAGGATCCTTAACACACAAACACACACTCACACGCCAACACAACACAAGCGTACACTCTCACAAGCACGCGTGTGCTGACACACCAACACAACTGCTTATTCATAGGTCTGCTGGTGATTTGTAGCTGAGTTATAAAACACTATTAAAAACCCTTTCTGTCTGGGGGCCAAGGACCAACTCTCAACATGGATTTAGCAATCTAGTGGTTCATTTTTTAATACTAGTGCTAATGTAACTGTGTTTCTGTAGGTGCCTGGAGTCCTTTATTAGAATCACATCTAACCATGGCCCCTGTGTTGACCTAGTCTGACCCATGAGAGCGTGACCACCATGATCGTGACAGAAAAGATCTTATTAATAATACAGAGCCGTATTCGTTCATTCATTTCCTGTCTCGCAAGGTCGCTTAAGCAATCAACCGAACATCCCATAAAAATGTCTCAAGATTGCGGAGAGAGGAAAAAAATCTGCGGACGATCTGTCACAAAAGTCCTTGCCAAAAGATATCCATGGTCATCATCTCACGGAGGCTTCTGCCTGCTGCGCGTGACCTGCGGCTGGGCGGGTCATCTGTCACCAGGCAGGCCAAGACTTGTTGAGTCGAAGGATATGTTACCTCAAGGGGCTTGTGGGTAATTGCACTGTCTTGCTGTTGTGGATTCAAGAGCCATATAAACGCTTGGCTGTGATACAGATTCTGCTAATGAGCCTGCACTGCCACTGGGCTGGAGAGCAGCTTCTGATGGGAGCGAAGCAGCTTTATCAGGCACAGGAAGAACGCAGATGGGAAAACAAAAGGGTTTTCGGTCACTGCGAAGGAACAGGCCTCGCCTTGGCGCCCTGGCGATGTGATGACGTGTGGGCGCGTACGTATTTCACCGAGTCACACTAACAAAGGACCGACCGCTCTCCCCCCCCCCCCCCCCTGCCCTGCTCCCCCACCCACCCCCCCCCTCAGGTGGCCAAAGACGTCTCCATCCGCCTGCACAACGAGCTGGACAGCGTGGAGAAGCGGCGCGGGCGCGTGGAGGAGGAGAACGAGGAGCTGAGGGTGCGGCTGCAGGACCTGGAGGTGGCCAAGCAGGTGCTGCAGGCTGAGATGGAGAAGAGCAGAGAGGTGAGGGGCCTGGGGGGGGGAGGAGCGGGAGGGGGGCTGCTGGAGTGGGCCTGGGTTACAGGGCATGGGAGCAGTGCGCTGAGCTGCACTAGATCACTCTGCTCTGTGTCTTTCGTTGTCTTCCTCTTTTTCTTCCTCTTTCACCCTGTCTTACTTGAACATTGGTTGAATAGCTGGCTGTCTGGCTGGTTGGCTGGCTGGCTGGCTGTCTGGTTGACTGGCTGTATATGCACTCTGCTAACTGGGTTGAGAACGCAGCTGTGTGTTGTGCTTGTCCCACAGAGAGAGAGAGAGATTCTTCACATAGCTGACACACTTCTAATCAAGGGCTGTCCCTTTGTTTTGTGTGTGTGTGTGTGTGTGTGTGTTTGTGTGTGTGTGAGAAGGAGGAGATGGGGTGGCAGGGTTGTTAAAAAGTGCGAATGAGGAATATCTGTGTTTCAGCTCTTGGCCTTTGAAGAATGTTGTACTCTGATAGAAAGTGAAAAGAGTGAGAGAGAGAGAGAGAGAGAAGGAGAGAGAGAGAGAGAAGGAGAGAGAAAGAGAGAGAGAAGGAGATAGAGGCAGTGAGGTAAAGACAGGCACACATTCCTATATCAAGGTGGATTAAAGATTTATGAAGTATTGATTTTTCTGGTGTAGCTTCTCTTGCTTCTCTTGCTTCTCTGGCTGGCTGGGGTGAAAGCTGTCCAGGCTGCTACTTTAAGTGCTGCTAACACCCACAGCGCCAGTGTGCCCTGGAGATGCAGTAGTGATTCCATTGCTGGACACATTTCCATTCCATTGCCTGGCAACATCTTTGGTCTGTTAATATTAGAAGGCCCTCACCTTTGGGAGTGTTCACCTGAGGTAGGTAGGGTTTGGCTAACGTGCAAGCCTCTTGCTGCTAGCCTGCTAGCCCCTTTTGTGTGCTAGCCACGCTTTTGTGATAAGCAGGGAATGAAGAGGTGGACAAAGGAATCTGGAATGTGACTCCCCCTCCTCCTCTCCCTCGCTCTGCTCCCTCCCTCATTCTCTCCATCCCAATCTCTCCATCCCCCCCTCCTTCCCCGTCGCGGGAGACTGCTGATCAAGGGATTTCTTCGTCCTCCCTCTCCCAACCCCCCCTCTCCTTGTCCTTCTCTCATTCCAACCACACTGATCCACCTTCCAGCTGTGTTGACCCCCTGAAGGTGACCGGGACACGCTGGGCAGCTGGATAAAACAGGCGAACGGCTGGAGGGATGGAGGCACGAGGGATAGAGGGAGGGCAGTTAACTCCAATGTTGAACAGAGAAAGTAAACGGAAAGGGGGGCGTCTACAGCAGCTGTTTTGACCCTTGAAGGTTACGGTACTGAGCTTGGGCGGACGGTGGGAAGGGTGGAGGGATGGATGGATGGAAAGATAGAGGGATAAAGAGGGGGGTGATTCCAGCACCCTCCTGAGATAAAATAAAGAGGGGGTGGCTACCAAAGCTGCGCCCACCCTCTGAAGGTGACTGGGCTGGATGGAAGGGTCCATGATGAAGAGATGGAGGGGGCTAATGGTGGTGGGTTAGTGGTGTGACTCCAACTGTGGAGAGAAAGAGAGGATCATACTATGTCTTGGTTGGGGGTTCAGGCGACAGCATTGGTGAATCCAATGAGACAAATGGTCGGATGGGGTAACAGCGTGTGTCTTTCCCTCTTAGTTTTGCTTTTTTTCATTTTGGATGACCTTTTGCTGCGTCCTTCAGGTGATGAGATGAGGGGTCTCTCCCTCTTTTTTAGTTCTTTCTCTATTTCTCTCTCCCTCTCTCCACCTCTTCCTCTCTCTCCCATTCTCTCAACATCATTTTATTTTTCCATTACTATTCATGGAAAGCCAGTCCTTATGTTATTTATTGCTAGGAGGAAGTGCTGGCCATTGTTTGTAGGGGCTGGGGGGAAAGGAGGGGGGCGACCTTGAGCAGGGATTGTTAGGGGTGGTGGGTGGGAGGGAAGGTGGATTATATGAAAAAGGAGGCACTAGGAAGGTCAGTGGAACATGAGGTCATGTGACTTCGGGGCACTTCCTACTTCCTGGTCAGGCTCCTCCTATGCTGCATGTTCTCCCCTCAGTCCTCACAACTGGAGAAACAGCCTACAGCAACAATGGGGGGGGGGTTACAAAAGACTACAATGCCCTCTCTCTCCCCTCCCCTCCCCTCCCTCTGCTCGATCCCACCTTCGGATTCAGCATGTCAGCCTACAAACCACCTTCAACAATGGACCAGTGGAACTCCTGAATGGTTTGCAGTCGTTTTTTTTGAGTAATATCCAACACTCTCTCTTTTCTGTCTTCTCCGAGACGACGCATGCCTTTAACACTGGTAGGATTGATGAGAGCAAGGCTCTCTGTCTCATCGGTTTGTGTCAAGTATGACACAAATACAGCAATTCTTTCCTTATATGGTAGAGAAAGAACCAGAGAGTGAGCTGTGTCTCTATATCTGTCTCTGCTGCTTCTTGGCTTCAGCCATCAGTCGGTGGTGATCCAGAGTTTAAGGGCACGCATACTGCTGGAGATTAATGTGTGTCTGTGTATTTATGTAATAGTGCACGCATACACACACACACACACACTCACACGCAAACCTGTTGAACTGCATTAGGTGGGTCCTGAGTGCTTCTTCTCAGTCAGCCAAACTGACAAGTTTAATCTGGGATTCGCTGCTCATCCTGCTGACCTCATCAGCCAATCAGGGAGCTGAAGCCACGTGGAGAGCAGTCCCACGTGGCCGGCTGTCATCACCAGCAGAGTCTGTGTGAGTGTGTGTTGTGAGTGTGTGTTGTGAGCGCGCGTGTGTGTGCATGTGCCGATTAGTAATCCTGACCTACACCTGCAGGCTGTCACAGCGGTCTCTGTGGACCTGAATCCCACCCCCAGCCTCTACCTGGCCTTCAACTCACCCAGAAACAACCTCCACTCCTCCTTGATTCCCCCCCTTTCAACAGCCCTCTGTCCCTTTCTGACTCTTTCTTTCTATGACTCCCCCTGTCTCCCTCCCCTTGACTCTCCCCTCTCCCTTTCTACCGCCGACTCACCTCCATCTCACCTCCATCTCCCTTTCTCCTTTCTTCTTCTGAACCTGCCTAGTACTACACTAATAGTAGTCAAGATGGCTTAAAATCACAGCTTGTACCCCGGAACCTTCCAGACTGTACACCTATCGGACATAGACTAGTTTCCAGGTGGTGGCAGGTGGTAAACTCAGACTCCGTCTCTGCCCCTTAGCCCTGACCCTGACCGAAACCTACTAAACCTCTCTGCTTAATGACGAGTTCAATCACCAGCTGTCTGTGTGTGTGTGTGTGTGTGTGTGTGTGTGTGTGTGTGTGTGTGTGTGTGTGTGTGTGTGTGGGTGTGTGTGTGTGTGTGTGTGTGTGTGTGCGTGTCTGTGAGGAGAAGGTTGTTGTTTTGGGTCTGTTCCAAGGCTTTTCCAAGCATACTTAAATGAGTGTGTGTGTGTGTGTGTGTGTGTGTGTGTCCTTGCACATGTGTATGTAGGGGCCTCCATGGCACCCAGGCAGCTTACAGTGGAGGTTTGTTTGGTGTTTCCAGGACAAGGTGATTGATTAGAACAAGGTCTCCAAATGAAGCTAATAAATAACCAAATGTTACTGGATGTAACCATGGGACACCTAAGGAAGGCTCAGAGGGAACCAAAAAAAGCGAGGTAAGGGAAGAAAAAGAGAGCGAGAGAGAAAACAAAGGAAGCAAGATAGATGTTTTGGGGTGAGAAGGAGTGATCCGGATCAAAGGAGTCACTCCCAGGAGCAGTGCTGTGTTACTGGGTCGATTTGAGCCTCAGAGTCCTCAGAGGCAGACTGGAGTTAGAGAGGTACAGCACTGAGCTGGAAACTCTTAACACACACACACAAACACACACACACAAACACACGCACACACACAAACACACAGACACAAACACACATACACAGAGAAACAGAAAAGGAAAAATAAGACTACACCAAGACATTAGCGGAGTGGTGGAGGAAACAAAAGATAGATTCTCTAAAGCGACATAAGCCATTTGTGATGTGTGAACGCAGCACGCAACACCAATATTCGCTGCACCAGTACTCTGTACCAGTAAACTGTACCAGTTCAATTCAAGACATGCATATTCATCCCCCAAAGGGCTGGGAAGGTAATTTCATGCTCCACTGAAATGCTTGTGAAATGTGAGACGACTCCCCAAGATCCAGTTACTACCACCATACAGACAGAAAGACAGACAGGAAGTCAGGCAGACAGGCAGGCAGTTTAAAGTATATCCACCCCCCAGGTATTTACTCCTCCTTCAGAGGACGAGTGTGCAGGATGGAGCAGGAGGAGGAGGAGAAGGAGGCATCGTCTCTCTCCTGAGCTAGCCTAGCCCTGCCGGCTACCGCCACAAACCTCACATGAACCAACTCCCTTTTAATACCCCTCCTCCCCCCGGCTCTTTATAGGCATTAAAAGGTTTCTAAAGTGTCAGATTATCTCATACATGCTGAGGGCAGGGCTGATTTGTGGAGTTTGGGGCTTCTGGAAAAGTCCAGGGGCAACGCTGAATTCACTGGGGGATCCGCTGTTGTCTGGAGAAGCTGTAAAAGCGTGCGCGAGTGTGTTTTGAGGAGGTTGTTATGTAGACAGACAACGTTATCAATAGTCCGCATCGAGGATTTGCGGCTCAGATTAATAGCTCCTCTGAGCACTTTTGCTTTTTACCAGCCTGTGCGTGAGTGGTGTGTCTGCTGGTGTGAGCGGGTGCATTAGACTGTGAGTGATGCCCCTGCGCGCTCCCAGAGTCAGAATTAAGCATGAATTATACATACTTATGTCATCCGAACATGAGGAGAGAATGGTTATAAACAGCCTGGCTGTTTGAGAAGATGTTCAGTCCGATTGGTTTACAAAGTCTGTATTTAGACTTGACTCGGTCCCTTTCTGCTAAATGGTACGAGATTAGATTTGGTTCTATGTAAAGCCTGCAGTACGTGAGGGTAGGGGAGGAGAGGGGATGAGGGGAGAGGAGAAGAGGGGAAAAAAGGGAGTAGTACTCATATCAGAACAGAAACTCACAATCACAGACAGAAGGTTTTCTGTCTAAACAAGTCTAAAAAGTCTAAACAGAAGTGTGATCGGTGTGTTTTAAGGGTGTATAAGGGTGTAGGCCTACTGTACATTATTAGTATTCTCCTTCAGGGAGCAGACTGGCATGCAGACATCCCACAAAGGCAGGGCAGGGCAGGGGATGATTAGGATAGACCACAACTCTGTCTGAGCAGGTCACCTGGTACTCACACACACACACACACACACACACACACACACACACACACACAACCACACACGCCTCAATCCACATTACTGCCCTCTATTAATAGTGCTGATGCTGTTTATGAGCTCTAATGAGCTGAGGATGAGGAAATAAATGAGCTGAAATAAAGCAACTCTCTCTTCATCTCCCTCTCCCACTGTCTCGCTGACATCATCTGATCTGTAAGTTGTCTGCGGCTGTCTGATCGGATTGGTATGGTGTCTGGTGGTCTCTGTGGTCAGAGTTGCCATGGTTACCCCAGCATGGACACCGCCGCAGGGTTAAGGCGAGGACAGACCGACCGACTGACAAGACAGACGGACAAAGATCTGGTTGTGCCCACCGCTGTTGTAGTGGACTCTTTGTTCATAGCGAAAGAAGAGAGGGAGAGACAAGAGGTCCACAAGGTCCCTATGAAGTCTGTGTCTCTGGTCCATCCATCCCCCAGGTGTCAACTCCTCCCTCAGAAGACCTGTCCGCAGGCAGGAGCAGGTAGAGCAGGAGGAGGAGAAGGAGGGAGGGAAATATTCCGACACATCTACACCAGCTCTGTTCAAGTGCCGTGCTACATCCCAGGGTCCGTTATACAAGGCTGACTGACATGCTTTTAGTTCAGCGCTCGTGTCAGAGCTCTCTCTCTCTCTGACAGGAAGATTGGTAGATCTCTCTCCTCTCTCGTTCGGTGAAGCAGAAACCCTGGTCGGGTTCTCATCGAAGCGGCTCCTGAGACCCTCACTGTTATCTAACACGGACGCTCCTCATCCCTCCTCCTCATCCTCCCTCCTTCTCATCCCTCCTCATTCCCCCTCCCTCTCATCCCTCCTTCTCATCCTCCCTCCTTCTCATCCCTCCTCATCCTCCCTCCTTCTCATCCTCCCTCCTTCTCATCCCTCCTCCTCATCCTCCCTCCTCCTCATCCCTCCTCCTCATCCTCCCTCCTTCTCATCCCTCCTCATCCTCCCTCCTTCTCATCCCTCATCCTCCCTCCTCCTCATCCCTCCTCCTCATCCCCCCTCCTTCTCATCCCTCCTCATCCTCCCTCCCTCTCATCCGTCCTTCTCATCCTCCCTCCTTCTCATCCCTCCTCATCCTCCCTCCTTCTCATCCCTCCTCATCCTCCCTCCTCCTCATCCCTCCTCATCCCCCCTTCTCCTCATCCCTCCTCCTCCCTCCTGAATGTGGACAATCATCCTGACCTATTACATAAGAGACAGACATGTCTGCTCCCATCAGCCGACTAAGAGATTGGATCGACATCAACTTCCTCACAGTCTCCTCGCTCTGCCTCTCTCCTCCTCTCTCTCTCTCTCTCTCTCTTTTTCTACCCCGCTTGCTCTCGCTCTCTCATCAGTCCGTTTCTGGTTAAGACGGCCAGACAGAGGCTCAGGCAGGGCTGAGGGGTCAGGCTTCAGAGTCTTACAGGAGGGGAGGGCTGTTCTGTATCGTGCTGATCTGAGGGGATCAGACCAGACCCTCTGCTCCACTCTGAAAACTAACAAGACTTTGGCTTCCATTTCTCTTTTGGTTTTGGTTTTCATACGTGTTCTGGTTCTCGCGTGTCTGATCACAGAGCGCATACGTGTGTGCGTGTGTTTGGAGCGGGATTGGGCAACCTTGGTCCTCGAGAGCCATAGTCTTAAAGGTTTTATCTGTTTCCCTGCTCCAGCACACCTGATTCTAAGGAAGGGGTCGTTATCAAGCTCTGTGGAAGCCTCATAATGACCATGTATTAGAAGCAGGTGTACCAGAGCAGGGAAACATCTAAAACCTCCAGGACTATGGCTGTCAAGGACCATGGTTGCTCACCCCTGGTTTGGAGGGTGTGATTATATCGAAATCTGACTTGGCATGGCTGTCCTGAGGTGCTGACTCTGCTGTCACCGAGGCCATCCCTGTCTGTTACAGTCAGCCTTCCTTCAGCCTGACTGCTGACCCTTTAACCCCCCCCCCCCTCCCCACTCTGAGTGTGTGTGTGTGTGCACCTGTGTGTGGTTGAAATCACATAATCGGGGCTCGACCTTAACAAAGAATTCAGTATTCCCTGTCGAAGTGGAAAGATGGTATTTCCACTGTGCCTGGAACAAATGGAACAACCGAAAGGAACAGAGATGAGTGGATAAGGACACATTACACCAGAGAGTGAGTGTGTGTGTGAGAGAGAGAGAGAGAGAGAGAGAGAGAGAGAGAGAGAGAGGGCGGGGGTGATTCCAGAGGACGTCAGTAGATCATCATCAAAGCCCTCAGAACGCAACATTAACCTCTATTCTGCTGCAGTCTGCTCTTGCTAGCTAAGCACTTTGGTTGCTGCTATCACCGTTGTGATCACACTTCAAGTGTGTATCGTTAGTGTGTGTGTGTGTGTGTGTGTGCATCTAGGTGTGTGTGCGTGCATGCTCGGGTGTGTTTGTGCGTGCCGGTGTGTGTGGTATTTACATACCGCAGAGAGGTAGCATCACCTCCTCATCACAGCCTTGAGCTTATGTTAACTGTTCACTTACAACCTTCCTTATCAGAGCTCCAGCGTACACACACACACACACACACACACACACACACACACACACACACACACACAGGGGCCAGAGAGCTCCGAAATTCATTACCACCCAGATTAATGAGCAGGTCTGTGTTGCTCCCTGCAGCCGAGCCCAGTCACAACTCAGACAGCCGTCTTCATCACTGAAGACGAACCTTCATCACTGAAGACGAACCTTCCTGTGGTTCTATTGAGGCTTGACCATCATAATTAATGAGAAGTGATGGGATTATCACCGAGAGCAAATCACTCTAGATTCACTGGAGCGTCGTACGTTATTTAATATTAATGGACAAAATCATCAGAGTCCATAACAAGTCGATTCCGTGTCCCTGCGTTTCAAAATTAACACAAAACCGCACACACACACACTGAGACAGAGACACACACACAAAACCAATTGTCTGCTGGCATTGATGGTGCGTCTGACAGTCTGACTGCTCTGGCGGGGTTCTGAGAGTGTGTGTGTAACCCCTGACCCCTGAGGAGGTGCGTACTGTCCCCCCTTTGCCCCCTCTCAACTCAGAGCTCCGTCTGCTCCGGCTGCTGATGAGATCAGAGCAGCGGAGCGGGACGAGCGTCCGTCTCCCTGCTGCCTCAGACGGGCCTGTGTGTGTCGAGGGGGGCTGCTGAGAGGGGAGGAGGCTGGAGGAAGGGAGGGGCCGAGTGTGTTGTGTTTGTGGTCATCTGCGTAGCGAGAGGAAAGAGGTGAGGAAGATAGGTAGAAGAAGAGACTCGGAGGGAAGAGAAGAGTAGATGAGTGTCGATGAGAGGCGCGCGCGTGTGCGTTTCTTTTCAGGCGTGTCTGTGTGTTTCGTGTCAGCAGTGTGATTTACTTCCCTCGATCTCGGCAGAGCGATAGAATCATCCCCCTCTAGTTCGTCCCCTCCCCGATTCCCTCGTTCCTAATAGAATATCTAATAGACACTCTGCAGCGAGCCAAGCAGTCTAATGACTGCCGTTCTCATGGCGACTGCAAATATGTTATATCAGACTTGCTACTTAGCCTCCCTCTCTCGTTCTCCCTCTCCATACATGTCACTTTCTGTCTGTCACTCTTTCTCTCGCTTTTTTTCTCTTTCTGTCAGGTTTCTCGCCCGCCCTCTCTGACTCTCACTGCTTCCTTTCCGTTCCTTTTTTCTCTCTTTCAAATGTTTTGATCTCTGTTCCCTTTCTCGTAATTTCTTCAGGGGCCTTCTTCTTTGCCTCCTCTTTCTCCTGCTCCTCCTCCTCCTCACCCTCTTCCTCTTCCAGTGTTGAGAGAAAACCTGGGATCCAGAGAGGGGAACGAGACAAGGTCAAGGCAGAGATCTTCCCTGGGGCAACCGTTTAAACGTTACACTCCACTTCCTATTTGATTTCCTGTCACACAGGGCAGATTGCCAGGATCAGATCAAATAGCCTGCGTCTCACTCATTACATAGAACTAGAAGAAGAGGGAGGGGGGGGTGGAGGGGTTGGGATTTGAAAGTCCTTTATCATATCTCAAATCAGAAGTCGAACATTTAAATCCTTGACATGATGTCCTTGTGAGGTTAATGAGTGTGTGTTGGTGTGTGTGTGTGTGTGTGTGTGTGTGTGTGTGTGTGTGTGTGTGTGTGTGTGTGTGTGTGTGTGAACATCTCATGGCCTCAGAGAGTGAGGGAGGCGGCTCGTCATTCTGACATGAAAAGGAAGGATGAAAGGAAGGGGGAGGTTGCAGCTGTGTTTGGTCTCTGTTAGCGTCTGTCTGTTTGATCAAGACATGACACAGAGAGAATATAGAGAGAGAGAAGAGAGAGAGAAGAGAGAAGATAGAGAGCAAGAAGAGAGAAAGAGAGGAGAGAGAAGATAGAGAGCAAGAAGAGAGAAAGAGAGAGAGAGGAGAGAGAAGATAGAGAGCAAGAAGAGAGAAAGAGAGAGAGAGGAGAGAGAAGATAGAGAGCAAGAAGAGAGAGAAGAGAGAAAGAGAGAGAGAAGAGAGAAAGAGAGAGAGGAGAGATATAGGGAGCGAGAGAGCGAGAGGGAGAGAAGAGAGACAGAGGGAGAGAGTGAGAGAGAGAAGAGAGAGACAGAGAGAGGAGAGACAGGGAGCGAGAGAGTGAGAGGGAGAGAAGAGAGACAGAGGGAGAGAGAGAGTGAGAGAGAGAAGAGAGAGAGAGAGAAGCGAGAGAGAGACTGAAAGGTAAACAGAGAGGTGAAAATAGAAAGAAAATGATTCCAGCTTTGTTTTCTGTATTAGCTTTATAAAGGGCCAGTGTTACAGCATAACTGGGTCAGAGCTACAGAACAAGTCATTATCTGTTTTCATGTTCTGAACGGTACTTCAGAATAGGAACTATATCTTAAATTACTATGTTGTTTATCACAACCACACAACCATACTCTATATATACACCCACACATACACCTTTTGTAGCCAGCCAGGCTGTGTGTATGAGTGTCTGTGTGTTAGTGTGTGTGTGTGTGTGTGAGGCTATAACAGGGTTGGCTGTGTTTGGTTGTAGTGAGAAACACCCTTTGATACACAGCGTTGGGCAGATGGCTGCTCTTGGCAGAGCTCAAGGATATGAGTTTGAGTGTGTGTACGCACATATCAAAATGTTTGCGCGTCCCTTTTCTTTACCATATGGCCTCTCTCCACGACTCTGTGGTAACAGTTGCTATGAGCTCAGGTGTCCTGTAGAGGGATGATGGAGGGAGAGAGAGATGGACGGGTGGCGGATCGAAAGCCTTCAAACTTGCTTGTTCAATAAAAGTCCATGGCGGGTGATGTGCGTTATTGTGTTTGTCGGGCATGTGTACGTGTTAGTGTGCACGTGTAAGCGAGTGTGTGCGCGCGCGCGCACTCCATGTAAATTCAAGCACCTGCCAGCACTCAGTAGCGCTGTATGCAAATCGTCTCATTTTCAACTTCACTCAAAGCACCGGTAGGCTGAAAGAAAGAGAGAGACAGCAAAAGAGGGATGGAAAGAGAGAGGGATGGAAAGAGAGAGGGATGGAAAGGTAAAGGGGGTCGAAAGAGAGAAACCCACCCAAGAGGCTTTCAAGGGGCTACGATTTATGTCCGCCATCTTCCTTTTCCCTCCCTCCCTCCGTCCCTCCCCCTCCTCCTCTCTCTCCTCCTCCCCTCCCCCCTTCTCACCAGTCACTTGCGTTGTCCTCCACTGTCAGAAGTGGAGCCCCATGTGCAGACGCGGTTGCCACGGGAACCCGCCACGGTCTGTAGCATAATGGAGTGAAACCCCCTCCACCTTCCCTCCCATCTCTAAATGGAAACCCCTCTTTAACGGAAGGTTGGGAAATCAAATATTCAGTCCTATGAATCTCTGCCTGCTCTTCTGCAAGGTTGTGTGGCTTACAGAAAGAAGGGTGACAGGCCACTTACACACAGCTTGGCTTTGCTATCTAAGAACTCTGCAAGATAGGATAGAATTATACTTTTCTCTGTTTCTCTTTCTCTCTGTCTGTCTCTCTCTGTCTGTCTGTCTCTCTCTCTCTCTCTCTCTCTCTCTCTCTCTCTCTCTCGCTGTCTTTATATCTCTTTTTCTTTCATACTCTCTTTCTCTCACTCGCTCCCTCTTTTTACTTTCCATTTGTATTGATTGTTTTGAAAATTGAAAATATCCCTTCACCCTCCTCTTGTGGGTTTCAGACTAACACACATGAACACACACCCACCCACACACACCCACACACACCCACACACAACCCTCCTCCCATCCACCTCTCATTAGCTCCAGCTATTGTTGCACTAGGACACAAGAGCAGATAGAACTGGAAACCGGCAGCCGCACAAACAGAAATGAACATAGAAAACAACTTAGACTGTCATACTGTATGTCTCTACAGCACTGTCTCACACACACACACACACACACACACACACACACACACACACACACACACACACACACACACACAGTCAGGCGACCCTGAACCTGAGACCACGTCTCCATCCCTCCTGTAGAGGCTGAGAGTGAGCAGTCATGCTGCAAACAAAGAAAACCCACAAGGCTACTTTCCCCTCCTCCACTGCCCTCCTCAGAGGGTGTGTGTGTATGTGTGTGTGTCTGTGTGTGTGTGTCTGTCTGTCTGTGTATGTGTTCCTCTGAGTGCTACAGATTGCTGTTGTCATCTTCAGTTACGCAGATCTGGTGTGTGTGTGTGTGTGTGTGTGTGTGTGTGTGTGTGCGTGCGTGTGGTGTGTGTGTGTGTGTGTGTGTGAGCGTGTAACAGATTGGTGCTGTCATATCCATTCCCCTCACACCAGCAGCGCTACACTCCTATGCTGATAAGCTATTTACTCCACGTTCTTCATATGATGGAGAGGGCACATCAAACAGTGCAGCCTGAGATCATGCTGATTCCAAAATGAAACCTGTTTTAACCTGAATGGAACACGGCGGCTTTGTATGAAATGGCACAATGGCACCAATGACCATGGCTCTGTGATTGGTCAGTTAGACTGTGCACATGATGTCCACTGATGATGTTGCGATTTGTAAACAGGTCATTTTTATTGGTTCATCTGTATTTATGTCCCGAGTTCTGTCTTTTCGTTCTTGCGAAGAAAGGTCCTCTCCTCTCTCTCTCTCTCTCTCTCTCTCTCTCTCTCTCTCTCTCTCTCTCTCTCTCTCTCTCTCTCTCTCTCTCTTCTCTCTCTCTCTCTCTCTTTCGCTTCCTGTCCACTCTCACTGCTCCTTTACATCTAAATATCTTCTCTTCTCTCCTCTTCTCTTGTCTGTGGTACTTGGATGGTGACAGCGCCCCATCATTGTGACAGTCAGTATGAAAGACACTCGATCCATTGTCCGATTATCTCTTGCTCTCTTTTTCACCTCCCCCCACCCACCTCATCTTCCTACACACACACACACCCACAGACTCCCCCACACACACCGGTTACGCAATCCCTGGCATGTTTGTCTTTGTTAACTTGAATGCAACCCGCGCCTCAGTGGTGGTGGTGATGTAGGGAGCGCACTGAGCATGCTCACTGGAGCGTTCTGTTCTTCCACTCCGAGGCCTCTCGTCTCCACTCACTCTGAAGTGCGTGCGCGTCCGAGTGTGTTTGTTGGTGTGTGTGTACTTGTTCGTACGTGTGTATGCATTGTCTGTGTGTGCGTGTGTGCCAGTGTGTCTGGGTGTGTGCGTCCACTGCATACAAATCAATGTTCTCTTCCGCCACCCACTCGCACCCCCACACAGAACAATCAAATGGCATTCAGCAATCAAAGGCTTTTATGCGAGTGTTTTGATGGGTCAATTTTCCAACATTTGGTACTGAACCAGTTGCAGACGTCCTTCCTGCCCCTATCCCCTAACCCCTGACTCCTAACGCCTAACTCCTACCCCCTGCTCCCTAGGCCCAGGCTGGACTGGGCAGCTTCCAGTGTCTCCTACCTGTCCTTACACCTTCACTTCCTCTGTCTTCCCCTCTCTCCCTATCTCTGTCTCTCTGTCTTCCTTTTCATCCCTCCCTCTTTCTCTATCTCTCTTTCTCTATCTCTCTCTCTCTCTCTCTCTCTCTCTCTCTCTCTCTCTCTCTCTCAGGTTTAAGCTTGAAACTATAATGCTGATGGAATATCTAATAGCATAGCATCATCCGCTAAAACAACACGAACACTGCGGTCACATCAGACTTGTAACAACACAGCGGTCGATACCTCCTGAAGATCGGTCATTATATTATCTCCTTGTGACAAGCCTATTGACAGAGCAGTGAAGTTCAGCCACATTAAAAGACTGTTAGCCACTCGTTAAACTATAGCAGGCCAACGTCAGCAAACCCTGGGCCATTCTGCTGTAGCATCAGGACCTAGGACCTACATGGTTTTATCTTTGTAGTGCTTACATTTAACGTGTTGTTTAAAGCAGTGGTTCTCAACCCTGGTCCTCAGGGCCCACTGTCCTGCATGTTTTAGATGTTTCCCCCTTCCAACACACCTGATTCAAATGAATTGTCATTATCAGGCTTCTTCTGAGCTTCATAGTGACTCATTCATTTGAATCAGGTGTGTCGGAGCAGGGAAACATCGAAAACATGCAGGACTGTGGGCCCTGAGAACCAGGGTTGAGAACCACTGCTTTAAAGTTTAGAGTTGTCATTGGGCTTGGCCAATGAAATGAACACGTGTAAAGGAGCTGTGAGGACACTGTAAAGTGAGGCTTGTATGAATTGATAAGCTTCTTCTCTTTTTGCCCAACACATTGTTGTGTAAAGTTTTTGTGGCGCCCAGTTGAGACTGTCAGAGTGTGTGATGTTTAGACTTGTAGTTGATAAAATCCCAGACAGGGAGCGTCGCTATCCTGCCTCTCTCATGTCCGCACACACACACACGCACAAACAAACAAGCACCCCTTCCTTTGTTAGCGCGTAGTGCGGAGAGAGTTACCAGTTTCCATGGAAACAGTCCTGGCAAGATAAGCTCATACTGCAGCATGTCAATCAGTCTGTGTTCCAAGGAGTGTGTGTGCCGGGGTGTGTGCGTGTGCGTGCGTTTGTGTGTGCGGGAAATGATGATTTATGAGGAGCTAAGGCCGACATGTTATTAGTAACGCTACTCATATACTCATTTGATTATCAGATCTCATCCAACATGTATCTCTCTCCCTTTCCACTTTCTCTCTCTCTCTCTCCCTCCCTTTCCACTTTCTCTCTCTCTCTCTCCCTCCCTTTCCACTTTCTCTCTCTCTTTTTCTCTCTCTCTTTTTCTCTCTCTCTTTTTCTCTCTCTCTCTCTCTCTCTCTCTCTCTCTCTTTCTCTCTTTCTCTTCTCTCTCTATCTCTATTTACACAAATCCTGCCAAGTGTTATTCTGTACCATATCAGTGTCTCCCTGGTGATAAACATCTCCATAGTGACGACAGCCAGGGGGAGTGGGAGCGGAGATGGAGGGCTTTGCTATTCAGCTTTTATCAGCTTGCAAATTCAGGGCCAGTCATGCCGGCCTGGGGCTCTGACCAGCTGCAGGGGAGGGGGGGGGGCTGAGATCTGACCTGAGATCAGCCTGAAGGGTGGCTGAGGAGGTGCTGCTGTGAGACCTGCTGCTGTGAGACCTGCTGCTGTGAGACCTGCTGCTGTGAGACCTGCTGCTGTGAGACCTGCTGCTGAGCTCCTGGCTGTGTTCTTTCTGTTTGCAGAACTCTCAGAAGAAGAGAGGAGCCCGGCCCAATAACAAAGCTGACAAGAAACAGTGTCCTCAGGTACGCCACACACACTCTCTATCTTACACACACACCAACACTAACTCCCTCTCTAACACACGCACCAACACTCGCACTCTCTATCTCACACACACACACAAACTCACTAACACTATCTCACACACAAACACTCACTAACACTCTTTATCTCACACACACACAAACACTCACTCACACTCTCTATCTCACACACACACCAACACTAACTCCCTCTCTAACACACGCACCAACACTCGCACTCTCTATCTCACACACACAAACACTCACTCACACTCTCTATCTCACACACACAAACACTTACTTACACTCTCAAAATCACAAACACACACACACACATACTCATACACTCACTCATTCACTCACACACACACACACACACTCTCATTCACACACAGACGAACTCAGAACTAGATGTCATTCACTGCACCACATAAATCTCTACCTCTCTCTCTCCCTCCCTCTCTCACACACACAAACATAAACCCACACTATGTTATTGCAGCGTGTCATTAGTTCAACCCACACACTCTACATGGTTGTTAAAAGGCTCCAGCAGTCGTTTTGTTTAACAACCAGGGAGACCGTCTAGACCCAGAAAGCCCAGTAGCACCACAGGAGGAGTGTCAAGGCCATATTGAAGTTTGGGTCAGACTGTGTCATTGAGTTTTATATAAGACGGGAATGTGATTAAGTCACATCCTCTGCTAATATAAGTGGCAGTTCAATATTTAAAATGGCCTGGTTAGATCCTTTGGGGCTGGTTTTTCAGACGGATTAGACCCTGTCTGGTAATTAGGAGACATCTTGAACAACATCGTGAATGGAAAAGGTCTGACCAGGGGTAAGGTTGCTCTAAGGTTGTTGGGGGTTAGAGGGAGATGTTTGAATGCTGATTTACAAGGATTGTGGTTGCGTTTCCCAGCTGTGACCAATGGGTCTGGACATCCACTTACAGTCTTGATCAATGTATGAGTCTTAACAGTACATGTGTACCTGACACAATCTCTTTCTGTCTCTGTCTCTCTCGCTTTCTCGCTCTCTCTGTCTCTCTCTGTGTCTCTCTGTCTCTGCCTCTCTCTTCATCTCTCTCTGTTGCTCTGTCTCTCTCTGTTGCTCTCTCTCTCTGTCTCTCTCTGTGTCTCTCTGTCTCTGCCTCTCTCTTCATCTCTCTCTGTTGCTCTGTCTCTCTCTGTTGCTCTCTCTCTCTGTCTCTCTCTCTCTCTGCCAGGAGGACAGTTCAGACCTGAAATGCCAGCTCCACTTTGCCAAGGAGGAGTCAGCCCTGATGTGTAAGAAGCTGGCCAAGATGGCGAAGGACAGCGAGGCCATGAGGGATCAGCTGACCAAGTACCGCTCTCTGTACGGGGAGGTGGACGCCTCGCTGACCGTTGAGGAGGTACCCATTGATGTAGCTAACGAAAACCAACAAGCTGCTCAACTAATAAAAAAAGAGTTAAATAAATGATGTAAAGGTTACGCGAAAGATAGAAGAGAGTAAACAATCTGTCCCGAGGCTGGTGTGGAGCAACGACAACTTCCTGTCTGAGTGCGGACACTTCCTGTATTTTCCAGGTGGCTGAATCACCCCACACTCGAGAGGCAGAGGTCAGAGTTCACTTGAAGCTGGTGGAGGAGGAGGCCAACCTACTCAGCCGACGAATCGTGGAACTGGAGGTAAAACTGAACACAAAATGCTTTAAATTAAATCTCTTTAAAACCACTTGCATACATATATCTCAGTCAGTTTGCTTATCAGAGTAAATCCCTTCAGGTAGGCAGTTTTTACAGTACTTTTTACTGTGAAAACCCTAAAGTAAAGCAAAATTCCCTTAAGAAACAAGGACATTAAATATATTAAAAAATATATATATATGTATATATAGTATAAGTATATGTATATATATATATTGAAACTACCAGTCAAAGGTTTGGACACATTGTCCCATTCATTTAAAGGGTGTGTCAAAACTTTTGACTGTTAGTGTATGTACTTATACAAAAGTGTTCTACAAGACAGTATTAATCCTGTGTATCTTGTTCCTTTTCCCCTCAGGTGGAGAACCGTGGCCTGCGTGCTGAGATGGACGACATGAAGGGTCAGGACCTATCAGCCGCCGGTGGCATTGGGGCGGGGCTTAGCCCAGGAGGGGGCGGAGCCAGCCTGTTTCTGGGCGGAGCCTCTGCCGAGAACGTGATGGAGTTGCAGCGCCACCTGCAATTTGTGGAGGAGGAGGCGGAGCTTCTGCGACGGTCGCTCCTGGAGATGGAGGAGCAGAACAAGCTGCTGATGAACGACATCAACCGCTACAAGTCTGAGCTGCCTCCGCCCCTCCCACCGCACGCCACGCTCACCCTGACCGATGGCCCCTCCCACCCCCTCCCTGCGGCCGGCTGCAGCCTGCAGGAGGAAGGCATGCCCCTCATCAGCGCAGAGGCCCCTCCCCCTCAGGAGGAGGAGCTGCTGGTTGCCAGGATGCAGATCGGGGAGCTGACCAACAAGGTGGTTACTCCTTCACCAAACCACCTGAGCTGCTTTGCATTGTTCTGAGTGGAGTTGAGTGGAATTGAGTTGAAATGAGATCGACCGGGATGAAGTTCACTGAGCTGAGTGGAATTAAGTTGAGCCGAGATGAATTGAGATGCTATGATCTGAACTGCGCTGAGTTGAATGGAGTTGAAATGAGTTGAGATGAGTTGATTTGTATTGAGTTGAGTGGTTTTGTACCGATTTTGTTTCTGCAGGTGAAGAAGCTGCAGTATGAGAACCGCGTTTTGCTGTCCAACCTACAGCGCTGCGACCTGGCATCCTACCAGGGCCCCTCCCACCCTGCACGCCCCGCCCTCATCACCATGGAGACAGACGCCGAGGCCGGCGATTCGGCCGAGTGCCTCCCCAGCCAGGCGTCTCTGCGCGAGGGCCCCGTCGGGGGCGAGAACCGACCCCTGGATGAGTCGGAAAGGAAGAGGAGGATGAGGATGGCCGAGGGCGAATCGGACCACGAGGCTTTGCTGGCCATGAGAGACCAGGCCCGCCTCATCACCACGGCGATCCAACTGCTGACCGCCCCAGACCCCAACTGCCTGTCCCCTCAGTCCTTCTACCAGAAGATCTCCACCGGAGACGCTGCGGAGGCGGATCCCCCGGAGAAGCCCCAGATCCTGTCTCTGTCCCAGGCCCCGGAGCTGGCCGACCGGCCCCTGGTTGGGGCCCTGACCAGCCGCCTCCAGGCCCTGCAGACCCAGCTCCAGGTCTTCGTGGAGCGGGTGGACACTCTTAGCAGCTCCCCAGCGAGGGACCCGATGGAGGGGGCCTCCCTCCCACCTGCCCTGCCCGAGTCTGGGGACTGTGTGTCGGGTGTGGCACCTGTCTCTGCCCCCTGTCCTCCTGACCTGCCGACCGGGGATACCACCGCCCAGCTTAAGGTAAGAACACACGCTCCATCTCTCCCTCGCTATTGTTTCTCTTTCCTTCTCTCTCTCTCATCCTCTCCTCTCTCTATTCTCCAGATCGCGTTCCCTTAACTTTGTTTCGTTTGCGGAGAACGTCTTTTTTTCTTTCTTCTTCTGTTCTATTCGGTTCTGCTTGGTTCTTTAAAACCACGGTACGGCTTATTAATAACTCCTCATCCCAGCCCCCGCGCTAAGCCCCTCCCTCACCCCACCCCACCTCCACCACCAGCACCGAATTCTGAGACCGCACGCATGCTCGGACGACGCATAATAGCCTGCCATAGACCACAGGCATGATGGGATAGCTCCTTCTGGATACTCAGGCCTCAAACGGAGCCTTGCGCTGCATGACATCGGATGACATCACACCCCCCAACGCTGTCTTCTGTTCATCTTCGACTCTGCAGCTCAACCTTAACCTGAGCCTCAAACGCTGACGACTCCCCCGCATTCCCACTACACGTTGCCATGACGTCGTTAGCGTCTCTGGCGACCGCGTAACTTGTGGGAGGTTTCGGTTAGGAAGTCTTGAATGGAGTCAGTGTTGTGCTGTGGGGACCGTGTTGTTCTGTGGTGATTTGTGGTGTTGTCTTTTGATGTGGACTCCGGCTGAGCTCAGAATGCATAATGACGTGTTGTTATTTATAAGATATCCAAGATAGCAATAAGGAAAACGATGGAAGACGTTTCAAATCCTTATGACGGGGAGTCAGGTGGGCGGGGAGCGGTTAGGGAATCAGGCCAGTAATCAGAAGGTTTGCCGGTTTGATTCCCGCCCGTGCCAAATTACATTGCGTCCTTGGGCAAGGCACTTCACCCTACTTGCCTCAGGGGGAATGTCCCTGTATTTGCTGTAAGTCACTCTGTATAAGAGTGTCTGCTAAATTACACAAATCTGTAAGTGTGTTTTCACTGTGATAGCTTGCACATAGTGTTATGTCTAGTCTTGTAAAAATGCGATGCCAGTGTGTTATGCTGATGAATAAGATACCTAGCTAGTACCCAGCAGTGTGTGCGATGGTAGTTATCTAGTGCTATTTGTTTAGACTGCAGCTCCATTAGAGGCCACTGTTCTGAGTCCCAACACCCTTCGCTCTCTCCTTCCCTTCATCCCTCTCTTCCACCTCCTGCCAACTCTGCCGCCTTCTCTCCCTCTCTCCCTCCCCCCCTCCCTCCCTCCTTTCATCCCATTCTCTCACTGCATGGGTACCATGACCGGCCTGTTTGTGCACTTATCCTTCCACCGGCTGAACCTTCACTTTTGATTCTTTCAATCCCTCCCCTCCTCCCCCTTCCTCTCCGTCCCCCGAACAACCCCCCCCCCCCCCCAGCCTTTTC
The DNA here is from genome assembly GCA_030340665.1 of Neosalanx taihuensis. Lineage (NCBI taxonomy): Eukaryota > Metazoa > Chordata > Actinopteri > Osmeriformes > Salangidae > Neosalanx > Neosalanx taihuensis. Next base: position 9,613,056 of record CM059292.1, read on the forward strand.
TCCTCCTCCTCATCCTTCTCTCGGTCCTGTTCTCCACCATGTCCTGCGCCTCGCTGACCAAACTCTTCTTCCTCTACATTCTCTTCTTCATCTTGTGATGGCCGACATGTCAACTCCTGACTGTGTTCATCTCCGATGAACCATTTTTTTTGTTTGTATGATTTCTTGTTTCGGTTTTGACGTTCATTCCTTCCCACGCTTCTCTTTTACGTTCCTCATTCTGTCCCATCCTCCCCCTTCCTGTCCTTTCCCCTCTTCCGTTCACCCCTCTCTTTTTTCTTTATTCATTTGTTTTGTTTCTCTCATTAACTTGCCCATGCACGCATGCAGCAGCCTGACTGTAGGGACCAATCAGATTGCGAGGTGAGAGATCAGCAGGAAGAGGCGGACAGCAACAGGAAACAGGAGACGAGCCAAGACCAGGAAGGGGAGGAGAAAGAAGCTGCACTGGTGGGTCACATGAAGCCACAGTGCACACACACACACACACACACACACACACACAGCTCATTTATTATTCACACACGCACATGCGCGTAATGCGCGAGAACACGCTAAAAGTCCCTCTGTTGACTTGTCATGCGGTGTGTTTTGGTTGTAAATACTCTACCCTGGAATCCTTCAGCTGTTAGCGATGACTTCATTAGCTTTATGAGAAGGAAGTGTCTGTGTTGTTTGGCCTTTGGGTTGGACGGCTCCATGGAAACGCAGGCAGAGGGCCTGAGAGGGCGTCTGTGGCAGAGGAACCGAGAATAGACACAGAGAAGACACAGTAGAACTGACTAGAATGCCGTCTGGTGGATCCCTCTCACACTGGAAACATCCCATCACCAGTGTGTCATCCAGTCATCCACGTATATGAATGGATTCATTTCAGAGCCTTGACCGTGAAACACAAACCGTTTTATGCTGCCCTGCTGTGAAATTCAGCGTGTGAGTTTGTGCGTGTGTGTGTGCGTGCGTACGTGTGTATCTGATGGAAAGACCTGGCTGAAATTGAGCTCTTTTCGCTCTCCCTCATTTTGCCAGATGCACACAGTCACACACACACACACACTTTGGATAAGGAATGGAATGTGTGCGAAGTCACTCTCCCAGGGCCTAGAAAAGATTACAGTAGGTGGATGAGGGAGGGAGGGAGGGAGGGAGGGAGGGAGGGGAGGGGGGGAGGGAGGGGAGGGGGGGGAGGGAGGGAGGGAGGGAGGGAGGGAGGGAGGGAGGGAGGGAGGGAGGGAGGGAGGGAGGGAGGGAGGGAGGGAGGGAGGGAGGGAGGGAGGGAGAATATTGGTAGGAGGAAGAGAAGTTAGTTGAAGGTAGAGAGGAAGAGTTGAAGAGGTAGATTGCGAGAACTCAAAAGGAGATATGGCAAATTGGGCTGTTTCGCAGACCAGTTTCTCACGCTGCCTGTCCTGTGCCTGTCATTAGGTCGTCATGGAGACAATGGGAGGGGTGGGGGGTGGGGGCGGGGGCGGGGGGCAGACAGACAGACACCACGCTGCCTGGCGGAACACCTTCTGCAAACACTCCATGGCAGTGACACCCTGCAAAGGCTGCTGGGTACGCAGCGGGGGGGGGGGGGGGGGGGGGGGGGGGCAATAGGGACGGCTGCTGGAGCTCTGGAGAGTCTATGCCAGGTTACGGTTCAGCAGGAGGGCTTGGTCATCTGTGTCATCATCTGTGTGAAAAGTGCTATCGAATTCAATTTGGCTTGATTCGATTACGCCGGTATGGAGTGGGGGGGGGGGGGGTCCTATTGGCCGCCACCGTGGGTGTGCGTCCTGGACCCGGTCCTGCTATTGGGTAGCGGAGGATGACGGACAGTAACGGGAGAGGTCGATAGCTCTCGCTCAGCAGCCCAACGAAGCGTGTGATAGTTCAGGGGATGTAAAGTGCGTGCTGGTCGATCAGTATGTGCTACTAAAGACCGGGACTCATTTACTGCAGTTTATCATCCAGTCAGAGAAGTTCATGAATCCCTCCACAAAATATAAACCGTTTCATTTGAGACGTCTATGAAATTCAACAGCGCTGAGAGGGTGTAATGTCCCACATGATTTACTCTAATACCCACAGTTGAATTCCTACTATACCAAACACTGAATGACACTGACAGGTCATATACTTCATTCCATACATCCAACAAATCCTTAAACCAAGTTATACATCTATGTACTGCAGGTATAAGTAAATAACACATACTTATGGTATGAATACAGTCCCCAGAATGTGCTAGTTGAAGCTAATGAGAGGTGGCTGGGGTTGTGGTTGTGTGTCCAGGCTGCTCAGGTGAGTGAGCTGCAGGCTCTACTGCTGGAGGCCAGAGAGACGGCCAGGGGAGCTGAGCAGGAGCTGGCCCAGGAGAGACAAGCCCACAGAGACACCAGCTGCCTGGCACTCACACAGGTAACGCTCTCCACACACACACCTGCTGTCTGCCTGTGTGTGTGTGTGTGTGTGTGTGTGGACATATGTTTGCGTTTGGATGTACGCTTTTGTGTGTGAATGTGTGTGTGTGGAGGTGTGTGAAAATATACGTGTGCCTGTGTGTGTGTGTGTGTGTGTGTGTGTGTGTGTGTGTGTGTGTGTGTACTTGTGTGTGTGAACATACGTGTGTGTGTGAACATACGTGTGTGTGTGTGTACTTACGTGTGTGTACTTACGTGTGTGTACTTACATGTGTGTGTGTGTACTTACATGTGTGTGTGTGTACTTACGTGTGTGTACTTACATGTGTGTGTGTGTACTTACATGTGTGTGTGTGTGTACTTACGTGTGTGTACTTACATGTGTGTGTGTGTACTTACATGTGTGTGTGTGTACTTACGTGTGTGTGTACTTACGTGTGTGTGTACTTAGGTGTGTGTACTTAGGTGTGTGTGTGTGTACTTACATGTGTGTGTGTGTAGTTAGGTGTGTGTGTACTTACATGTGTGTGTGTACTTAGGTGTGTGTGTGTACTTAGGTGTGTGTGTGTGTACTTACATGTGTGTGTGTGTGTACGTACGTGTGTGTGTACTTAGGTGTGTGTGTGTGTACTTAGGTGTGTGTGTGTACTTACATGTGTGTGTGTGTTCCAGCTCCAGGAGGAGCACCAGAAGGCGCTGGTGCGTCGGGACTTCCAGCTGCAGAGCGCCAGCCTGCAGACGCGACTGCAGCTCAAGCTGTGGGGTCAGGAGCGCAGCCTGCTGCTGCAGGAGTCCCTGCAGCTCAAACACAGCCTGCTGCTGCTCAGCCTCAAGCTGCGCTGCTTCCTCAAGCAGTGGAGGCTGGGCCGCCGCCCCCAGGGAGAGGCCGGGGACGTCCTGGAGGTAGGAAACACGCCCGCTCACCTGGGTTCGCCTGCTGTCCGCAGGCAGAGGGCTGGTGGCTTCGGGTGCACTTGATTTGACTCCTCCAGTATGGTGATGGGGCCAACAGTTGTTGGTTTTCTTTATATGCAGGGAGGGAGAAGGATTTCACTGAAGAAAAATAGTCAGGACTACAAACAAGAATATATAGATTTGAATTGCTGTATTGACTGACTGATTGATTGATTGAGTGATCGATTGGCTGATTTATTGGTGTAAAGCCATTACAGTGTGTCCTTATCCAGTGATTTATAGATGTGTGTTGGTTCTCTGTGTCTGTGTCCCCAGGTGAACAGTCTGAAGGATCTCTACCTGCTATTGGAGGAGGAGAACCTAACTAGCCCCTCCCACCAGCCCGATAACAAGATGGCCGCCTCAGAGGAGCATCCCCTAAGTCCAACCATCAAGGAACTCTGTCTGCTGGACAAGAGTTACAGTCAGGTACACACACATTCATTATTGCTGTAGTACTTATTATTTATTACCTATGTTTGGTATACACACACATATATACCCACCTGATATGGTTACAGCTGATTCTGGCAAACACACACACACACATACACACACATATATCCGTGGCTTGGAAGTTTAATACCACGTATACACAATTTTGATTCTCCATGTCAGTTGCACAAACATGGAATTTACTGAGGCAGGATATTAAAAACAAAGAACACATACGGAACTTAAATAAAGATTAATAGTAGAAAGTAGGCAATAACGATGCATATGTTAACAACTTATGCATATGCATATGTTAACCCTGCCTCACCGCCCCTTCACCCCTTCCCCCCCAGTCCAGCGAAGTGAGCGGCGCCCTGTCGGACCTGACCGTGGCCCTGCGGGACCTGAGCGCGGAGCTGCACGAGGAGCACCGGGGCTCCCAGGAGCTCACTCAGCAGTTTGCTCGAGCCAAGGCATCCTGGGAGGTGGAGAGGACCGAGCTGAAGAGCCTCCTCGCCCAGGTAGGAACACCACCAGCCCAGCCTGCCCCGGGGCTTCACAACACCACCAGCCCAGCCTGCCCCGGGGCTTCACAACACCACCAGCCCAGCCTGCCCCTGGGCTTCACAACACCACCAGCCCAGCCTGCCCCGGGGCTTCACAACACCACCAGCCCAGCCTGCCCCTGGGCTTCACAACACCACCAGCCCAGCCTGCCCCGGGGCTTCACAACACCACCAGCCCAGCCTGCCCCGGGGCTTCACAACACCACCAGCCCAGCCTGCCCCTGGGCTTCACAACACCACCAGCCCAGCCTGCCCCGGGGCTTCACAACACCACCAGCCCAGCCTGCCCCGGGGCTTCACAACACCACCAGCCCAGCCTGCCCCTGGGCTTCACAACACCACCAGCCCAGCCTGCCCCGGGGCTTCACAACACCACCAGCCCAGCCTGCCCCTGGGCTTCACAACACCACCAGCCCAGCCTGCCCCTGGGCTTCACAACACCACCAGCCCAGCCTGCCCCGGGGCTTCACAACACCACCAGCCCAGCCTGCCCCGGGGCTTCACAACACCACCAGCCCAGCCTGCCCCTGGGCTTCACAACACCACCAGCCCAGCCTGCCCCTGGGCTTCACAACACCACCAGCCCAGCCTGCCCCGGGGCTTCACAACACCAGGCTTCATCTGGAGCGTGGATGGAGGGGGGAACTCACAGGGGTTTCTGAGGGTACAAAGCAGGGGTTGTGAGCGTACTCCCTCTCTCCCTCTCCGGAGGCTGAGTGTGGGGGTTGGGTCTGGCCTTAGAACCTTTGGAGATGTTCCACTGAGTCAAGTAACCAACCGTTCCATTCGGCAGCGTTTCTCATTCTTTGCCTGGAACCATAAGGACCCAGTGGACCAGAGTAGGGTGATGAAAGGGTGCGTTTGTTTTTTATCCCACTTATTCCGCTCTGCTCTGTAGCCTAGAGCTGTACAATTGATCAAGGATGACTGGAGCGGCAGGGGGGTTGAGAAGAGATTGACCCAGAGAATCATGTCAGCCATTGAAATATGAATCCACAGCTGTTCATCACAGCCAATATTCACACAAACTACCAGCTGGAAGTTTGAGATGAATTTTCACCAGTCCGTCTTTCTTCTTTTTTTTTTATCAGCTCCTGTCTGTTTTGTGTGAGTGTGTGTGTGAGTGTGTGTGTGTGTTTAACCGGTCTGTCAGTGAGAGATGAGTTTAATATCCCTGTGCCAGAGACTGCCTCATAAAGGCCATAATGACTTCAATTAAGCAGCTCTGAGACAGGCTCGCACCCGAGCCTAATGTCACGAAAAAACTCCAGGGGGAGAAGGGGGGGAGGGTGGGAGGAAAGAACCAGAGATGGGAGTAATATAGGAAGAATGATATCTGGGTGTGTAAGTGAATCAACTGTTCGAGATTCAGTGCCTTGCAGAAGGTGTCCAAAATGAAAAATAGCTGCGATTGGCTCTTTTCTCTGCCCGTCTAAGATAATGGCTCTTCTGATTGGTGACAGGTGACTTCCTGGCCAGTAGGAAATGAGGAGCCCTCAGATATCAGGATGGCCTTTACCACACATGGAAGGCAGTTTTTTTTTACGAGAGAAAACCTTTCTGGCATAACCAAGACTTAATTCATTTTGGTTTGACCTTTTTTTTTTTTTGCAAAACCCATTTGTTTCTGTCACAACTCACTAATGCTCCCATATACAGGCCAGATTAGTGGTCTATTGAACAACACACACACACACACACATACAAACAAACATTCACCCATGTGTCACACTTACTAGGCTGGGAGCCAGATGATCTGTCCTAAATCGCACACACACACATGCAAACACACACACACACACATCAATGGAACTCTGCCAGCCACATAAGGATTGCATTCTGGCACGGCATCCATGGCATCGCCAGCTGTTGCTAATTCTCTCTTTTCCTAATGTCCTCGGTTCTCTGTGGATTCTACCAGTGGATTCTACTGACTTCTAATTCTCTTTTAATGTGACACGTGTCCTGAGTGATTATAGAATAATGACTCCATTCATTCTGCCTGTGGTACAGCGATACGCGTCCCATCTCTTGAAAGAGGGAGCTAATGCCAGCCTTGCACAGGCCTCAAGGTGTCACCTGGTCTTGGTGGGTGAGGGAGGGTGAATGCATTTCTCAGTGTGTCATAAACACAGCCACATGCTACCTCTCCGCCTCCTTGGCGCCCTCAGGGAGAGAGCTCGTTAGTGATGGGGCTCGTTAAGGCGAAATGTGGTTACAGAACGTTTATCGTTAGACGAGCGCAAAGCTCCGTCGCCGTCGGAGACGGCGCGTGTAATGGTCAGATTGGCTGCCAGGCGCTTCCAGTAAGGCCTTAAAAGGCAACGCTCTGCCCTCACCCTCTGAGACGACAAGAAATAAATGGGTCTCCCCCTGAGTGTGTGTGTGAGAGAGCGAGAGAGAGAGAGAGAACGCTGTCTCATAAACCAATGAGCAAATACCTGCTTCAGTTGTCTCTGAGGTTAGACTCAGAGCAGAAGGTGACAGGAAAGAGAACAGGCGAGAGTGAACAAGAGACTGACAAGAGAGAAAGAGAGGAGGATAAACACATAGCCCAGCATCTGTTTCAGCTGTTCAGTCCCAGTGTGTGTGTGTGTGTGTGTGTGTGTGTGTGTGTGTGTGTGTGTGTGTGTGTGTGTCACCATAGGAACACACATGACATCACGTCCTAGACATGTCGTCTGTAGTGGTGGGCCAAGAGGAGAGACAGCTGGTCAGGGTCTGGTGTTGAGGGCAAGGCCCTTTGTACAGGCTGGATGAAAGAGACAGGCAGCGGCTAAATAAAGCATCTCTGCTTGCAGAGATACACATCTGGAAAGGGACGAGGAATTAATAATGATCTCCTCCTCTCTTCCACACTCCTGCTCCCCCTCTTTCCTCTCTCTCCTTCCCCTCTCTCCTCTTTCCTTCTCCTCTTTCCTTCTCCTCTCTCCTTGTCTTTTCTTGTCCTCTCTATGCTGTTTTTCTTCCCCTCTCTCCCCTTTCCTCCTCTCTCTCCTGCTCCCCCCTCCCGCCTCTCATTCTCCTTTCTTCTCTGCTCTCCTTCTCCCCTCTCCTCCTCTCTCCTCCTGCACCCCCCCCCCCCCCCCCCCCCCCCCTGTCTCAGTTGGAAGGTAAGACAGGAAAGGCAGCATCGGTGGCGTGCGGTGACCTGGACCCTCCGGACCTAAAGGTGGCGCTGAAGAGGGAGCGAGAGGAGCACCAGCACCTGCTGGCCGACTCCTACGCCGCCGTCATGGACCTGACCAAGCAGCTGCAGATCGGCGAGCGCAACTGGAGCCGCGAGAAGCTGGAGCTCCTGGAGCGGCTGAGCCAGGAGAGAGCGGCCTGGGAGCAGAGGCTGAGGGAGGCCCAGCAGGGGAAGACTGCTCCGGTGAGCCAGGGGGCATGGAGGTGGTGGGGGAGGTGGAGGAATAAAGGGGTATGGGGCGGAGGGTATAGGGTTAATACGGGACTCGGGTGGGACTGGTAACGTGGTTCAGGTGTGAGGAGGGTCTAGACTGGTTGGTCTGGGTGAGACAAGGGGGGTTGGAGGGGTAGGTGGGGTGAGACAAGGGGGGTTGGAGGGGTAGGTGGGGTGAGACAAGGGGGGTTGGAGGGGTAGGTGGGGTGAGACAAGGGGGGTTGGAGGGGTAGGTGGGGAGAGGCAGGGGGGGTTGGAGGGGTAGGTGGGGTGAGACGGGGGGGTTGAGGGGTAGGTGGGGTGAGACAAGGGGGGTTGGAGAGGTAGGTGGGGTGAGACAAGGGGGGTTGGAGAGGTAGGTGGGGTGAGACAAGGGGGGTTGGAGAGGTAGGTGGGGTGAGACAAGGGGGGTTGGAGAGGTAGGTGGGGTGAGACAGGGGGGGTTGGAGAGGTAGGTGGGGTGAGACAGGGGGGGTTGGAGAGGTAGGTGGGGTGAGACGGGGGGGTTGGAGAGGTAGGTGGGGTGAGACAGGGGGGGTTGGAGAGGTAGGTGGGGTGAGACAGGGGGGGTTGGAGAGGTAGGTGGGGTGAGACGGGGGGGTTGGAGAGGTAGGTGGGGTGAGACCGGATGTGAAGTGTGGGTGGCTGAGTCTCTTCAGGAAGCTGTGTGATGCCGAGGGCAGGAATGTGTGTGTGTGTGTGTGTGTGTGTGTCTGCATTCCCAAGCACACAAAATGGGAAAATAATGAAGGAACTGTCTGGACAGTGACCCTCCTCTTCGCTCGCCCTCTCTCTTTTTTTCGCAACGAACCACACAGGAAATACATTCCAGTAATGCCAAGAGACCATCACTATTTATCTCTCTCTTTAAACAACAGGCTACCATTACTGTTTTCTACTGGTACTGATGGTGTCAGTACCACCCCCCCCCCCCCCCCCTTATCTTGCCTCGCACTGACAGGAGATGAGTGTGCAACTCTGCACGCATATGTGTGTAAGCAAGCATAGTTGCATTTATTTACGTTTACATTTATTCATATAGCAGACGCTTTTATCCAAAACGACTTACAGTAAGTACAGGGACAATCCCCCTGAGGCAAGTAGGGTGAAGTGCCTTGCCCGAAGACACAACATCACATAGCCGCAGCCGGGGCTCAATCTCACAACCTTCCGATCATGAGGCCACCGCCTTAGCCTGCTGAGCCATCTGACCCAGCTGGGTTCAGCCACAGGAAAGCCTCCTTCATTCTTTCCAGAGACCCAGTCACCTGGTGATGTCATCCAGCTCAACCTCTTCATGTGTTCATCATTTCCTTTGCTCGCGTTTGCGTCCTTGGCTTTCAAAGTCGAGGCCTGGAGTCAGTAACGTCTCTCTTTCTCTCTCTCTTTCTCTGTGTCTCTCCATCGCTCTCCCTCTCTCCCAGACTCTTCAAGACAAACCGTCAGACGGAGATGCGTCGGACAAAGTTGCCGGCGAAACAACCTCACCAAGGTAACGCTATAAACACTGTCCCTCTCTGTAGGTCGGTCAATGCCTACTGTTGAAGAAAGTGTTTTGTCTGTCTCTTCATAAACGGAGTGACAGTTCAGTTCAGTTCTGGGTTTAATACGTATTTAAGAATCTGCAGATTGGGAGAGTAATGACCAGACCTCTGGCAACAAAAGACAGTACAAGGCTTAGGTCTCAATCATGTCTCTCCTCCTGAAGAAGAGACAGCATTCTTTTATAGGGCACAAGAATGTAAACATAGATAGTGACAGTCAGGAGGTAATGACGTTACAACAGACTTCAGAGAAGGTGTGTTCAGTAGTGATTAATATACGCACACAGGAAATATAATTTCTTCCACACTAGTCTCTGTCTATTCTACTCCGTGGACTGTAGTAATAAACTCAGTTCTGTTTTGTTCCATTGCAGGACAAAGTCCATCCCTTCCCTGTCAGACTTGGCTGGTCTTTTGGAGGCTTGCCATGAGGTCAACGGCTCCACCAATGAGGAAAAGGATGATGCCCAGATGACCCCGCCCCTTCTCCTGGCCCGCACCGACCTGGGTGAACTCACCAGGAAGAACTGGGCCTATTTGACCAATGGCATGGAGCCGTGCGACTCCTCCAAGACGTGGGACGGTCCCAGCAGCAGCCAGGGGGCGGAGGCGGGCCTGGAGAGCGTCCAGAGGAGCCACACAGCGCCTGACAGGACGGGCATCCGCATCTACTACAGCCCCCCTGCCGTCCGTCGCATGGAGACCAGCCGCAAACAGGCCAGGGATGTCCAGCAGCAAGCCCAGCAGGGGCACCCGTCCCTGGGCTTGACGTCCTCAGACGCTGGAGGAGTCCTGGAGGCCTCTACTTCCTCGTACCAGCAGTGGCTGAGCTCACTGTCCAATCAGCACCGGGCTCTCCTGGAGAGCAGGGCGGGGCTCGAGATCTCGGCCAATCTGAGCGACGACATGAAGGAGATGACCAACGTGGTTCGCCAGGCTATCCGCTCCAGCTCTCTGGAGAGGAAAGGCAGCAAGGACGCAGGAAGTCAGACCCCAGGCGTGGCCACCCGCTCCACCCAGACCGCGCAGTTCGTCAGCGTGGGCCTGCAGACCGACGCCTCCTCCAGAGGGGCGGGGCTTCACTCCAAAGTGTGGTCGCCCCGCCCCTCCTCCTCCCTAGCCGCCGCCCGCTCCAGACACATCTCCACCTCCCTGGACAAGGTCCACGGGCGCATTGAGAGACCCTGCTGCTCCCCCAAGTACGGCTCCCCCAAGCTGCAGCGCCGCGTGTCCGCCGGATCCGCCTCTCGCCTGGACGGCTCCTCCGCCTCCGCGGCCTCGCGGGACCGCAGCCTGTGGAGCCTGCGGGGGGCCGGAGGTGGAGTAGGGGGCTCGGCCTGGGCGCGCTCCACCACCACCAGGGACAGCCCCGTCCTCAGCGGCCTCAACGACGGCCTGTCGTCCCTGTTCAGCGTGGTGGAGCACGGTGGGAGCGTGGAGGCCCTTTGGAGGGCTGATGGAGGAGCTGGAACTGGCCAGAGCCAGGGGGCCAGCCCGGCCAAGCAGCCCGCTGCGGGTAAGCCCTCCGGGGCCGGGTCGGGGCCTGAGGCTGGGGCCCAGAAGTTCGGCCTGGTCCAGGAGTTTTTACGGAACGTGTGCGGGAGCCGGACCCAGGGACCTTTAGTGGGGGGTTCCCTGGGTGTGGTGGACGAGCCGAAACCAGAGTGTGTGTCGGGGGCGGGGCTTGGGGGGCTAGGAGGGACTGACAGCGTGACCAGGATCGTAAACAAGAGGTTCATGAGACACATCCCCCGAGAGGAGCTGGTGACTACCGTTACCACAGCAACAGCCAAGGACCTGGGAAACCCGGGCAGAGAGCTGCCTATCGTCTCCAGCATGGAGGTAAGTTGGTACACACACACTCATTAACATATCTACATGTAGACACACACACACACACAAACACACACACAGACGCATTGAACATGTGTCCATGTATCTGTTCCTAACATGGCTCCTCCCATTTCACAGGACGCGCCCTGTGATTGCTCCTCCCAGTCTCTCCCTTCCTGCTTTACCCGCCCCTCCCGCTCAGCCACACGCCATTCGCTGGGCAGCTGTAAGCACCGCCCCCAAGAGTCTGCCATGGCAGCCGAAGAGAAAGGGGACATGATCCCCGAGTGACAGAAGTGTGACACACACACACACAAACACACACTGATACTCTGTAAAGAACCTGTTACTGCCACGCAAACCAATATATAAACACACACACACACCTACACACTGCCCCTCCCACACCTACACACAGCCCCCCCTCACACCTGCACACTGCCCCCCCCCCACCTACACACACAGCCCCCCCACACCTACACACAGCCCCCCCCCACACCTACACACTGCCACAGATCGCATTATAGATACACTCACACACTCCTGCACACTGTTCGTGTTTACCGTTCATGTACATATACCCACCAGATACACAATCCTTCACACACTGCCACACAGATTCACTGCCACACACGCACCTACACCGATGCACAACTCCCTCCTCCCCCCCAAAAAAACATTTGGATGTACCCACGTGCATGGGCGTTTTGGAGAAGTCAAAAATTGGATCTCCAAGAGGAACTTGGAGAAAGCCACTGTCAGAACTACAAGTCAGAACTACAAGCCCCAGGATCAGACTGCCTCACCAACACATTGGGATGTCACAACAACACTACTGTGGACTACATAAAGACACACAGAGACACCAGATTGGGATTCTGGTCTGGCCTGGCCTGGTCTATTTAATTACAGCCTAGGCTAGTCTGTTATAGTCTAGTCTAGTCTAGTCTAGTGTGGCCTAGTTTCTAAGGTTGATCAGGCTCTCTGACTAGACCACTATTGTGTCAACCAGTACCACACACCCACCTCTGTCAAGACAACAAGACTACAACGTGGACAGGATATGACATCATCGTGTGTTTTCAGGTTCACCATGTTGAACAGGATGCGTCCTGTCGGTACCGAATGGACTTTGTCTACTGCAGCCATGTTGGTTTGCTTCTTAACAGTAAAGCTGTAAGAGGTGGATGTTCCAAATGCCGGTATTGTTTTCTACTGTACTGTATTTTACTGTAGGCTTAACTGTAGTCTTAAGGCTACACACACACAAACACACACGCGCGCACACACACACAGCACCAGAAACACAGCAACCGAGACGACTCCCTGCCAGCTAAGATAAAGTGCGTTCCAAGTTAGTCCCCTTTGGACAATGATAATGCATTCCTCTTTTGTAATGACACAAAAACGACTCCTATTGACTCATTTGAGAGAGTCCGTACGGGCGAGTTGACCTCCAGATGAGTTCTAGAATGCATCTCTAAACTCCCTCCCCACCCTCTCGGGAGCCTCTCGTCACCATGACGACAACCTACTTTTTAAATGGACAAGAGGGTTTTTTCGCTGTTCTGTTGTGAGAGGCCAGACGTGAATTAAATTAAAAACATATTTTTTTTGTTGGAGCATTTCCTTTCTATTCGTTTTATACATGTATATGACTAAACCCAACGTTTTAGGCTTTGAGCTGATGCTGAGCCGGCCCTGTGTCTGGTGAGTGCCGTTAGCAACACGGACTGTTGTTTGTAGCCATGCTGGTTTTGGAGGGGTAGTATTAAGGACACACAAATGCACACAACACACGCTTTCTTTAGAAGCTGGGTTTGCATGTGTCGGCTAGCCAGCAGGCTGTATGTGTGTGTGTGTGTGCAGTACCTGATGACTCGTGTGTTTAACAAGGGCATCAGGCAGCTGCGTGTGTTTAGAAGGGGGGGCGGGGGGGTGGAGCCTGTGTTTCCTCCAGGTCCACTGACCTACATAGAGACCCTGACACTCAGACAGACCTGCTGAGGTGGGACGTCCAGCAGCATCAGTGTGTTGGACAGCCAGACTCTCCATTGCAACATTCTGAATTACTGCAGAGAAAAAGGAAAAAAAAAAAAAAAGAATGATCGGCGCTCTCCTTTTACTAGCGTTTGTCAAGAAGAACATGGAACAGCCTCCCTCTGGCGCGGCCATCTTGTTTTGTTTACGCCTCCCAGTTCTGACTGAGGGTCTAAACTTGCCTACCTAAATCCTTACTTCCCCTCTGCCTTGACTGTTCTCAGCATGTCTGCTGCTACCTCCTCTGTCCTGTGACCCGAAAGAGATAACGCCCCGACCACACTGTCCGTTGTCATGGAGAAGGTCAACAGTGCCTTTCTACGCTATACGATGTCGCTTGGAGACAGAGCCTCCGAACTTGATAACAGTGCTGATGACAGATAAAAGCAGCGTTTTCTGTTTGTCAATCTTTGGGATCATTTAGAAGACATTTCAAAGCTAGGGTTGTGACAGTTAAGAGGTTTACATTATACAGAACTCCAATTCACAGTCTCAGTGCATGTAACTATTGCAGGAGGTTGAGGTTTACTCAAAGACTGGAAAACTTATATTTGTATCGAATATACTTTTTAGTTATCCCCCAGACTTGATGTACTAGGATTCATAGACGTTTTGTCTCCGATAGTATGGGTAACAAAACTGAAAATTCAGGTTTTATGTTTACAAGCTCAGATCTCCTCAAACTAGGATGTCATTAAAGTGTCTGTCGTTCCGTCGATCTCTCTGTTTCTGTCTTTTTATTGGTTGTGCGGCTGCTCCTCCCCCTCAGGTAACAATCACTAGTCCCACCGCACAGTAGCCAATGACAGACAAGCCCACAGGCTCAACATGGCCCACGAACCAATCAGGGGGGGGATACCTTCTCTGAATGGTTACTGTATTTTGTCAAGGAGTGTAAAAAGAAGTGTCAAGTGTAACTAGGATCCTATATAAGTGTCCCTCATGTACGTTCCAAATGAACCGGCACTTCATTCCTCATGTTATCTGTACAATGTAAACCAAGAAAGGTTTGATAAGTCAAGAGTGTGATATCACTGTATCTGCCCCAGTCCAACGACCCCTTCTTAATGCCTAGCAACGTGTACATGAACTCTTAGCTTCAGCTTGTTGATAATATTAGCTAAATTATTGAGTCATACTGCCTGTAAATATGCTTTATATACTGTAATTTCTCTTTTTAAGACCTTGAGTCCTGGGAGGGGGGAATGTGATGAATGATAGGAAATTGAACAAAAACAGGGTGCGCTTGTATTGTGACTCGAGAAGGAAATGCTGAGGTGATATTTGTACTCTTTGTATCCCGGCTTTGAGAATCGGCTGAATATCTGCAAAAGTGTCTGTTTGCCACAGAGCCTCTGTAGATGTATGTAGCTCTCTCCCTTTATAGCAAAAATCATGAACAGGCATATGTAAATTTAGAAAAAAAGGATTGAAAAGAAGACAAAAAAACAACAACAACATGGGGGAACTTTGAGCGCAGGGGTGATTTTTAAGGACACAGAGTGTGTTTGGGGCTGGTCGCTTTTTTGGGCCGACCATGCAGGTTTTCAGTAGAGATTTCATTGACTCCTGTTTCTCCTGTCATTCTTCACCAATAAATGTTTGTTGAAAACAAAACGTTGATTTGGCGTGGTGGGGGTGGGGGGGCAGTGTGTGTGTGTGTGTGTGTGTGTGTGTGTCTCAGTCCATCCCTCTGTCTTTCCCAGCTGTCACCGCTCCCCTCTCCCTCCCTCTCTCCCTCCCTCCCTCGCTCAGCAGCTGCAGAGAGGATGACGAAAGCCTTGGCAAAACCCTCAGAGAGCGGAAAGGAGGGAGCAGGGAGAAAGGGAAGTGGGAAAAGCGGGGTGAGACAACGGACCCCTGGGAGAGAGAAGGAGGGCGAAGTGGAGACACGGTCCGGATCAGAACGTAGGCGAGATGAGGGAGGGAGGGAGGGAGGGAGGGAGGGAGGGAGGGAGGGAGGGAGGGAGGGAGGGAGGGAGGGAGGGAGGGAGGGAGGGAGGGAGGGAGGGAGGGAGGGAGGGAGGGAGACCATGGCATGACCTATGGCATAATGGTTAAGTGTATTGCGATTTTAAATGGAGGATCTTTTTAGATGACCAGAGGACAGAGAGGAAGATGACGACATCTGAGTGATACAAGGTGTGATAAGAGATCCACTCAGTGTCCCTGGTGTTTGTGAAGAGATGCCCAGCTGAGTCTGTTTGGTGACTGTGTGTCAGGGCAGGAGAACTGGAGCTGCTGGTCGCTGCGCACCGAGAAGAGCTGTGAGTCACTTCCTGCCATGTCATCATGGGAGAGCTGGGTTCAGGGGTGAGAGGCTGGGCCAGTGGGACGACAGCACTTCCTGTCAACATCTGGGATTCTCGTCAAGTCGTGTCAGAAGCGCCTCGTCTCTCCCACCACACTTCCCTCGCCCCCCCCCCCCCCCCCCCCCCCCCACCCCCCACCCCCCCAGCGCCTTTTCCACTTCTGTTCAAACCATAACAAGCGTTTGAAGCTGCTGCTCGGACAGACAGGAAATGACCTCATTGCAACATTTGAAAACAAACAAGTTTCCTCATTGGGTTGCAATGCCACTTCAGAGAGAGAGAGAGAGAGAAAGACAGAGAGAAAGGGGGAGGGGAGGGATAGAGAGAAGGAGAAGGGGAAGGAGAGAGAGAGAAGGAGAGAGAAAGAAAGAGAGAGAGAGAGAGTATGTTTCTATTCACACTGTGCAGCATCCTGGGAGCTGAGTGGGCCAGAGGCATGAGGAAACTCCTGCCTGAGGTGTTCATTCCCCCCAGAACACCCTCTCAGGGGGGCGAGGGGGGGGGCAGGGGCATCTACATCTACTCATTACAAGGGGATCCCATTGTGAGAGGTAAGGGGGACGAACGGCGAAACGGAAAACAGCCGGAAGAACAGAGAGAGGGAAGAAGTTGCAGTCGACCTCGGTTACTCTCGCTCCTCCACCGAAAGCGCAGACTTGCATTTTTCTCTCGTCTTCTTTCCTAGCTTCCTTCAACCCGAATGTCCCTGCAGTAATAACAGCATGGCAGCCCACTGTGGTCTGCTATGCTGCTCTTATCCAGCCACCATGTACAACCACTAAATACAGTCAGCCATACTGTACACCCCACTGGATTTGTGAGAAACCTGAGGGCTATCTGGTGTGTGTGTTTGTGGGTGATGTGTGCATAGAGAGTGTGATGTACTCTGGGACAGGGGTGAACCAGGGGACCTCCATCTCAGAGGCCCACTCTGGAGACTGCCTATCCCAGGAAGGACATCACAATCCTGGGGAGAGCGTGAGGAGATATTGGGCCCGGACGTCCACGCTGGGTCTCCCCTGGGAGCGAGGATAACTTTCATCTCCACATCACCTAAGGGTGGGCAACAACATCGACAGAGGAGGGCGAAGTAAAAAGTGAGCGGAAAATAGAAAATAAAGGGGGAGAAGAGACAGAGAGAGAAGGGGAGCGGTGGGGGGGGGGGGGGGGGGGGGTGCAGAGTGGGGATATAGAAGGAGGTAAGAGAGAGGATTTTAAAAGTTTAGTCCTGGAACTAGTGACAAATTCATTCCTACTGTTGTGCATGGGTAAAATATCACACTGTTTAAAACTGTTTCAAAACTTTGTACATACTGTATAGGCATAAATACTATAAAATATGAGCACTATGTATATTAACTTATTTTGGCATTTATTCATCACATCACTTCACCCTTCACTTTACACCTTGGTATTTTGAATGTAGAGAGACATGAGGATGGGGGGAGGGATAGAGAGAATGATAGAGATATGGAGAGAGAGAGAGAGAGAGAGACAAGGATAAGAGAGAGAGAGAGGGATGTAAAGACAGAAAGGTAGAAAGGGAGAGGCTTCTGAGTCAGCCTCCTTGCCAGCATGGCCGACCCATAATGCATTTCATTTCACACTTGGGTGCCTTCCTGCTGACCTGGTGGAGCCTCGCCGACACACACACACACACACACACACACACACACACACTGAAACTCATGCCTTCTCTATCATACATACACATGGGCAATAATTTTATAAGTCTGCTATGTATCAAACACCTACCTACCCAAGAGAATTCCTCTGCCCTTTCCGTGTGTTTTGTGTGTATGTGTGTGTGTGGGTGTGTGTGTGTGGGTGTGTGGGGTGAGTGAGAGAGCGAGAGAGAGAGAGTGAGAGAGAGAGAGAGAGAGAGAGAGAGAGAGAGAGAGAGAGAGAGAGAGAGAGGGAGAGAGAGTGTTTGAAAGACTCCAAAAGTCCCAATCTTATGTTGTATAAAAAGTGTGGTAAATGAGGTTACAGATCTGTTGAGGTGTGTATGTTTGTGTGAGTGTGAGGCTAACTATTAAAACCAGTATTAACAATGTGCTGGAGAGAGAAGGAAACAGCCTCTTATCTGACAGCAGACTACATGAGGCTTGGGTGTTCCTCCGCTACATCTTTCACCCAGATGGAGGGATTAAAAATAGGGGGGAAATGAAAAAAAAAAGAGAAGAGAGAAGGGATGAGAAAAAGATAGTGAAGTAAAAGCGATAAAGGAGAGAAAATTGTAAGGAGGCAAAAAATAGACAAACATGGTGCATTGGATGAAGGGATGGGGAGATGGTTTAAGGGGAAAATGACTGCTTTGCACAAATGAAGGGAGGATGCCAATGGAGAACAAGCTAGACAGAGGAGAGAGAAATGGAAAGTTCATACAGAGAGAAAAAAAGAGGGCAGAGAGAGAGAGAGAGGGCAGAAAGAGAGAGAGAGATTGGCCACTCACCATTGATCATGGTTTAATGGACATGGATCCATGGCCCCCAGACACAGTCCCCAGATCCATGCCTTCCCCCAGCCCCCCCCAGTCCCCCCCCCCAGTCCCCCCCACCAAGACCCTCCCCTGTCCAGTTGAGACCTGTTCACGGAGAAACGCTGGTCTCAGCAAAAATGCATCTCCCAAGATCTGCTGAGACACCTCAGAGTCGACCACAACCATGTCTCTCCCACCGTGCATTCAATTAGGAGAGAGCTCGGAGCTCTGTGTGTGTGTGTGTGTGTGTGTGTGTGTGTGTGTGTGTGTGTGTGTGTGTGTGTGTGTGTGTGTGTGTGTGTGTGTGTGTGTGTGCACGCATGTGCGTGTGTCTGTCCAGCCTGATTAAGCAAGCTGGAGACAGGAAAACACAGACAAAACCAGGAAGCCACCAATCGGCCTCCCCCAATTAAAAGTGAAATGAAGTGCAGCGCCAGGTTATTAAGGTCCATTTGCAGCGGCGCTTTGTCTGGACAAAAACAAACCCTGGAATGAGCCTGGAGGAGTGTTGGACGCCGTACGCGACAGAAGAGAGGAAGGGTGTGTGTTTCCATGTCTGATAAGAAAACGGGGAGAGCAGCAAGCTAGCGATGTGTCACAGATATCGTAGCTAAAGCAGCTAAAGTGAGGGCCGCAGGGATGGTCTCTCTCCTCTCTTCTCTCTCCTGGCTTCTCCTCCTCTCCTCTCCCTCTCCTCTGTCGCACGAATTCCCTCTCTCCCCATCCTGCTTGGCCTGGACTGGCTGCGGCCCTGAGAACTCAGATATTGTGGCCAGGGTGTTAGAAGGTCCTACTGATGACTGAGAAAGACACACACTGTCTACGACCTACTTTTACATGGGAGCACCTACAGGGAAGGGAAGGAGGGAGTGGGGGAAAGAGGGAAGGAGGGAGAGAAAGGGGAGTGTAATGAGAGTAAAGAAACACAGACTGACGTAACGCAAGACTCTTGACATCCATTACCGTGTTTGGCTCAATTCAACCAAACTATGCTAATCTATTTAGCATTTAGATACAATATAGTACAGGAATCTATCTGAAGATCTAATTTAGACACCGGCCCTCGCACGCACGCACACAGGCGGTCACAGGCGGTCACAGGCGGTCACACACACACACACACACACACACACACACACACACACAGACTGTGTTTACACAAGTTCTTCAGAGCTGCCTGGCTCTCATCAGCCTACTTCAGAATGTGACCCAGTTCTACAGTACTGAGGAGCTCATTCCTCAGTACATCCTGGAATACAGGAAGAGAGGAGAGCAGAGAGACAGACCTGGAGGAAGAGCGATCGACGAGGTGATACAGACACACACACAGAGAGAGAGAGAGCGACAGGGAGATCAAGAGAGACAGAGTGAGATGGAGACAGACAGGCAAACCTAAACTTATAGAAGGATGAGAGAGGGGGAGAGAGGAAAAAAGATAAATTGACCCAGAGAGATAAAGGGAGGAGGGGGG
>CM059292.1:9637500-9927500 GCA_030340665.1 Neosalanx taihuensis
TTAACATTTAGCAAACGCTTCTTTCCAAAGCGACTTACAGTAAGTACAGGAACATTTTTCCCTGAGGCAAGTAGGGTGAAGTGCCTTGCCCAAGGACACAACATCACATAGCCACAGCTGGGGCTCGATCTCACAACCTTCCGATCATGAGGCCAACGCCTTAACCTGCTGAGCCATCTGACCCCCTCACACAATGTGTGTGTGTGTGTGTAGGGATATTTAGTGTCAAAATAATTGTCAAAGAACACCAAAAGGTCCCACTAGGCTAACTTAACAGCCAAGCTACATAATCCCTCAAGAGCAACAGTACATAGATTTGGAATGTTCTTTTCATATGGACACACACACACACTCCCTTTTGAAAGACTTATTTTAGCTACAGAAAGGGATGTGAAATGTCACTGCGCCCTAGGCCACCACGAAGGGTGCTAAAAGCCAGCTGTGCAGATCCGGTGTGTCAAACACACATGGACACACACACACACACACACACACACAGGTTGTAGGTACACAACACCCTGAACATCTAAAACAACCCTCTCCTAGAATCAACTTTGAACTCTACCTTCCCAGGTCTTCACCCACTCTCACCAGCCCTAAACCTGCTTTTTTTGCTGGGACCTCTCTCTCTCTCTCTCTCTCTCTCTCTGTCTCTCTGTCTCTCTCTCTCTGTCTCACTCTCTCTGTCTATTATGGTCCTGTCAGACCAAGTCATTACCTTGTGTGACCTGAGCCTGAGCGTGTCATAGGTTCTGTATGCGTATGTGAAGCCCTGTGCAAAAAGCTGATGCAAATTCAATTTGTGCATGTGTATGTGTGTGTGTGTGTGAGAGAGAGGGAAACCGATAGAGAGAGACAGAGAGAGAGAGACAGAGAGAGAGAGAGATGGACAGAGAGAGATGAGGGAGACCGCGTGTTTCTGGACTAAACCCATTTATTCTCTATCGTTTCAATGCTCGTCTCACAATTTGTAGTCTTCTCTTAGACAGTTGGCATTTTACTACCGGTGTGTTCCTACCCACTACTGGGAGATAAATGGTTTAACAAACAGCAACTGTGAGGAATCACCAATAAACCTTGAGTTCAAACGATGGACATCAGATAGATGGACAAAGAAGCACGCACACACACACACACGCACATGGGTCCCGTAAATCTCAAGTTAAGTGTACATAAATCCCAGTAGAGGTGTGAAGACAGAGTTCGCTCAATACCAAGCTGTAGCTCATAGCCTCCAGACCTGAGACCAGGCTCTGAGCTAATCTGTTCTGCCCATTCTTGTCTGCTATATCCCACTCTACTTTATCCTTCTCTCATCCATGTTGCTAGGGACCTGTCACTGGGAGAGCAACCATCAAACTTGAATTTAACAGTATTTAAAGAGCTAGTGTACATATACAAAACGCGTACAAATACATCCCCACACAAAAGAACATAAAGAAACACACACAGACACAATGCAACCCCACTATGTGAATGAACCATGTAAAGGCAGCATTTAGATGGGCCTTCAGATGGACATAAAGACTATTTGTGGGTGAGAACAAAGTCTCTCTGTGCCTTACGGCACTGAGGAACACACAACAATACACACCAGGCCTCCTGTTAACCAGCAACACACATCTAACTGTCACCATTTTGCTTGCGTCCGACCACACAACGTTACCCTTCACAGCTCAAGTTCAAACTAGGCTTGGGTGCTCCGTCTAGGTCTGAGAGAGGAGTGTGTTGGTTTGGTGTGCTGCTTGGAGGGAGGGAGGTTGGTGGGGTGGTCCAGAGGTGCTCCCTGGGGCCAGGGGGACTGAGGCTGGCCTTATCCAGCAAGGAGGGAACCTTCTCCCTCTCCCTTCTCGTACCCAAGCCCTCCTCCCTTCTGCCCCTTGCCTCTCTTTCTCTCTCCTCTCGCCATCACTCTTTCTGTTCATCCTCCCACCATCTCTCCCTCCCCCCGTTTACCATTCGACCCTTCGGTTTCTTTGTCTCTGTGTCTCTCCTATCATCCCTCATCCCCCCTCTCTCTCTCTCTCCCTCTCTCTCTCTCTCTGCTGGTCTCAGCATGGGCAGAGGAACTCGACCGGCAACGCGCCGCTCGCACCCGTCCACGTTGTCATGGCAACTTCACAGCCTGGCATTCAGCGAGTTGGCAGAGGAGCGAGAAGAGGGAGCGAGAGAGGAAAAAGCGAATGGGAGGGACAGGTGGAGAGAGGGGGGGGGGGGCAACGGAAAGACAGGCGCAGAGGGTAAGTGACCGGCGGATCCACAGAAGGGGAGACGGTGTGGGAGAGCGCAGGTCACTCAAAGGGACAGGTGTGATGGCGTCTCTCTGGCCTCTGCACCCTGCTAACACCTCGGGGGTGTTGGAGCTCACACAATGGACACTGTGTGTGCCTCGGGTAAACCATTACTGCACACACACACACACATTGTGGTTTTCTCTGTGGAAGATTTCAACGCATGCCCAAACGAATTATCCCTCTTTTCCTTGGAACGCCTTGGCTGGAATCACGTAAGGCTTCCTGCCCTAGTGGACATAGCTCCCCCTATCAGCTGGGTGGTGCAACAGCCTTAACAGGTTGAGCGAGAGGAGAGGGGGGAGGGGAGGGGAGGGGGGGAGGTGATGCCATATGTGCTCTGTTAGATGCCATATGTGTCTGGACTAACCTTTACTGCCACTGTACATTCACCCAACATCCAGATGTGATGCCTGGAAACCCATGTTTACCCCGCTCTCTAAATCCCAGTCTCCAGTTCACGGACAGATCTGGAGAAAATTGAAAGAAAAGAAATGGAGAGAAGACACGACAGTGTGCGTGTTGACAACTGGGTTCACTCACAAGTGGGAGAAAAGTGGGTTAGCAGGAGGCCTGATGGTGTGGGCCTCCACTGAATGATCCAATCATTGGACGGATGGAGAGAGAGAGAGAGAGACTGGAGAAATTCTGAGAAAGTGTATCTGTGTGGCTCTCTGGCTTTGGCTCTACACTCACACACACACACACACACGGTCTAACCATCAGTTTAATCCTTCTGCACCCAAGCACTGCAGAGGGATGGAGGGAGGGGAGCAGAGAGAGAAAAATCCCCCCTCAAATTTACATCCTTCTCCTCCTGTAGGTCTGAAGCCCGGAGCCCCGGGGAACGAGGCAAGCAGACCACCTGCTGTCAGCCCCAGTTTAAGAGGGAGAGAAAATGATCATTCAGTTGGAAGTCTTCTCCTCTCCCTCTCTCTTATCTGCCATCTTTCTCCTCCTCGTCCATACATCCCTCGCCCTCGGTCTCCCCGCACCTGTCTCCATCCATCCTATCGCCCCGTTGTGTTTACACAGACCACAGTGGCTCCCCAATTACCATACCATACTACCACCCCCCCCCACCCCCCCACACACACACACACACACACACACTCCCCAATCAGCACCTCCCACCCCTCAATGCCACACAGGCGGCTCTGAGGGGTCGGCAACAGTGACAGCTGGGACAACAGTCCCCCACCCCCCCACCCCCCTCACACCCCAGGGACATCTAGTTCCCCCTCAACCCCTACCCGCCCAGCCCAACATCCCTACCCACATCCTTACCCCCCCAGTCTCCCTACCTTCTCACCCCAACCTCCCTAACCCCCCTCCCAAACTCAACCCACCTTTCCCTGGCTGCTGCTGTCTGTCCAGGGAGACCCCCCCCCCCCCCCCTCTTAACTCCAGTTCTTGTCACAACACTCCAGTGACTGTACTGTTATTCACGTTACGGCTGCTCATCGCTCCCCCACTCCTCCCTCCCTCCCCACCTCTCTCTCTCTCCGCTGTGTGCTTGCTTTCATTCCTCAAATGCATGTGAAAGTGCTCATGTGTTCCAGTATGGCCGCTACCCTGGACTCGCTGACAGACTGGTAATCGAACATGTGCGTGTCTGTCTGTTTGGACATGTGGTTTTAGTGGAATGGTAGAACAAGGACCTAAAAACAAGACGCACACATGGACCGTGTGAAGCACACACACACACACACACACACACACACACACACACACACACACACACACACTCCTGTGTGAAGTGAAGGGCCCTCCTGTCACAGTGATGAATGATCATGCCCTGGTTAGCATTCCTCACACACACCCAATATCTTTATCTACCATATACCTCTGTGTACCGTGCATGAGTGTGCACGCGTGCGAGGGAGAGATAGAGACAAAGAGCGCACGTTAATTTCTCTCTCCTCCATCGCTATCAAAGTCAAACACACACACACACAGCCGGACACGACAGGACACACACTCCTCTCTCTGCAACCCAAACACCGAGCACAACAGCATCAATTATTCAGTCGGTGTCATTTGGAGCTCTTCTGCAGCGAACACAGATGGTTAATGTGCCTGCGTGTCTGTTAGCTGCACTTGGTGTTTCAGTGACAGCTCAGCACTGCCGTCTTCAGGTGGGTCCGGTTCAGTGTCAGGCAAGAATATCACCAATGACGGCAATACAGTTACAACCCATGTTAATTAATTTTTCACTACCTATAATAATAAATGTATAGTTGCATTATTTGTTTAAGTTATTATAAAAGTTCAGCCTGATACAGGTAAGGTGGGGGTACCAGATGGCTCAACGGTTACGGCGTTGGCCTTATGATCGGAAGTTGTGAGATTGATCCCCGGCTGTGGCTATATGATGTTGTGTCCTTGGGCAAGGCACTTCACCCTACTTTCCTCAGGGAAAATGCCCCTGTATTTACTGCAAATTGCTTTGGATAAAAGCGTCTCCTAAATGTAAATGTTTAGGGGTTTAAGGAGTCAACTTTGACCTTCTTGCATGTTGATAAAAACCGTTCAACTGCCTTTTTACCAGATCCATACTAAGATCTATACCAGATCCATACTAACTCCCCTATACTGTACCTTCTTACCTCAGTACCAATCTTTACCACACCACTTCATAGCAAATTCTCAAACAGCTACAAAGACTATTGCAGGTCTTCTTTACATGGTGGTTAATGTCACCTTTTAAGAGATGACCTTTGAAAGTGTTTTCCAGGAAGGTCATAGAAGAAAGGCAGTGGACAGGAAGCAGACTGCTGCTGGGTGTAGCTGACAGCAAAGCTGTGTGGAGGGGGTCCAGAGGGGGTCACAGGGGGTCCAGGTGCCCCTGGGAAACATGGAACATGTACACCCACCTGAAGAGATTTGGGTTCAGGGTAGATCAGCATCAATAAAGACCACAGTGGCAGGAGGAGCACTCAGTGATTTTACTGGCATTATTGCATTTTCGCTTTGATACAAAGGGGCAACAAAAATCAAACTGCTAAATAATATAATAAATCGACTAACTTTGAAGGACAAAACCTTCTGGAAACGTCACTAACAGAAAGGTTACAGACTAAGAGAATTGCTTCATCAAATCAGATTGCTTCTTTTCACGTACACGATAACAAACCACATCCGGTAGATTTTGACATTGTTGGCACATCCGAC
Source organism: Neosalanx taihuensis (assembly GCA_030340665.1). Lineage (NCBI taxonomy): Eukaryota > Metazoa > Chordata > Actinopteri > Osmeriformes > Salangidae > Neosalanx > Neosalanx taihuensis. The sequence continues at coordinate 9,642,966 of CM059292.1, forward strand.
AAACACTATGGTTTAGTCCCGACATAAAAATGGTAAAAATAGAAAAATAAAACCAATATGAATAAATGTAGTAGTAGCTATTTAAAATCAGGTCCAGCGTTAGTGCCCATCTCTGACCATACAATCGTCCGGATCATTGTCACCATTGTCCCAGCCCAGCTAAAGGAGACCCTGGGATTCAGTGATAAGACCTGAGTCTCAATTCTCCAGCCCTCCAACCACGGGGGACAAGGGGAAGGGGGTTGGTGACTGGGGAAGTATTTCTGGACCCCCAGTCTGTTCCCTGGGGTTACCAGGTAACGCACACAAAACACACATCGCATGCCCGCCCCCACCACCAACCCCATGCTAGCAGGAGAGGGGGGTGTGTGTGTGAGGTAGGAGGTCCGAAGGCTAGAGAATTGGGACTCGTCCAGAGCTGAGCACAGTGTTGCAGGTGGAGGCTGCCAATCCCTCTGGAAAGACAGGCCTCACACATTGAGACCATTTTAAAACATTGAAGCGTGCAGGAGGACACGAGCATGATTAATCCAATTTCAAGCCTTAATTAGACATACCGACAGAAAATGAGGGGAGGGGGAGAAATAACAACTTTAGATGTCTAACTCATACACATTAACTGTACTTAAAAGCAGGGGAGAATGTACTTCCTGGTTTGCTGAAGGGAAATGTAGTCTTTTCAATGCCACATTTGGTCTAAGGACTACATAAAATGACTCCCCCATCCCAAAAGAGCCTCCAGCCTCTGGACACTTCAGTGACTCGGCCACCTGATTGGCTGCATGAAACAGAACAAGAGTGCTACTATAACAACGCTCATCTCTCTTAAGTCGATGGAATCCAGAGTGCCATGGAAGAGGGTTGTCGATGGGAGGGGTCTAGGGGTTGGTAGTGAAACAACAGCTCAGCAGATGTCTTGGTGTGTCTGTTTGAAACCTCCTCCAGCCCCTCCCTGCTCCTGCCCAGCCCCGCAGGGGGCCTGGCGTGGACGGGGCTCTGTGGCGCCCCCTGCAGGTGAGGGGGGGGTGGGGTTGGGGATCACACAGCAGAGCAGCTGCGGTTCTCAAACAGCTGCTCGATGACTGACGGGTCGGCCAGCGTCGACACATCACCCAGGTCCCGTTCGTTGTTGGCGATCTTGCGCAACACACGCCGCATGATCTTCCCTGGGATACACACACACACACACACAGACGTTACACACTTGAACGCAAGTCAAACCTCCAGTCTACAAAGACTTACAACCCTATGGATGTGTATCTTTTCATCGTACAATGCAATGTCAACGAATTCACACCGTTAGTGCGCTTTGGGAGGTCTAAACTACACCTGAAATGGTGTATGAGGTGTCCTCTAGAGAGAGGGAGGAAGGATAGTGCCTATGATGGAAGGACAGTGCCTGTGATGGAAGGACAGTGCCTGTGATGGAAGGACAGTGTCTGTGATGGAAGGACAGTGCCTGTGATGGAAGGACAGTGTCTGTGATGGAAGGACAGTGCCTGTGATGGAAGGACAGTGCCTGTGATGGAAGGATAGTGTCTGTGATGGAAGGATAGTGTCTGTGATGGAAGGATAGTGCCTGTGGTGGAAGGACAGTGCCTGTGATAGAAGGATAGTGTCTGTGATGGAAGGACAGTGTCTGTGAGGGAAGAATGGAGGGGGTGGAGAGACAGGCTGACCTGATCTGGTCTTGGGCAACCCAGGGGCGTTCTGGATGTAGTCTGGAGTCGCAATGGCTCCAATCTTCTCCCTCACTGGAAGGGTGGAAACACAAACACACACACGTTAAGATAAATACAGAGACTCCTAACACACAGCACACACCCCTGCCATATCCTGATACGCACACACACCTTGTTTCCTGAGATGGGCCTCCAGGGTGCGGTTGTAAGTGACCCCGTCTCTGAGGGAGACGAAGCAGTAGAGGCTCTCTCCTTTGACAGGGTGGGGTCGGCCCACCACAGCAGCCTCCGCCACCGCCTCGTGCTCCACCAGGGCGGACTCCACCTCTGCCGTGCTCAGCAGGTGGCCTGGACACACACACACACACTGATATAAATAGTGCTGCAGGTGCAATCCATGCATCCCTGGTGCCAGAAAACAGGACTCACCTGAGACATTCAGCATGTCATCTATCCTCCCTGTGATCCAGTAGTAGCCATCCTTGTCTCTACGGCAACCTGGCCAACACAACACAACCACGTCAGCCATTTCCATGACAACAAAGGTGTTCCCAAGGTTGGCGAGGTCTGTGAGGATGTGCGCGCTGGCGGGAGCCTACCGTCTCCTGTCACGTAGTAGCCGGGGAACTTCTTGAAGTAGGTGGTCTCGAACCTCGGGTGGTTCCCATAGACCGTCCTCATCACCCCTGGCCAGGGCTGCTTGAACACCTGGAGGAGACGGGGAGGGATGAGAGGGTAGGTGTTCAGCTAGTTTGGTCTGTTTTTGGAAGTTGGAGAGACTGGGGGGGTTGTTTGGTCTTGGCTTTGGGGAGATAAAAGGAGAAGAGGTGAAGAAAATGAACTAGGAGTGAGAAAAAGAAAGGAAGGGAAGGCGGGGGGTGAATACCAGGTAGCCCTCGCTCGGTCCCTCCAGCTCCTCTCCGGACTCGTTCAAGATGGCAGGCACCACACCGAAAAACGGGAATGTCTGTCAGGAGGAGAGAGGACACAGGAAGTTGTCAGCCTGGTAAGGCTCTGTTGACCAATAACAGGAGCTGGAAGTTTGGCGAGTAACACAGTGAATCATGTGACTACTTTTTTTTTATACTGACAAAACTCATTAGCACCCCCTATGGTCCATGTAACATGTCCACTGACTGGAGGGCAGGTAGCACTTACAGCAGAGCCTGGCTTCATGGGCGTGGCAGCTGGGAGAGGAGTCAGCACATGTCCCCCCTGGGAGAGGAGAGGAGCAGAGTTGTCACACTGGAACAGCTGTTAAACCCTTCTGTTTTTACTGTAGATATGGTGCTGACTGAGGCTAGTGGTGTGGAGGAGGTGTGGTCTCTGGTGTGGAGGTGTGGTCAGGGTGTGGAGGTGTGGAGGTGTGGTCTTTGTGTGGAGGTGTGGTCTTAGTGTGGAGGTGTGGTCAGGGTGTGGAGGTGTGGTCTTGGTGTGGAGGTGTGGTCTTGGTGTGGAGGTGTGGTCTTGGTGTGGAGGTGTGGTCTTGGTGTGGAGGTGTGGTCGGGGTATGGAGGTGTGGTCTGGGTGTGGAGGTGTGGTCTGGGTGTGGAGGTGTGGTCAGGGTGTGGTCAGGGTGTGGAGGTGTGGTCTTGGTGTGGAGGTGTGGTCAGGGTGTGGAGGTGTGGTCGGGGTGTGGAGGTGTGGTCGGGGTATGGAGGTGTGGTCTGGGTGTGGAGGTGTGGTCTGGGTGTGGAGGTGTGGTCTTGGTGGAGGTGTGGTCTTGGTGTGGAGATGTGGTCAGGGTGTGGAGATGTGGTCAGGTTGTGGAGGTGTGGTCTTGGTGTGGAGGTGTGGTCTTGGTGTGGAGGTGTGGTCTTGGTGGAGGTGTGGTCTTGGTGGAGGTGTGGTCTTGGTGTGGAGGTATGGTCAGGGTGTGGAGGTGTGGTCAGGGTGTGGAGGTGTGGTCAGGGTGTGGAGGTGTGGTCAGGGTGTGGAGGTATGGTCAGGGTGTGGAGGTGTGGTCAGGGTGTGGAGGTGTGGTCAGGGTGTGGAGGTGTGGTCTTGGTGTGGAGGTGTGGTCTTGGTGTGGAGGTGTGGTCAGGGTGTGGAGGTGTGATCAGGGTGTGGAGGTGTGGTCAGGGTGTGGAGGTGTGGTCTTGGTGTGGAGGTGTGGTCAGGGTGTGGAGGTGTGATCAGGGTGTGGAGGTGTGGTCAGGGTGTGGAGGTGTGGTCAGGGTGTGGAGGTGTGGTCAGGGTGTGGAGGTGTGGTCAGGGTGTGGAGGTGTGGTCAGGGTGTGGAGGTGTGATCAGGGTGTGGAGGTGTGGTCAGGGTGTGGAGGTGTGGTCAGGGTGTGGAGGTGTGGTCTTGGTGGGTACCGTCTCTGTCTGCCAGAAGGTGTCCACCACAGGGCATCTCTTCTCCCCCACCACAGTGTAGTACCACTGCCAGGCCTCTGGGTTGATGGGCTCCCCCACCGTGCCCAGCACCTTCAGGGACGACCGCTTGCACCTGGGGAGGGCTGAGGGCTCAGTGGACGGCTAGAGTGTGTGTGTGTGTGTGTGTGTGTGTGTGTGTGTGTGTGTGTGAGAGAGGAGAAGAGAGTGTGTGTGTGTGTGTGTGTGTGTGAGAGAGAAGAAGAGTGTGTGTGTGTGTGTGTGTGTGTGTACCTGGTAACAGGCTCACTGCCGTACTTCATCAGGAGTCTTATAGCAGTAGGAGCGGTGTAGAACTTGGTCACACTGTACTTATCTACAATCTCCCACATCCGGCTCACATCAGGGTAGGTGGGCAGACCCTCGAACTGAGAGAGACACACACACACACACACACACACAAGAGAAGAGGTCAAATGTTAAAAGTGATGAGCCTTTTGGCCTCTCGCTACACTGTACATTTTGCATCAGGCTTAGTAATAACAATGCATTCCTTTAGTAGACGCTTTTGGAAACTTTTGTTGTTGTTGTTGCAGGAATGCCACTCACCAGGACGCTGGTGGCCCCGTTGGCCAGGGGTCCGTAGGTGATGTACGAGTGCCCGGTGATCCAGCCGATGTCGGCCGTGCACCAGTACACGTCGCTGGGCTGGTAGTCGAACACCATCTTGAAGGTGGTGGCAGTGTACAGCATGTAGCCACTGACGGTGTGGAGCACCCCCTGGGGGGGGGGGGGGGGGGGAGAGAGAGAGACAGAGGGAGACAGAGAGAGCGAGAGACAGAGAGAGCGAGAGAAAGAGAGAGCGAGAGAAAGAGACAGAGAGCAAGAGACAGAGAGCGAGAGAGAGAAAGAAACAGTGAGAGAGAGAGAGAAAGAGACAGAGAGAGAGAGAGAGAGAGAAAGAAACAGTGAGAGAGAGAGAGAAAGAAACAGTGAGAGAGAGAGAGAAAGAGACAGAGAGAGAGAGAGAGCGCAAATGAGTGAGTGACTGAGTGAGTGTGTAAGGGACTTTAGAGTGAGTGCAGCGTGTCAGTACCTTGGGTTTCCCCGTGGAGCCGCTGGTGTAGAGGATGAACAGGGGGTCCTCAGAGTCACACCACTCAGGCTCACACTCGTCCGACGCCACAAACACCAGGCTGTGCCAGCACAGGTCCACTTCGGGGTTCCAGGGCACCTGACACACACACACACACACAGTGAATAAACAGCAGGTTGGAGAACCCCTGTGGAACCCACGCGGCCCGCTCCGACACCCTCAGCCCTTACAGAGAACACAAGAACGCTACATCGACCGACCACGTGGACGTGGCAATGTTAGCTCCCAAAGAAAGATGGCTAAGGAAAGTGAGAACAGAGAAGGCCACGCGAGTGAGGGAGTACAGAGTGTGTTATGAGGCGATGCTAAGCATGAGAGTGAATGAGTTTGTGTTCCATCTGCAACAGCAGGAGACATGACGAACGGGGGGGGGGAGGAGCCTCAAAGCAGTCACTTCCTGATCTCACAGTGGTGTGTGGCAGCAATTTTAAGGTGGACAAAATAGTCACCAAGTTTGAGAATATTATAGTAAGAAAGCGGCGAGATGTTTCAAATCATTGGCGATTTTGGGGAACGTGTTTCAACTGATATTGAACAATTATGTTAAGTGTCTATCAACAGCAACAAACTGGTCATTTATTAAATAATCCATGTTTATTTCCATATGATCAATTAAAGTATAAATGTGATTGAACTGCTTATTGATCTGAGAGTGATTGATTGGCTAGTCATTGGCAATCCAGTGTATTTCACCAGACTTTGGCATCCGTCAATCCGACAGCAAAGTGGTACACACATTTGAAAAAACACCACAGCCCACCTCCTCATCAGCTAGGGGAGATGGAGGGGGGTGGTGGGGGGGGGGGGTCAAGCAGGGTTAGACGTGTGTTAAATGAAAAGGATTGAGAGGATATGAGAGAAGGGGGGGGGGGTAGAGGTCTGGTGCAGTACCTGGGGGACTGGCCGTGTTTTCTTAACCCGGTCTCTCTGAGGGTCCTGCTAAGAGGGGGAGGGGGGAGCAGGAGAAGGGGGAGGAGGGGGAGGAAGAGGGGGAGGGTCATGGACACGTTACGTCAGGCAAACACACAGAGATATAGAGCTGATTAAACACTGCTACTCCCCTCCCCATAGAACAGAAGCCTTAATCTGAACATCATGTGTAGGGCCCGTTCAGGAAACTGAGTTTTCAGATGCTGCTAGCTGCTAGCATGCGGCTAACAGCACATGGGGAGGATGGAGACCTATCCATGTTATGTACGACATCAAACACAGCGAGAGGCAAAGCTATGGAGAGACGGATGAGAATAAAATCAAATAAATGTGTGTGGGGGGAGGGGGGGACTGGTTCAGAGCAGGTGGGGCCTCACCAGCAGGTCAGGACAGGGCCGTTTGGCTGGAGGGGACAGAGAACCCAGCGAGGTCACCTCCGCCTCCTCCACCTTGGACAAGTGTCGCAACATGATACACCTCTGGATGAGGTATCCCCTACAGGACAGAGGGAGGCGGGAGAGAGAGAAATAGAGAGAGAGAGAGGATAGTGGATGGAGAGAGAGGGAAGAGGAGACAGGCAGAGAGAGAGAAAGGGAGGGGGAGAGAGAGGTAGGGGGAGAGAGAGTGAGGAAGGGGGCGGGGGGGGGCAGAAAAGTAGAGGGGACAGAAAGAGAGGATCAAATCAGGACAAAGAGCTTAGACGGAGAAACTAAAAGGATATAAGCGTCTCCTGTCACAGTGTGGCTCCTTCCAGATACACCTGGACTGCAGCTCCACCCCTCCGCGGACACACAGGCAAATCTATCGTCTACAAAGCTGACGTCGGTAGAACTTTTCCCACAGAAATTCTGCCATCCTGCTGTTGTTATTGTGAAGCTTATAATGCAGGCATGGTTTCCACTGAGCCAAACAGGCAGCATAGTGGTGTTCTGTAAGGTTTTAGACAGCATGCCAGCATCCCAGTATCAGAGGTATAACCTGCCCTCTTCTGTGTTAGTACCGCTTACACAGAACTATGAAGTAGCATGAACAGGCTGTGTGATGCATGTGTGTGTGTGTGTGTGTGTGTGTGTGTGTGTGTGTGTGTGTGTGATGAGTCAGCATGCAGAAGCTCGGTCCGTACTTGTCCTTGCATTTGTGCAGCGCCTCGTCAGCGATGACCTTTAAGTTGATCAGCTTATCCCCTCGGTAGAAACCGTCTGAGGAGGAGAGAGGGGGGAGAGAGGGGGGAGGAAGAGCAACGTGGAGGAGAGAGATAGGGAGCAGAGGGCACAGTAAGGAGGGAGGAGGCAAGGGAGAGAGGTACATTAGTAGTAGTAGTAGCGTATGCATGAGGTCAGAGACAGACAGTGATCGGACGGCGGGAACAGTAATGGGTATTGATGAGGCAGAGTCTGGGAGCTGTTTGGACATGAGCGACAGAACTCCAACTCCAATTTAAGAGCTTATTCATAACCTGCTTACTGAAGCTCAACTCAATAAAACGTTTCTTTTGTGTGACCCAATGTCTGATACGCATCTTAAATGAGACGTATTGAAATAATGAGATGTTAGGGATTACTTTAGGACTTCTGTGGGCCACATCTATATAATTCCCAGATTTACCTGGTCCTAGAAACAGTTCTACAGCCTAGTGTTCTTAGCTGATCCTATTACTTAATGTAAATCCAATGGTATAAAACAATGCTGTGTGTGTGTGTGTGTGTGTATGTGTGTGTGTGTGTGTGTGTGTGTGTGTGGTGCTCTACGTCTGACCCCATTACAGCTGTGTTGTTCATTCTCTGGATTAATGGGTCGGAACCTGGGGATAATCTGGGTCGGATTAATCCAGCTAGTAAGACTTTCATTGTGGCATTGTGGTCCCTGCAGGAAGTGAGTGTTGTGGGTTTGTGTTGGGCACGGAGGGGAGAGAGGAGGCAAGGGCCCTGGAGGCAGGGTCCTAGAGGCAGGGGCCTAGAGGCAGGGCCCTAGAGGCAGGGTCCTAGAGGCAGGGTCCTAGAGGCAGGGCCCTAGAGGCAGGGTCCTAGAGGCAGGGTCCTAGAGGCAGGGCCCTAGAGGCAGGGTCCTAGAGGCAGGGCCCTAGAGGCAGGGTCCTGGAGGCTGGGTCCTTGTCAAACAGCTTACCAGCGGTAATCAGCAGGCAGCACTGGGAGTCCAGGATCCTCTCACACAGAGACTCTGCTGAGAAGCCTGCAAACTGGAGTATACACACACACAAACACACACACACACACACACACAATGAATGATTATCATATAAATGGTCCTCTTGTCAGTTCACCAGATCGACTATTTTTCCTTCCAGGAACAGCAGCAAATGACATTCGACCTGTAGATCATTAACATGCGGAGCACAGGTAACAGGGAGTGTCTGCTGGCTGACTGAGCTAGTCTGTGGGATAGATATCTGCAGAGTGTGTACTAGCTGGGGGACCATGGGAACTCACCACTATCGAGTGCACGGCTCCGATACGGACACAGGCCAGCATGGCCACCACCAGCTCCACCACCATGGGCATGTAGATGGACACACGGTCCCCCTTCTTCACTCCTGCACACACGCACGCACACAAAATGAATAAACAGAAAGACAGAGTATCCACAGACAGTGAGACAGACAGAGAGACAGTGAGTGAGACAGACAGACAGTGAGTAATTGAGACAGAGAGTGAGTGAGACAGACAGTGAGACAGACAGAGAGTGAGACAGACACTGAGTGAGACAGACAGACAGACAGTTAATGAGACAGGCAGGCAGACAGTGAGTGAGACACACAGACAGTGAGTGAGACACACAGACAGTGAGTGAGACAGACAGACAGTGAGTGATTGAGACAGAGAGTGAGTGAGACAGACAGTGAGACAGACAGACAGTGAGACAGACAGAGAGTGAGACAGACACTGAGTGAGACAGACAGACAGTGAGTGAGACAGGCAGGCAGACAGTGAGTGAGACACACAGACAGTGAGTGAGACAGACAGACAGTGAGTGAGACAGACAGACAATGAGTGAGACAGATAGTGAGTGAGACAGACAGGTGTACCTTGTGACTTGAGCACGTTGGCCAGCCTGCAGACCTGCTGGAGCAGCTCTCTGTAGGTGACCTTGGCCTCATCTCCCGGCTCGTTCCCTTCCCTGACACAACCACAGGGACACAAGCGAGTATTAAACACACGGTAACACACGCCCACCTTCTAACCACAGAGGCACTCTAGCTTCCCTTAATGCACACCTGACGCAAGAAGACAGTTTGGTACGCTTGACTGCAGGTGAGGATTAATCTCTTTACTTAGGAGATTCCCCTCCTGTTTAAACAGGAGCCTTAAAACCACAACTACTGACTAAGAGGCCAGGCAGGGTGCAGGCAGATGGGGGTCTTATATAGGCTGACAGGATCCCCTCTCCTCCCATCTGTACTGTACAGGCCTTATGTCTGTTTCAATGTATTCTTCAGTACAGTACGGACTTCACCACCGCCACCCCCTCCCAGAGAAGCAAAACAATCTCTTTTCTGTGCTGTGTCGGTTCTACAGCCTACAGTGTATTCCCTCCACAGTGGCCCTTCTCACTGTGGGACACTGCCTCCAACAGACGTGCACAAACACGCCATCTTGTTACTTCACTCTGCAAATGCTCGACATTTCACGGCCAACATTGTGAAATGTCCAGAGCCAGGTTTGGCAACAAGCTTCCCCAGGACTCAGTGTCTGTGGTGGAGGAAGCGACAGAGCAGATAGCATCGCTCCTCTGGTCTGGGAGACGGGGGGGAGAGCGATGAGGGACCTGTGTCTTGTACATGTGGACACTGTCACCAGCTGCTGTGAGGTACATCGCCACACATCCACAGCCACCACCATCTTAACACAGTTTAGGTTCCGGAGGCACGGCTGTGCATTTAGATGGCACAATTGATTGGCATGGTGGAGGCCCCTCCATTGCATCCAGCTCTGTAGAAACAGGGGCATGGTCATGAGCCCACAGACAAGTTACGCAATGCTCTGGTCAAAGAACTTTGGCGCTAATAGTCACGGTTGATATTATCTGTCATCTTGCAATACCTTAAGAGGATGAAATAGATTAATTTCACAACTATGGGGTTTCTGGTATTGGGCACCACCATTAACTAATCGCTTTACTTCTCTATAGTGTCGCATGTATGTGGTGAAAGTCTCCGAACAAGTTTCCCAAGTAAAGATAACATTATCCAGTACGCCCACACGCACATGCACATGCGCACACACACACACACACACACGCTATCCCAAATGAAGGTGACCTTAAGCAACACACAGACACCCATGAACAGCAACTGAGCTATAAATAATCAACTATAAAACCATGTTCAGAGCCCAAGGTCAGGAGGTTACATGCACAGGCCCAAAAACAAATACCACAGTGCACTAAGCAAGGGGTGTGCTTGTTTTTGGAGCCGGTGTGGGCCTGCTTACACCTTAATGACATTACTGATTGACCAAGCAGTGGAAAACATGCACATTAAATATTTCACAGGCTCTTACTAAAAACAAATCTACCAAAAAATAAAGACAACATGGGTCAAGTTTTCAAATTAAATGGACAAACATAACAAATGGGCAGTTTTATGGCAGAGGAAGGTAGGGCAGGGGTTAAACCAGATGGAAGGTGGGATTCTAAGTTGTAAGTGAACGTCTCTAAACCCAAGTGACTTTTCTGTCAGTAAGAGGAAGTCATTCTCCAGACAGGACTCCCTGGCCTGGGCTGAACCTGCCAGCTCCCTGTCAGAGACAAGAGGGGCCACAGAGTCAGCACAGGAGCTCTGCGGATCCCCACAGAGACTGACACCCATTCTATCACACGCAGCCTGATGTTGCTAAGCAGGAAAAGCATGCACATCGCAGCAGACACCGGCATGCTCTCAGCATGTTGGGGGGGCCTCAGGTCTAAGTTACAGGCTGACATGAAGTGGCTCAGAGGGTTAGCATACTTGGCAGTAAAGCACTCTCCACTTCAAAAGCTCTCAGGTCACCACGCTCGCAAGGGCAAAAATATACTGCCGCCCTAATATAGACCTTTAGGACCCACATACAGTTCATTCATTCAATGGCGTCACGGTCGGGAAGTCGTTGTAGGCGTGGGTTATAAACTATACTGACCATTGGGGAAATATATTTTTATTCTGTTTATATACTTTCACTCGCTCAACCAAAGTTGACAGACTTGACTGAAATGCACAGACACCATAATGTCAGCCAACTCTTCCTTGGTACTCAGATCCTGCCATTTTCTACTCACTTAATGGGGACATCTCTGACCTGAGGCCAATGTTCCAAAGAGAGGGGAAAGAAAGACCTGGTCCACTGTGTGTGTGCATGTGTGCATGTGTGCGTGTGTGTGGCGATGACAAAACATGGAGGATCACTGTGGCTTTCACTCTGACATTCCAACCCATTGTTGCAGACACTCAGTATTCATTCTGCACACTGGGGCGACAAGAGGGTCCTCTGGCAACCTTCACAGCCACCCTTTCCCTCCATCTCTCTCTCTCTCTCCATCTCTCTCTCTCTCTCTCTCTCTCTCTCACACACACACACACACCACATGCACACGTACGCAGGGATTGGCACTCACTGGCACAAAGCCATTTAAAATTCCTTGTTATCTCCGGCAAACACGTTCCCTTTCGCACACAGCAGTTCCAGTTCTCTCCAGAACACACTAACCAGTAGAACGCCACTTTGTCCCCCAGTTTCCTCTCGTGGACGTTGCGGTCCAGGACGTTGTAGCAGATGTTGGTGGTGGCCCCCTCCATGCACTTGACAAAGATCTCCCCCTTTGTCACATCGAAGTTGTAGTCCAGAAATGGGCCTGTGTGCTTGGTCTTCCAGTAGAAGTCCTTTGCAATTTCACCCCAGAACTCTGACAGGGACAAACACACATGATAAATCACAGTAAGCAATGACCGTAACTCAAACAAGAACACACCTGAAGCCATTAGGACGAGGTATGTCTGCTAAGGTTGGACTAAGGCATCAGGCGAGTCTGGCGTTACAGCATACCAAGGAACATTTTGTTTGTACAGTGGTTCTTAACCAGGGTTCGATCGAACCCCAGAGGTTCTGTGAGTCAGTCTCAGGGGTTCAGCAGAGATCAAGACACACATTCAACTCATATGATTCGTGATGGCACGACCGCATATGAAACTGGTGGGGTTCAGCACCTCCAACAAGGTTGAGAACCACTGTGTTAGTACTCACCATCGGGGCTGTCAATTGACTTTGTATACAGTTCTTTGTATTTCTCGAAGCTGGGAACGTGCGCCTCCTTCTTCAAGTCTCCGGATGCGTATAAAACGTCCTCCCTTGGAACTTTGTCCGGGATCATCTTGTCTTGAATTTAAGTTTGCCTGCCGGTGCTGGACTGTGATGGTAGATAACTAACAATGCAATGGGAACGATCGATTAACCTCCCAGCTGTTGTTAAGGGCGACAGATGGTCAAGCTGTGCCTTGTGAGAGCAGACACAAAAAAGCAATACTGCTGCTTGGTGTGGCTAGTTAATGAGCTGAACAAACGACGTTAGTTTGCCCTTAATCGGAACCTGACAGCTTATCAAATAATGCGAACTCTTGGAAATGGTCTTCATAAGTCCAATGCAAAGGCTTGCCAATGCAAATCTACAGCAGCCAGCAGCTCTCCTTGATCGTGCAATAATTCACTCACTATTTCGCAAGCTAGACCCCTGTCATTGAAGTCAGCTACGATGGACTCAAAGGGTCCCGTGTGTGCAGTAAGGTTAGCTAGTTCAGTTAGCGCCGAGCCCCGCAACCTCTGCAGAGAAGCAAGTCCATAGAAAAGATTTGGTTCATGCAAAAACGATTTTGCGTCGCTAGCTTCGTCAACTGCATTACAGGTAATGCATTTCTAGCGTTCCTGGGAAACAAAGTGCTAGCGCTGGCTTGCACAATACAACACAGCCGCGAGGCTAGCTGGTTAGCACGGAACTAGGAAGAGGAGAGAGGCGCGCGAGATGTACTTGAGCGCGAGACGAGGCCGCTTCTGTCCGACGTGCTGTCGTTTGAATGGAGCCTTTTCCATTCAGGAAGAAAATCAGTCTCGTTCATATAAAAATTAATTTATAAAAAAACTGCGTGCACGCTGTGCTGATGTGTTGAACGAATTCCGATAGCAAAACCCGTTTTTGAATGAAGTGGAGGTTTATTCGCGTGCTGCCCTAGTCCGGACGGAAGAGAAGACGCGAAGAGCCCGTGCAACGCTGAACTGCGCGTGCGACTCTGAACTGTGCGTGGCCCCCACGCTGGGCGTGGTTTGGAGATGTAGCAGCCAATCGGATCGCAGCATGGGCGAAGAAGGTTGGTGAAGCGCAAGATGCTTTTATTGAAATGCTTCATTGGACTTGGTCCTGAAGCTTTTTTAAGTTTCTATTCTGAATAACAAATATGTACATCACACAGGATACATGAAGCTCCCGTACACATGCTGGTATTCTATAAAAGGCCAGGTCTTCACCAAGATTTAAGATCGATTCACGTTTTCAAACGTTGTTTTGATTCGCACAACATCGCACTGTACCTTGTGCGCTCTTCGGGGGCCAAAACGACCCGAAACTGTTTAACACACATGCACCCACAATGAGACATTTAGTTTGTCTGTGCTTGTTTTAACACTTGGCTGCATATTTCTGTCCCCAACCGATGACAGGAAATAACCTGCCTGATTTCAGGTTTAAAGGTGGGGCCTTTTGACCCTTAGGAAAGGGGGAGTGCAAAATATGAAGAGAGCACAGACGGGAAAAATACTATTAATAACGTTCTTTAAAATAGGCTACAATGATGGTAGAGTATGAGACTCTTAATCTCAGGGTTGTGGGTTCGAGCCCCACGTTGGGCGTGTTTCTGGAAGCCGGTCTGTCTCAGGGTGAGGCTTTCAATAGATGAATGAAATGCTGCTTAGTTATGTGTGGTTTAGTTGGTTGAAAGTGCCTGACTTGTAAATCCTTGGTTCCACTTCCAGCAGCACCTGTTTGTTTTATACAACTGGCACATATTTGACTTTAACCAGTGTCGTAGATTTAAAAGGTATAGCGTCAACATGGTCCCCAACAAGACCTCTGGATGCGACACCGCTGGATAGGTCAGGCATTTCAGCGTGCCACTTTTTGTTGGTACATCATTTGATCACTGATTTCCTACATCACTGATTTCCAAGAATAAAAAATAACGATCGTACTTGGATTTCTGGCAACAATGTAGTCCGATCAGAACCGTGGGACTTTTAACCCATATAAATGTTGATAAAAATAGAAATAAAGGGTTTTAAATATGACTGTTGATATACCTCAACCTTTAATAAACATCAATGCTGATCCCTTCCTTCTCCTCTTTTTTTATAGATCCACAACCGTTCACCTCTCCTAGACTAGGCTGCCTTTAACTGGCTGTTTGGGAGTGACAGACTTCTTGCCCCCTGCCTTGGCAGCAGAGTAGCCTGCATGAGGGCCACACTTGGCGTTTCTCTTCTGCTTGGCCAGCAGGTCACCTCCCACCTGGGTCTTCCGTTTCTCCTTCAGCCAGGGAGGAAACTGGGGCTGGATGATGGGTGTCAGCGGGCAGATGGGAATCCGATTAAACACCCTCACCTGAGCAGCGAAGAGCAAAGCACAGCTGGTACCTTCATGTTATTTCATATTCGTACACATCAGGTCTTAATTGTATGGCTACTGGGGCTTCCTCAAAGATGATGAGGATGTTTTAGAGGTCAAATAAAGAGGCATAGCTCTGAGCTAGGAATGGTGAAGGTAAACGTCAAACTTATAAGAGACACCAGGCCTCCCATGGTAAGGAATGTTTTAATATGTGTACTGGCCTGTTCTTTGCTGCTGAAGGAGACTGGGAGGCTGGGGGGGCAGGAGGGGAGACGGTGACGGACTTTCTGCTTGTAGCTTGACCCCAGAATGGCGCTGGTCTGGGGAGGGAGAGGGAGGGGTGGGTTGTTGTTTAGCGAGTAGGCGAGGGAGGGTAAGCAGCACAGCTAGATTCCCCCCTCAAAGCCTGTACTTCCCAGCCCCACCCTCACCTGTTTGCCCTTCTCCTGCCAGCGTTGCCAGGTCTCTTCTATCTGCTCGGCGGTGTACTGGGTTTTGAGGAGTTTAGAGGTCACCATCTCCTGCAGTTTGTTGGGGTCACTGCTGCTGAAGTTCTGCAGCTTCGTCAGGGTCATTTTATCCCGGATGCGTCTGGCGAAACCAGAACATCAACAAACACAAAGTAGCAGAGTGCAGTGGGATCCAGAATCACTTTGTACTTATGTTATTTGTACTTTTATGTTATTTGTATCCAATTTGTATGGTATTTTTACATTATATTTTTTGTAATGCTGTTTTATTTTTATTATTATGTCACATATACAGTATGTTCTATGTTTGCTCCTTTCTGCCAAAGTGAATTATATGTTTGTAAATCTTGCATAGCGATTAAAACTGATTCGGATTCTGAAAGGCAGGAGACCAGCATCAGGACCAATCAGACCAGGTGAGTGTGGGAGGGGGATGTTTACTTCCAGGTTGGACGTGTGCCCTGGTTGAGCACCTTGAGGGTCTGGTAGGACCCCGCCCTCCTCAGTTCCACAGGTGGGTCCGTGGTCAAGGTCGAGGGGTCTCTCAGACGCCATCGGGTCTGCCCAAACGTACCTGGAGGGAGGTCGCTTACTAACACCCGACTCACGACTATCTCCAAAACCGTTTGAGGTCGTTTCCATCAATTTCATTAATCAGTCAACACAAAAGAGAGACGGGGAGTGTTGCCACTACTATAAAAAACTGTGAAACATTCGGGAGAACAACAGTCAATAGTACTTCCATTGAACTCAACTGGAAAAAAGGCCTCAAGCCTATACAGTTGT
This sequence comes from Neosalanx taihuensis, assembly GCA_030340665.1. Lineage (NCBI taxonomy): Eukaryota > Metazoa > Chordata > Actinopteri > Osmeriformes > Salangidae > Neosalanx > Neosalanx taihuensis. Next base: position 9,658,946 of record CM059292.1, read on the forward strand.
TGCTGCCACCAGACAAACTGTTGCGCTGCCTAGTCCCTGTTGTACCTATGTAGCTTCCTGAAATGGTCCAGACACGCACATTGCAGTCCAAGCTGGCGGTGACGATGACACTGAAACGCTCCACGTACGCTACGCTGACAACGTTCTTCAGGTGCCCTCGCCAGGTACTGAGCAAGGGCGGGGAGGTTAGACACACCTTCCAGCCATCCTCCACCTGGGGGGGGGTCACAGGTCAGCCCCGGTCAGTCTAGCCTGGGCGTCGGTATGGAAAACAGGGTAATCTATCCACATTATTTTAAGATGAATCAAAATAAACTGCTACCTCCCCAACACCCCCCCCCCAAACCCCCCCATGTCCAACTTCCTCTCCTCCACTACCCCCCCCCCCCTCCCTGCCCCCACCGCCGCCATCGTCTTCTCCTCCGTCGTCGGCTCGTTCGGCACCGTCTTTCGGGACGCCTCCAGCCTGCAGTAATCTGGGATCTGGCTGAACAGCTTGGTGGTGGTGGGGTTCTGGTAAGCAGCTCCGTCCTGCTCCGCGCCCCTGGAGAGGCAGTAGTCTGCTATGTTCCACAGCTGCAGACGTCAACACAGCCGATCAGTGTGCTGCAGCTAGTTAGCGTCTTGACATCCCTGACTAGCTAGTTTGTTTGGTGCATAACTTGATGTTAAGACTGCTAAATAAATAACTGTAGTGATGGGTTGAGGGTGAGGTCATAGCTATGGGGGGGGCTTTTAAACCCAGCCTTCATGAGTCAATGGGAGGGGGTGGGAGAGGGGGGCAGACAGCCTTCTACCCACTGCGATGTAGCCACGGCTGTCTCCGGTGAGCAGCATCTGGTCGCGCTCGTCGGTAGATATGGCGCAGACTGAGAGCCCGTTGCTGCGCACGGCCCTGAACTTGCCCAGCAGCCCCCCCTGGTGGTGGATGGACCACGCATACACTTGGCCGTCCGCCGCGCTGGTCAGGAGGCTGGCCGTGTCGAGGCTGCTCTCTCTGGAACACAGGAACAGGGCCTGGAGGGGGGGAGGAGGGGCGCTGTATGTGACACTACATGACATCCTCTTCTCCACTTCTCCACCAACCTTCTGCCTACCACTTTACTTCTCCACATCCCTCGCATAACCCACAGCTGTTATGCTTGCCTTCTCTCTAAACCTCTTCCCTTCTGTCCTAAATATTCCTCCCCCTTCTCCTCATCCCTCTCTTCTCCTCTGCTTGTACCTGCTCCACCGCAAGATTAGGCTTTTCCAGATCCTCTGCACGGATTGGTGGAGGTTTGCCACTCCGGTCCAACTTGTGTTGCCCCAACGTCCTCTTCTGAGTCTTCTCCTTAGCATCTAACTCTGCATCCTGATGGGGTCAAAAGCGCTGGACACTAGGTCAAAGGTCAGTGTTCTACTGTTCTACAGAGTCTGGTGAATCACATTGTTGTAGTTACCATAGTAATGGACTTGGAGGTCACAGTTGATACTCGTTTGGGCAGGAGAGTACGAGAGCTCTCGCTGGCGTTAAACCTGCAGAAGGCGAGACCGGAATTGATGTTCCAGACGATGATGTCACCGCTGTAGGAGGCGGTCACCAGCATCTTGTTGCCTTGGGCGTCCATGGAGTAGATGTCCTCAGTGTGGTACTGGTTCCACACCCGGTACTCCATCTCTGCGTCCTCCTTCACATCACTGGAGAGAGGGGGAGAGGGGAGGACGGGTCAGGTGAGGGAAGAAGAGGAGAGGTCTAGAGAAGATAAAAGAGAAAATGAGTGAGCAGGGGAGGAGAAGATAGAGCATTGAGAGGAGAGAAGTGGACTGGAGTGGGGTGGAAAGCTGAAGAACGGAGAGAAGTGAAGAGGTGAGGTGTGGAGAGGTGTGGATGAGAAAGGAATGGAGATGAGCGGAGAAGAGAGTGGCTCCAAATGAGAGACACCGCACTGCTCTACTCACAGGAACCACATGACTCTCTTGCTCCAGCCGGAAACATAGATCCTCTGATTGATGTAGATGATCCCCGTCACCTGGGAAAGGCCTTCTGTCAATATCATGTCTCAATATCAGGCAAACGTTTAAGTCATACTATGAATTCACACAAAAAAATATTTATAGATTCTAAATCCTAAGCATTCTTAATGTATATGATCCTACACTTATTCTATTATATAGCTGGCCATTGATTTGATATGATATCTGGACATAATATCAGCCTTCTGGCCACTGACCACTGTGTGTGCACTGGGTTATTAACATACTGCTTATGCTAAATATTTCGTGTTAGATAAATTAATTTACATAATTGTAACTTATTTAGTAACTACACAGAGTTACTCGAACATGTCAAATTCCTTCAGGATCAATACAAGTCAGGGGTCAAGGGTCAGCACCTCGCTGTCATCCAGGACGGGCAGGCTAAGCAGCATTGCTCCATTGTTGAAGTTCCACAGACGCACGGTTCCATCGCTGGAACCCGTGATGAGGCGGCGCTTGGGGGTGTCGAACGCCATGGCTGTCACCTCCGCCCCCTTCTCCGGCGACGTCTGGAACTGCATGATCTTCTCCCCTGTCATGATGTCCCACACGCTCACCACGCCGTCATGGCTACCGCTCACCACCTGGAGCAGAAGGGTGGCGTCAACCCCTCTAGCCCCCCAGAGTGGTGCTACAACTCCCTCACTCGCCTGGAGAGCCCCAGTTCCCCCCCCACCCCCTCTGTCAGCCTCCCAGCCTGGACAGCCCCAGTCCCCCCCCCCCCCTCTCCATCAGCCTCCCATCCTGCAGAGCCCCAGTCCCCCTGGCTGTCATCCCCCAGATGGGAGACAGCACCCTGGCTAGAGAGGCCAGGGGAACCTGTCTCAGCCCAGCTCACCAGTTTGAAGTTTACGTTGTAGAGAGCAGTGCAGATGGAGTGTTCATGAGAGGGTTTCAGCTTTTGGCTGGTGTCCATATCGTCCGCCAGTCCTGGTTCAAAGCCGGACCTGAGAATGACAACAATAACATCATACAGGACTGCTAGGAGGGAGAGGAACACAATAATACAATGATGAATGAACGAATGAATGGACTACTGAATGAATGACAGAATGAATTAATAACTGAATGGATGACTGAATGGATGACTGAATGAATGAATGACCGAATGAGGCCTGGGTTGGACTGGTGGCTGGCAGCAGTGGGGCAGGTGAGAGGTGAACTCACACAGGGATGATCTTGAGTGGCTTGTTGAAGCAAAGAGGTTTGTTCTGATTCTGCAGAGAGTCCTTCTCTCTACACTCCAGCAGCATGTAGTTCAGATACTCCTCCTGACAGATCAGGCACAGCCATCAGATGTGTGTGTGTTGACTGCTCATCGCTTGCCAGTTGACATATTTAGCTCAGGTTTGGCATTTCTGTCATGTCGTGTGTGTGTGCGTGTGTGAATGAGGTTAAGGTCTCACCCAGATGACAGACACGTACCCAGTCCACACTGCCATCACAATTGGCGTCCACTTTCATAAAAATGTTGTCCAGTTCTTCATCATTGACATCCCCCATGATCTCCTTGATGGCCACGCGGAACTCATCCATGCCTAGACCTGGAGGGAGAGATAGGTAGAGACATGGGGTGATTCTGACACAACAGACCAGCAGTGAGGAAGACTAGGTGTGTTTCTCAGCATGGATGTGAATGTGGGGAGACAGATACAGTGAGGTGTGTGTTCCCACCTCCCTTTCCCTCAACGTCCGCCCCGTGGAACATGGCCTCGATGCATCGAAGGTGCTCAGCATTGATCTGGTCCTCCACCCGACTGGAGGTCTTGTCCTTCCCGTCCGCTGCAGCAGACCCACTGGTCCCCACAACTGCAGGGTCTGCATTCTGACACACACACGCACACATGCATGGACACACACACACACGCATGCACACAGATAGACAGAAAATACAGTGAGATACACAAACTGTACAGAAAATACAGTGTGTCATTGTTATGTCTCTATTGTTCTCTACCTTTGCTTTACTCTGTTTCTGCTTGTCCATGGAGTGCCTAAAACAAAGAGAATGTCGAGATGACTAATGTGACAATACCAGCTAAATATATCCTAACTGAACTGTCATGAATCATAACTGAATTAATATGTCCAGCTATTATGTTATTGTTTTGGTTATTTATAAACACGATTGGCAAGCGGTTCTCAACCGCTCTAATGCCAGGTGAGATCCAAGTATTCCCTTTTTGACAAGACTAAACACAGTAACACATCACTTCATATCCCCACTAAATTAAATTATATTCACTTACATATTATTAGCCGCTCCTTGCCCCGCAATTTGTTTAGCACTAGCCATATCAGTAAAAGTTAGCTAAAGCTACTAGAGCTAAAGTTACGAACACATGGTTACACAACTATGCATTTTTTCATAATTATACATTAAATCATAATAAGTAGTTAGAATGTAGGACAACTATAGTGGCTCAGAGCGGCACTGTTTCACCTCTTAGATTGTAGATGGAAGTGATACTGGGACAATAGCATCATTTGGAAAAGCTTTTTAATATTTTATTCAAACAAATGTGTCACATATTACAAAGTCTATTACTGTCTTCCCCCACTGCGGGGGGCTAATGTTGAGGATTTGACATCCGGTAAGACAAACATGGATACATCTCTTTCAAAGTTTCGGAAGAAATTGGCGTTGAATTCTGCTTGAACTGATGCTGAATGACGAGTTTTAAGGATTTTGTGTTTAAAAGAATAAGGTGGCTTGGGGGTCAAAGGTTATTGTTGGCACAGTCATACAGAGGGCACAGTGAGCTCTCCTAACCCCACAATGTTGCATATCAAACATCTTTACTAAGCCATGTTTTTCAATATGATTTTGAGACCCCCCCATGCTCCCACCACAATTAACCAGCAAGGTTGTGTACAAAGAAGAAAAATAATCAAAATAACTGTGAACATGGTTCCATACAAGACGCACTGAGGATCTGGTTACAGTCCAGGTTTACTGTGTTTCTTCTGCTGCCTTTGGAGACTTGAACACACACGGTCCTGTGATTATCTTCACAGGAACACTAAGGTTTCCTGTTCACACGCCAAACATTCTGAAAATGAGGAAGATTTGGAAGGGGAGCGATGCCTAGACAAATACAAATTAAAATGGATCACCTGTTGTTAACAAAGGCATAATAAACATGAATAATACCACGATCCCCACCTATACAAGCAGGCACCTGCTGACATGAATATAACATTCAAGATCTCTCTGTCCTGCTTATAAAAAGGCCTCATCACTTATTTAGCTACTATGAGAATATAATACTCCAGCCTGGTTGACAGATCCACTGTAATCTGGGAGCTTGTACCACCAGACCAGATTATCAGACCTGAAAAACAGTATTGAAGTTAAGTAACAGTGTAGTCGATAGAGATCACTGTAAACAATCTCACCTATTTCTACAACCAGGTCGCCGAAGTCTCTCATCAGTATAGCGTGTATTAAACTACAATACCCAGACTGCAATTCTGTGCCAACTGCTCAGAGAATTCAACCAGCAGGCTTCAAATGGTTCATTTAAAAAGGTCCTCAGGTTCGTGGGACTTCAGAGGCTTGGCCATGATGCAGAGGTGAGGATGACATGGAAGACTGGGGCGGTCAGCCTCATTTCTGCCTCGTTCTGACACGCTTCAAGGCAGCAGAAAGAAACATAGCCTCCAAATATTAAGAGCTAACTGACAATATTTTAATTCGCATTACAAACATTTGCCAAAAAAATTTAAAGAGAAGAGAAAATACATCAAAGTCACATCTATGTTGTGTTTATGAAAAAGGTTACCAAGAAGAAAAAAAGAAAAACCATTAAGAATAAGGCCATTTATAAAAACATATAAAATCTCTGACTTGTCCTGTGCAGAGTGTGGCAGTTGTGTTTTTGGGCCGGTGGTCTTGGTCTCTGGGACATCAGCAAGGCTCTAACTAATCTAAATCAACTCCACAATTTACATCGCCTTGTTAAAACTCTGCGCAAATCCAGTTGAAATACGTAAAAAAAAAAGAACAAAAAAAGAATGTTTAAAAAAATAAAAAAATCCATCACCTTTATGAGGTGCTCTCCTTGCTGAGAGAAGGCCTTTGGCACCAGGAGTCCAAACCCTCGTGCCGGTGGAAGAAATGGCGGTTAGAGAAAAGCCAAAAGTGGGCGTGGCTCTGTAGTTGTGCTGACCCGGTGAAGCTGCTCGAGCGCTCGAGGCTCGGTTAGTTCACCAGGACGCATGTGAGGCCGAGCCCAGAGGTCATAGGTCAAGGCAGGCATTAACAGTGCATATGCCCTCTAACACACAGAAGGCAAGCAAAACATAACATCTCTCTCTCACACTCTCACACACACACTCCACCACAAGCCTCGTTGTTGCGATACGATTCTTGTTCAGCATTAAATACTGGCATGCTCAGAAGCCTTGCAGTAAAGCAGCTGCATTGTGTATTAGTGTGACTGGCCTGTGACTTTGACAAACAGTCACAGTTCTCCTGGAATAAACAATTGCACATTTTAAACAAGCTCATCCCCGGACAAGACCCAATGATAAAACTGAAAAACAGGTGTTTTGGGGGTGGGGGGTTGAGGCAGAGTGAAGCACTAATGATAGACCATGATCAGAAAACATCAATCATACACAACATGACATATCTGCAACCCTTCCTCTATCAACATAAACAGGAAAAGGAGTTCCCATACATAATGGCAGCATGTGGCAAAGACTTGTGATAATTTAGAAAAAAGAGAACACATGTACAAAACACAGTGCAGGACTTGCGACAACACACACACACACGCAGACAAAGACAGACACACACACGAACACACACACACACACACACAGGAGAGAGAAAAAAATTGAAGCCCAAAGGAGTGGAATATTACAGACGGATAAACTCACTCTTCGGGACCTGAGCAGACCGAAAAGGCTGCTAGAAGCCAACCAAGATGGCGGCTCTGAGCAGCCCAGCAGGGCAGTGTAGTACAGCACGAGGCTAGGCACATACAGACCACCAGGACAGCGGGCCAGGGACAGGCCCTTCAGAGGAGGTACTTCACACTTGACTTGTTTCAACTTGATTTGACAAACAACAACCCAAAAAAAAAACATTTCATTCCGTCCATTTCAGTACCCCAAATCCAATATTTTGAACTGGTGGTTTCCGGTACTAGAGAGGGGGGGGGGGGGGGGGGGGGGGGGGGGGGTGAAGCTGTTGCTGATTGCAGAGTTGAGGGGGGTGGAGGGTGCAGGCAGGTTCAGGAAGGAAAGGTTGGTTGGAGGTTGTAGCAAGGGTTGCATCATCCAGTCCTGATGGTTAGAACTCCTCCTGCTCTTCTGATTCGGCGTCTGGTATGACGAAGCCCTCCTGATTGGACGCACAGGACACAGAATTAGGTTTGTTTATCAATATCCTACTGAGCTCTCCCTGCCCCTCACTGCATCGGGTTCGTTTTTAAACACTGCATCGTTTTTAAACATTACGTTGTTCAGACATTCGTTACATTGTCCTTATTTCTTCATAACCCAAGGCGTGAGTGTTGTCCAGACAGATCTAAATAGGCCTCATCCAGTAAATAAGGCAAGCCTGAATGAGCCTGTGCTAGTACTGTGTGTAGTACTGTGAGCCTGTGCTAGTACTGTGTGTAGTACTGTGAGCCTGTGCTAGTACTGTGTGTAGTACTGTGAGCCTGTGCTAGTACTGTGTGTAGTACTGTGAGCCTGTGCTAGTACTGTGTGTACTACTGTGAGCCTGTGCTAGTACTGTGTGTAGTATTGTGAGCCTTCTAAAGCAGTAGGCTTTTCTCTGTAGCCTCACCATACTGAAGCAGGCCTACTGGGCCACAAACATGACATTCCACTCCTGGAATTATAAGAGAATCAGCTGTTGCTCGGCCCATGACACATGATCTTAACCCAGAGGATAGAATTTGATAAAGCTTCCAGCTGCCATGTTTGGAGCTGTGTGTTTACCCACAGACTACTGTGCATGTTCCCCTCAGGAGAGCTGGGTTTTGTGGAGCATACCTGCTGGAGGTTTTCAGTCATTTCATAATCATCCATGGCTACTAGACTAGTACTGTGTTGAGAGTTCATTGTTTGAATCAGCTGGTTTTGAGGCAGATAGGCTGTGTGTGCGTGTGTGTGTGTGTGTGTTTACTCACGTCTGTGGCGTAGAGAATGTCTATGATCCTCTGCAGTGTTGGGTCACCTTCTCCCTCCTTCTCTTGGCAGATAAGCTCGATGTTCCTCAGCTTTCCAAAATAAAAGTCCCTCTCCTTTTCCATGTCCTGGATGGTGGACTTGAGAATGTTGACCTGCGGGGAGAGACAATCTCATTTACGTCCTCTGCCTCAGGTATCAACTAGAAAAACGTTGCTTACAATCAAATTGTCCATATAGTTCTATATTGACAATATTGCCTCAATTGAATTTGAAAACATGAATGACTGAATTAATTAATAGCATGGATACAAGGATGGAAATAAACAACAGCAACATTACCTCCTGGATGAGCTCCGCCCTCTCCTCGTCTCCTCCACCGACCCCTGGTCTCCGTGCCAACCCCGGCGCCATCTTGGGTGCTACCTTGGCAACCGCTGCCCTTTGGGGAGCTGGTAGAAACAGATGATCAATCAGAGTGGAAGGGAAAAAGGAAAAGGGGATGGAGAGAGAGTGAGAAAGAGCGAGAGAGAGAGAGAGAGAGAGAGAGAGAGAGAGAGAGAGAGAGAGAGAGAGAGAGAGAGAGAGAGAGAGAGCGATAGAGAGACACTCACCTGCATTGAGGATCTTCTTGGGCTTGTTGAGTGCAGACATGGCTGGGCTGGGCATGGTTTCCTGGCCCTGGCGCGCCTCCACAGGGTCATATTCCTTACCGTCATAGTTGGCATCAAAGAACTTCTTGAACCACTGGACAAATTCAAAGTTGTCCTGAAACTTCCCCTTTATCAATTTGTCCACTGGGATGATCTGGGAGTCGGGAAACAGCGGAAGAGTAGAAAAGTGGAACTTTGTTAGTACGAGTCATTTAGCAGACGCTCTTATCCAGAGAGATTTAACAGTGAGTACAGAGACATTACCCCCCCGAGGCGAGTAGGGTGAAGTGCCTTGCCCAAGGACACGTCATATGTGTGGCACCGCTAAAAATCGAACCGGCAACCTTTCGATTACTAGCCTGCTTCCATAACCGCTCAGCCACCTGACTCCCATGATATCTGCAGCGTTCAGGAGAACACAGACGGACTGATGAGATCGAACACGGATGGGCGCATTGAGGGAAATGTTTCTCTGCTCGCTCTCTCTCTCTCGCTGTCTGTGTTACTCACACACCTTAAACGTACTCATACACTCACACACACACGCACAAACATCAGACAAGCCCTTCATTGTGGAGTGTGGTCCAGTTCCAGGATGAGAACTAATGACAAGCTAACAGAGTGGGGCTTGTCTAGCAGGTCAACAGCCCTCTTATCACATAAACGTCAATATAGGAAAGGGGGGAGGGGAGGGGGAGCAAGAGAGGCCATGCTAATTCAGCAGTTAAACCCAATTAACAGGCTGCAGCACAGCTGACATCATTAGGAGGTCCTCCGACCGACACACACACACACACACGAGTAAAGTCCAAGTCCTTACGCGAGGGCTGGGATTTGGATCAGAGAACATCTAACAGCAAGTCAATAACACAAACAGTTTTACTCGGGGGTGGGGGGGGGCGGGTTGTACGGCACCCAGGCAGCTTGCTCACCTTGTCAACGCCCATCCTCTTGAAGCCAGCCTGCAGTATCTTGTAGTTGTGAATGAACTCGTGTTCCAGCTTAGCAGCAAACTTCACTTTCTTCAGCGGCACACAGCCAGGGAAGAGCATGTCCATAAACTGGCAGTAAGCAGCACCTGGGGGGTGGGGGGGGACCATGGGACAATGAGAGGGAACCATTGTTGAAAACACAACCAACTTTGATCTATCAGCCTTTTATCTGAGAGGAGCAGATGATGTCATCAGGCTAACAGAAGGCTACAGAGTAATGACAGGTCTAAGCAGGACATAAATCTGAAACCTGATCTTGGTGTGTCCTCTAGTTAAAGCCCGGCGATTAAGCAGGCAGAGCAGCCTGAATCATAACAATCCAAAGTTGCTGATATGATCTGTTTCCCCTCCATCTTTGGTGTATCAATCCTGCAGTATTTGCCTACAAAGCCTGCTGCACCCATAACCTCTCCTGCCTCAACACCAACAACGGAAAAATGTCACAGCGCTTGTGCAGCAACAATGAGCCATACTCCATAGATAAAATATGAGTTATCTCTGATGCTATCTTATGTTAGATAGCCAACCTAAAGTCTGGTACCAGCTCTGGAATGGCTAGCCAATCCTTTGGGTTGGTTAGGTTACAAGGGGGGGGGGGGGGGGGTCAGGGCTTACCTGAACACAGCAGCTCGATCTTGGTGAGGTTGATCTGTAGGGACTCGTTGATCCAGGCCAGCATATCATGACGACTCAGATTGTCGCTAGTTACCGATGTCGAGTACACGTTCACAGCCATTTTCTCACGTCTGATGGGACGGGAGACGAGAGGGGAAGACACGTGGTTACGTCACTAGAGCAGCGTGTGCGCTTTTGAAAGGCTGGCAACGTGGTTAGGCTATAGGACAGGTGGACAATGGACGATTGTAATACAAGCTGGCGTATGATTACTTTGCTGATTCGGGACTCAGTGACCTACACTATATTCACATTTCATAACCGATTGTATTGTGTGTAGTTAGCTACGTCCCCTGACTAAAGAAGATCTTATCACTTGTGTCTGGAAACCTTATTGTTTGCCAAACCGTGTAACTGCAATTAAGGTCAGTTACAGTGTAGCAAACTGGCCATTAGGGAAAATCACAGTGTACAGTCTCTTTTAGGTAGACTAGCTTATCACGTTGGCCGGGGGGGGGGGGGTAGCTTGCCAAATCAGACCCAAAGACAGCTGTGATTTAAATATCTGAGATGGGAGTGACCCATCTAACGTTAGCCCAGCCTAAAGTCTAGCCTAGACTAGACGAAGCGAACCTACTTGCTATCTTTACCAAGTTTAGCAAGCTAGTTTCTGCCAAAGGCCCAATAAAGAACAGCTAGAAAGCCGATTCCTCTTGTCCGATGGGATTAACATCACGTTAGGTAGCAACTACTGAAACATAACAATTAAAAAATTATCTGGCAAGCTAATTATACAGGATAGACATAAGAAATAACCTCGGTTACACTGGATATTCTGTTGACTAGAGTATCTAGATTTAGACACATCACTTGGAAATCCCACAATGTATTTATGTACTTACAAATGTCCCTGTACTTAAGTCGCTTCGGATAAAAGTGAATAAATGTGTAAAGAATAGCTAACTAACTCGGCGTGACCGAGTCTAGCGGCATCTCCCCCGCCCTACCTTAGCCGGTGCAGGCTAGCTAGCATGCTAAGTAACCGCAGACCCCCTCCCCATAAACTCCATTCAACTCCACATTTTCAGCCCCTTCTTTCGGGGCGCTCCTTTAGCCATTAGCATGCTAAGCTAACCGCTAAGTCAACCGTTAACCCACGTTTGACTGAAACGTCGCGATACGAGGGATTTTACCTTTACTGGAATTTCACGGGTCTGGGCGTCGTTTGGATATTATTGACACCTAATTGGGTTCTCATCTAACCGCTGTGATTACAGATGACTGTTTATATCTAGACTGTAGATAAGATAAAGGACCAGTTCAGTCCGCCCGGAGGTCGAATCCTTTCAGCCCAACTGCGTCTGTTTCGAACAGGCTTGCGGGGACGTCACGACGCTGATGACGTCACGACGCTGACGACGTCTCGCGTGCGGCTGATTCTCGGACCGGGGGCTGGTCGGGCGAGGCCACTGCTGGTCAAGTGGCAGTGAAACAGAACAATCAATGTGTAATCACAAAAGAATAACGATTGTTTTTTGGATGTAAACGAAATGAAGTCGGATCCCGTGAGAAATGTAGTATGTGCCCATGTGTCCCCAACACGTTTGATCACAACTGGAGACACATGAAAAGATGCAGTATCCAACACTAAGTTCATTGCTGGCTTGTTCCCGGTTTAGACTAGTGGGCCCCTTATGTCTAACTGGAAGCACTGTTTTAACTCCAGTGAGCCCTCTAATGACCAATCAGGACGCAAGAACGTTATGAACAAGTAAACCTGCCATGCAGCCAATAATACAGGACCATTTGAACTCACTAACCTAGTTTCTTTCACAATAGTAGAGCTTACTGAATCCAGAGCGAGGAGACCGTACAGCACAACTGCTGGGAGACTCCTGCCTCTCTTCTTGTAGAAGCCACCAGTCCTATGAAAGGACTTGTTTCATGTGAATGGGTCCTTTTCATGTGACATGAGCACATGCATGCCTGAGGACGTACATCACGGAAGGGCAGGACCTACACACACACACACACACACACACTACACTCCTACACACACACCCCCACACCCACACTCACACTCACAGTCAAAGACCATTATCCACGAATCATTCCTAAGTAGAAATTCCCATTGTGTTTAATGTCAATGGTTTTATTTCTGAATGTTTCAGTTGACAAGTATAATATAGTAATTCTATGGTCCAGCCAATGTATTGTATTATTTGTGCAAGTGACAATACATTTTGAATAAAAAAAACAACGTTAAAACAATATGGCTTTACTGTTCTATTAAATTCCCTTTCTCATCCTTTTCTCAGTAAGCATATGGACATCACATGATTATTTGTCTCTGTGACTACGTAAGGAACGAAACATGAGCAACAGATACAGTTCTTAAAAAATATCATCTTACAAATCATTTAAAAGTAACTTGCACAACACAAGGCAAATATCCAGTAACAAATCATTTAGGACACATAATCGTTGTTGTAGCACCAGGTAAAATAGAGCAGCAGTTCTCTGCAGCAGCCATAGTTAGAGACCATCTCTATCTGGTCTCCTCCCCACATATCTATGGGGAGGGCTAATGACAGTGCATTATGGGAATGTCAGAGAGGACATGTGCCCTCATTAAAACACAGAGTAGACAGGATATTGACAGCGCTCCCATAGAGGTCTGTCCTGTTCAACGTTCTAATAAACAGGCACACAGTACAGTCCAACGAGTAAGCACCCAATACTATGCATCGTTAGAATGCCCTGAAAAGCCCTCAAGCATCCTCTCTAAGATGGGGAGGGAGGGAGGGAGGGAGGGAGGGAGGGAGGGAGGGAGAAGGAAAACAAAAATGAGGCGGATCGGAGGAGAGAATGAATCAAGGGGGGGAGGGGGACGGTTGTATGGAGGAGCCCCCGTGACTCCATTCTCCCCTCCCCTCCCCACCTCAGCTGCTGTCGCTTGGCAACCGTGCGCCTGTGCTGGGTTAGGGGGGCAGCTGCTCGCAGGCGAAGTAGTCCTTAAGCGGGGCGAAGAGGTGGCGGATAACGGGCACGCTCCAAGACTTCCCCAGAACCTTCTGCCTCTGCTGGCGGTTCATGTTCTTCACGTCCGTGTAGTGCCTGGGGAAGCCGAAGATCCTGGTGTCGGGAAATAGACAGACACAAACCCATTCAGCTGCTGGACCACTTCCTCTCGCACTCGTTTCCATGTATGTTATTGTACGTGGGCAGTAAAGAGTTTTGGATGAAGCAATCGGTGACTTTGTGTCATCGGTGGCCTTGTGTTTTATTATAATAGCCTCCCCCGCCCCCCCCCTCCCCCTAACCCCTTCTGGGTTCAAATACAGAACACGCAAACACAACACCCGCCTCTGTGAACACCACAAACAGCTACCTTTTCAATGGCGCAGGTGGGAAGTATTTATACTGAACTACAAGTTGGTTTGACTAGACCAGTCTAGTCCAGTGGTTCTCAACCCTGGTCCTCAGGGCCCACAGTACTGCATGTTTTCAATGTTTCCCTGCTCCACCACACCTGATTCAAATGAATGAGTCACTATGAAGCTCAGAAGCATTCATTTGAATCAGGTGTGTTGGAAGGGGGAAACATCTAAACATGCTGGACAGTGGGCCCTGAGGACCAGGGTTGAGAACCACTGGACTAGACGACAGCCAGAATCCAGATAGCGGTTAGTAACGTACTGTTCCAGCTCGGTGATCCAGAGAGTGTCTTCCTTCATGTTCTCATCCAGGACGGGCAGCTTGGACCTGTCCCTCCCCTGTTTCATCGAGGCAGGGTTGGTGGTGATGGTGCGCACCTTGCTGAACTACAACAAAAATAAAAATAACGTGTTGTCAAAACATGGCATAGCCGAATTGCCCAAACATTTGTAGGCTTGCATGCTAAACATTACAGCGGAAGAATGTCAGGAAAACCATGAGCGTCAAAAAGGTGTCATGGGTTTCAAAAGCGTCCGACATCTGGGTGGGTTCTCACCCGGGCTGTGCGGCCGAACTCCAGACAGTCTTGAAGAACGAGCTTGTCGTTCTTGGAGGCAACGATAGGTCTGGGAAAAAACACACATATAAGTGAGCTTAGCTTGATGGTGTGTGTGTGTATGTGTGTGTATGTGTACACAGCTCTGGAAAAGATTAAGAGATCACACCTGCATCTTTCCTTTTCCAAACAAGCAAATAAGTACAACTTTAAGTGAGGATCAGAATGGGTCACTGCAAGTTGAACTCTTCTATTCCTTATTCAAAACTTTCCCTATCTTATTATTTGGATAGAAAAGAAAAAGCTGTAAGCCTGCGTGTGTGTGTGTGTTAAATCACACCTGTTCATCCCAGGGATGTTGCCCCAGAAGCAGCGGGCTCTGTGGGCAGGGCTAACCTTCACAGCATCCACCACCACTGGGTTACACTGAGGGGGATAAACACCAGATCAGGTCAGGGGACTACTCTTCCCAGCATGCCATGGGGGGGGCGTCATGAAAACAAGAGAGACGAGAAGCGAAGGTGCTCGACCTCCAGGTAGCGGCAGATGTTCAGCCTGTCGTGGTTGTTCATGAACACCACGTTCTCGAAGAGCCAGAAGAAGGGTCGAGGGTTGTTCTCTTTTGGCTTCAGAAGGTCCAGGATCCTGTAGTACTCGAAGAACAGCCGGCCAGTTCCCTCTGCGGAAGGTCAGAGGACTCAGGATTTACTCCCGTTGCTCTCACACACACGCATATATTGTGCTGAAAACAGGGGGGCTGCAGCTTTGCAGCAATACTCCCATCTTCTGGACAAGCACGTGAATTACATGCACGTCAAAGCCTGCAGTGACAATTACGATTACTCATTCAGCAGACGCTTTTAACAGTAAGTACAGGGACGTTCTCCCTGAGGCAAGCAGGGTGAACTGCCTTGCCCAAGGACACAACATCACATAGCCACAGCCGGGGTTCGAACTCACAACCTTCCGCTCACAGGCCAACGCCTTAACCGCTGAGCCATCCGACTGCCTCATTAATGACCCTGAGGCGAGTCACCCAACAGGGTGGAGACGTACCGTAGAGGCCCTTCCTGATGGGGTTGACGATGGACAGGTCGTTACAGGGGCTGCCTCCTATCAGGAGGTCAAACGGGCCCCATTCCTTCAGCTGGAACACACAGGTCAGTTCCAGTCAGGTCGGTAACGGAAAAGACATTTAAATTCATTCATTTAGCAGGCGCTTTTATCCAAAGCGACTTACAGGAAGTACAGGGACCCCCCCCCCCCCCCCAGAGGCAAGCAGGGTGAAGTGCCACATAGCCACAACGTCACATAGCCACAACCAGGGAATCGAAACGCACAACCTTCCGATCTTGAGCCCCACGTCTTAACCCTTTAAACCCCTCTGTGAGTCAGGTCAGTTTAGAACACCCACTGACACCCATTTCCAGATCGTTTTATACGAGTAAACATTCCCAGACAGCAGGCCGGTGCAGACGTCTCTCCGGTGACACCTACATGCGCCATGGTGATGGCCCTGACGTCATCCACCTGTGTGATTCTACCCTCGTGGTTGACGGTCGACACGGCGATGGACTCTTCGCACACCTCGGAGGCTATGTAAGCCTGCACCTTAAAGCCCAGCTCCTTCAGAACAAGGTAGCCTGAAGAACACACACACACACACAGTATTAGGAGAACACAATCAGGACCCACGGTTAGATTCTAGGCAGTAGAATCCCGTCAGTAGAGCCCTCACAGTTGAGTCTCAGAGTAGAATCGTCACAGCCGATGAAACGTCATTACTGAGCAGAAGCTGACCTGTTGCGATCCCGTCGAACAGCGACAGCACTCTGATTGGTCGGCGCTGGCTGGCAGGGATGGACGGGTACACTCGGTGCGGCTCCTGTTGAGGACCCAGGTCAGAGGTCACGTGTGAGAAGGGGAGGCTCCGTCTTGGACCACCCCACCCCCCTCGTTTCTCCCCTTCCCACCTCCAGAAACTCGGAATAAGTCCCCACATAGAAAGAGGACTTACAAACTCCATGGCGCTGTCGTTGAAGAAGAAGGCTTGCACACGCATGCTCCAGTCGTGACGAGGCTTGAGGGCCCCGTGGCGCTGGCTGGGCTGGCACAGGTAACAGATCCACGGGTCCACCTCCTTCAGGCTCTCGAAGGTCTTCGAACCCACCAGGATGTTGACACAGTCGACGCAGTATGACCTGGGGGAGGGTGCAGGGGGGGGGGGGGGGGGGCAAGATTAGGTAAGGAGGATTAGGTAAGGAGGGAGGGACGGTGCATGATTGAGTATGCAATAAAAAAAATAAAAAAAATAAAAATAGGTTCGAGAGGAGAAAAGAAAGGAATTTTTACTTCTCGCTGTCAGGTGCACTACTGTTGCTGTTGTTGTTGTCGTTAACGGCTCTGTTCACTTCCTATAAGAACACTATTGCCATCGGAAATGCTTACCTTCATTTCGAAACTCGTTCAACTGAATGCTCTTATGGCTCTTCCACTTACTGGCTTCTCTTGATGTATGTCTCATAATCTATAAACCCGCTGTGTTTGGGGTCTATCACGTTGATATGACCTGGTCTATCATGTGACCGATGCTCTTTGGTAAAGCTCTTTGGTAAAGCTCTCTCTTGGAAGTCGCTTTGGATCAAATTGAACACAGGTAAACGCAATGGAAGCTGGTCTCCACGGTGACCTACCGGCTGCAGCTGTCGTTGCCACAGAGGATGACCTCCAGGCCGGAGCAGCAGATGGTGCAGTAGGACTGGTAACCGTCCTCGTCGTACTGATGCAGCGTCTCTGTGAAGTTATCCTGCAGGGAGCCACACAGCAGCTTACCAACACTATATATCCTGTACATCCACAACACTGTGTATTCTGCAAGAGCAATACTCGTATAATTGTAATTGTATAGGCTGTACATAATCATTTATCCCAGCCTCTACCCCCCTTGTGTGGATTCACTTACCGATTTTGCCCCCACCCCTTTATCCCTGTGTGCACTATTCTAATCTTTTACCTCACACCCTTACCCCTGTGTGCTTTTGCGAGACTGCGTGCCGTTGCTGCTAAGGAGTTTCCCCCTAGGGGGTTAATAAAGTATTCTGAATCTGAACCACAAGCGCACACCCTGCCACACTGTGTCATTTGTGGCACGGGAACACAATCGTGTTCAAAGCGCTCCCACAGATCGGAGTTGAACGGCGGTATTTTGTTTGTTTACTTTGCATCTCGCGCAGAGACCTCCTTCGAAGAGGGGGTGCTGGGTGTTGTAGTCGTTCGCCCCGCAGCAGAGACAGAACTCTGGACAAAGAGGATGAACAAGAGAGTGGTGAGTGGAGGAAAAGGGCCCAGGACACTAGGAGGGATGAAGTCACCACAGATCCCCCCTGCCCCCCCCTTAGCTCCTGCTCACCTTCTATGGCTGCCCCCGCCTCCATAACCTCTCGGACCATCGCTTCTGCAACACGAAGAAGGAGAAAGAAGAAAGGGGGGGGGGGGGGGAGAAAGAAAAAAAGCTCAGTGTCAAATGCATTTGTTTGGCAACTTTCGAACGTGTCCCCAAGCACCTACAACCTGCGTTTGCACATGAATCAATGTGAGAAAAAAAACCCAAAAGGAAATCTGTTTTGGTTGTTGATCTTTGACATTTGCCGATACCTCTGTGCTTGGGGTCCGGCTGTACGTAGATATGTCTGCTCTCCTTAGCCTTGTAGTAGGACGAGGTCCTCTTGTGGGGGGGCTGCCAGTCAGGGGAAGGACAGTCCTCCTCCTGGGGGATGAAGCTCACCATGGGCTGGGGCCTCTTGCGCGGGCGCACCCTGGGCCGCTGGTGCTTGCTGAGGCGGACCGACCCCCCCTTCAGCAGGCAGAGGGACAGCTTCTTCAGACTGACTGAGACCTTCCGGAGCTTGGTGGGCAGGGACAGGGAGCTGCCGTAGGTGTTGTCCTTGGAGGCGGAGCTGGACTGAAGTGACTTTGAGCTGCCATTCACACTCGTATCTTCTGTCTTGTCTGGGGAGTGGATGAGAGAGATAGAGAGAGAGAGAGAGAGAGAGAGAGAGAGAGAGAGAGAGAGAGACAGACAGAGAGACAGAGAGAGAGAAAATGGGTAAGGGCATTAGCGTCGAGGCGGGCAGTGTTTCACCATGCTGGTGACCTCTGTCGCTCTGTGTACCCGGGGCGTAGGGGGGAAGGGCGAAGCCCCTGGGGCCGCAGGGTTTGAATCCTCCGAAGGCCCAGTTCAGCATGAGCCTCAACTCCTCCTCTCTCTTGTCAGACTCCGGACAGAACTCCTGCCTGCAGCGCTTGGCTGCCACCTGGACACACGCCCCCACAGAAAACACTGTAAAACACGCCCAACACACACACGCGCGCACGCAGCAAGCCCTGTAGAATGAACACACACACAAAGTGTGTGGGGGGGAAAAAAGGTCGAACCTGTAAGAACTTGAAGATGGCGTCTCTGTAGGTGATCAGGGTGGCAAACGAGTTGGCGCAGAAGTGCTGGGAGAAGGCTGAGAAGGGGTGGAGATCCAGGGTGCTGATCTGGACACACACACACACACACACACACACACACACACACACAGTGTCTTGAGAACATGCTATCACCACTTCACCCCCCCCCCACACACACACACACACACACACACACACACACACACCCTCCTCCTCCCTCCATCCTCACCTCTGAGAACATGCCCTCCCGGTACCACTCCACCCTCCTGGCCCCGTGGGGCCCCGGCCCGCTCTCCCACGGACGCACCACGCCCGGCCACAGGGAGCAGCCCTCCATGCGGCCCCACACCAGCTCCCCCACGTCGTAGCCGCCGTCATCCTGAACGCACCGCCACATTTTCAAGAGAGGGCACATCGTGAGACTGTTTTATCTGAAACGATGCATCATGAGTTGTTCTTGTATGTGTGTGTGTGTGTGTGTGTGTGTGTGTGTGTGTGTGTTATGTTATCAGGCCCATAAAGAGGGACCCACCTGGTAGTAGGCATTCTTCCTGGCTGGTGGCTCAGGGGTGGAGGTTACTGAGGGAGCAATGTGCTGCTGTTCAGGCTGGAAGGGAAGGGTGGAGGTAACAGGGGCAGTTAAACACACCATTCCTAGTTGGGTACACAGCTGATGTTGTGTCCTTGGGTAAGGTACTTCACCCTTCTTGCCTCAGGGTGAATGTCCCTGTACTTACTGTAAGTCGCTTTGGATAAAAGCGTCTGCTCAAAGCGGTATTATTATTATGATTTATATCAGCAGAGGTTTGAAGATTCAACTCGGTTTACCTGGCTGTTGAAAGTGGGCGTCCAGATGACGTCGTCCTCCTCGTCATCAGCAACCATCACAGACTCGCTCGCCTTGAGAGGTGTTGCTACAGGCAAAGCACAGGGGAAGCAGGCATTAGTAATCAACAAGCGAGTGGGCTTAGCTGAGCTCCATGAAGTGAGCCTGGGTTTCCTGACCGTTGCTGGTGTTGAGTTTTCCAGGTGTCCATGTGACCTCGGTGACTATAACATCCAAGTCAAAAAGAAGCAAAAAACAGACAATCAAGAACAATACATGAAGAAATTAGATTAGATAAACCTTTATTTGTCCTCCAGGGGGTGGAAATTGCAGTAATATGCAATATATACAGAGTGACGCCAAAAAACGGGAATTTTTTTTTGAATTACGTATTGCTAGACATGAGCAAGTGGCAACACTGCGTGAAGTAAAAAAGAAAAAAGAACAGAAAGGTTAGTCATTTATTCTTAAATGGCATGTTTTAAGGTTTCAATTACTATAAATAAATAAAAAATCTTCCATCACTCTTGGTTTTATAGTATTGTTAAAAAGTAAAAATTTTGGGGGGGTCACCCTGTACATGTACAGGAGAGGGTTTTTATGCAGAAATCCCATGATTGGGGTGGTGAGAGCCAGGGAGTCAAGTCAGAGGTGGAGAAGGGAGGGAGAAAGGGTGCATGTACAGAGTATGGAGACGGGGCCCTAGTGTGGGTCTTACCAGAGTCGTCAGAGTCACTCACTATGACGATCCGTGGACCAGGGAGGGGGAAGGGAGGGGTCTTCTCCTCACTCTCGGCCTTCAGCCGCTCAGCCAGGACCTGACATCTGTTCTCAAACGCCTGCGAGCGCAAACACACACAATAATCATTTAGATCCATTTCTGGATCAAAGGTCTTCTGGGTTTGAGCCAATCTTCGGAATCTCCTCCAGACAGGCACTTAGAAACATTAGAATTAGTACGGCACTCAGAAATATCACTTGTTGTTGCTGTAGTTCAGAAACTTCCCATTGTTGTGTAATGACTTGCACCACTGGTGGACAAGTGCCTGGCTTAATAACTTGTATAATGTTCAGTTGAATGCTCTTATAGTTCCTTCCTTCTTTGGTTCTCATGATGTATGTTTTGTAATCTAGATGTCGCTATGTTGGGGTCTATCAAGTTGTTTTGCTCGGTAACTGAAGCTCTTTTGTAAATCTGTCTCTTGTAAGTCGCTTTGGATAAAAGCGTTGGGTAAATGAATACATTTACACGTAATGTACATGTAGACAGGGGCGGTCCTCTAAGGGAGCTGGCTGCAGGATGACTGACCTTGGGTAACACAGCGTCTCTCTGCAGGCTCCTTGGCAGAGCCAGCAGGGTCAGCATGAGTCCGCGGAACACCGAGCCTCTCTCCAGCCCCTCCAGGACGCGGCCCCAGTGCCGCTCCGCCTCCTCCACCTTCCCCGCCTTCCCCGGGGGGCTGGGGGCCAGCGGCCTCGTCACGTACTCATGGTACTCCCCCAGCAGCCTGTCCGTGTCTCCCCCCATCCTGTCCCTGAAGGAGCTGCACACCCCCAGCTCCCAGGCCACCTGCCTGGCCACCCGCCACCCCACGTCCTCCTCCTTCCAGGCGGGCTGCAGCAGGGCGGCCACGTGCTTCAGGGCCACTTTGCTCAGCGGCAGGCTGTCAAACAGGCAGCGGGTCACCTGGCAGTAGAAGGCGATGGCGGCGTCCACCAGCCGCGAGCGGGCGGCGTCCACGTCCTCCGGATTCGCCACGCTCTCCGACAGGAAGTCCTGGACGCGGGCCCCGCCGATGTCGACCTTCGAACCGTCGAGGTAGTGGGTCTTGGAGTTGAGGACCACAGAGCTGCGGCGGCACAGGAGGAAGTCGGTGGAGTAGGGGCGCAGGAAGCGAGCGCAGTAGGTGAGGAGCAGCGTGCTTGCCACCTGTGGGGACACACACACACACACCATCAATCAACAGATTATCCTGATGATTTAGATACACAGTCAGGTTTTTTCATGGCGCATCGTGTAAAAATAGCATTCATGTTTGACAATTTGTGTTTTCGTCCTGTTAGAGAGGAACTTTGACTGAGTCAGTCGAAACACATGAAGCCCTCTCTCCACAGTCAAACATGTACCGCGGTGTAAAATTGCAATTCCATTATCATATCTTCACTTTCTTTGGATAAAATCCCATGGTAGATGAACACAATGTCAAGTCCTACTGTTTGAAAATAAAAGCAGACACAGCAGTAGAGATGGCGACAGCTTCCCCTACCTGTAGGATCCCCTCCAGGCTCAGGCGGCCTCCTTGCACGGCCTCCTCAAAGGCAGCCAGGGGCTCCAGGGCATGGGAGAGAAACAGCAGCTTTAGCCTCAGCCCGGAGTCACTCAGACGGGCGTGAATCTGCGGGCCCTCCCCCTCTCCTCCCAGGGAGCTGAAGTATCCAAGCAGGTCCTCCCAGCCGTGAGCTATGGCCTGGACCATTCTAGTGAAGAACAGGCACTGGGTGGCCACGGGGACGTTGGGGTCCATCTCTGGTACGCTGGCGAACAGCTGCTTCAGGCTGTCATGGGTGGAGTCGAAGGTGGAGCGCTGGCGATGGATGTCCACGACAAACTCGACCACCTCCTGTGACACTCCAGCCTGACAGGCGGACCCTGCCAGGCCGGGCAGCCCGCACAGAGACACCATCCTGGGGCTCATTTCCTGGACTTCTGCCTCCAGGGACGCCTGCTCTTCTCTACCCGCTACGTCACAATAGAACCAGGCCAGGTTAGTCAGGGGCAGCCCCAATCTGGTCAGAGTCCCCCTCAGGCAGATCAGCAGAGCGGTGGATGTGTTGTCCTTGGGCTGGAGGACTTCCAGTAGACGCACCATCCTGACCCCCAACTTCTGGTGGTAGTATCCAATCAGGAGGAGGCAAACGCTTTGCTCTGCCCCCACATCAACGTGGCGGTACACGTAAAGGGTGTAGGGGGTGTGGAGTAGGGTGTGCACGATGTCATGTGGGTAGTTTGAACCCAGGACATGCCTGAATGTAGAGTCTGATGAACCCCCAGCAAGCCCCTCGCCCTGCCCCTGAACCAGGCCCTCCTCCTGGGCCTGACCCAACCCCTGCCTTAGCCCCTGGTTCTTCTCCAACCAGTGCTTTAAGAAGCGTTGCATAACGAGGCTACAGCGCGAGAGAGGAGTTTGCTTCTCCTTCTCATACTCCTCTCCCTCGGTCGTCCCATCCTCCTCCATCTCATCCTCCTCTCCATCCTTCCTCTCAGTCCTCTTCCCCTCCTCTCCGTCCATCATCTTAGCCTCCTCCTTCTCAGTCCTCTTCCCCTCCTCTCCGTCCATCATCTTAGCCTCCTCCTTCTCAGTCCTCTTCCCCTCCTCTCCGTCCATCATCTTAGCCTCCTCCTTCTCAGTCCTCTTCCCCTCCTCTCCGTCCATCATCTTAGCCTCCTCCTTCTCAGTCCTCTTCCCGTCCTCTCCATCCATCATCTTAGCCTCCTCCTTCTCAGTCCTCTTCCCCTCCTCTCCGTCCATCATCTTAGCCTCCTCCTTCTCAGTCCTCTTCCCCTCCTCTCCGTCCATCATCTTAGCCTCCTCCTTCTCAGTCCTCTTCCCGTCCTCTCCATCCATCATCTTAGCCTCCTCCTTCTCAGTCCTCTTCCCCTCCTCTCCATCCATCATCTTAGCCTCCTCCTTCTCAGTCCTCTTCCCCTCCTCTCCGTCCATCATCTTAGCCTCCTCCTTCTCAGTCCTCTTTCCCTCCTTTCTCTCATCCTCCTCTCTCCCAGTCTTGTCATCCTCTTCTTTTGCAGTCTCCTCCCCTCTCTTTCGCTTTATTTCGTCCCTGTTGGTCCTCACCTCCGTTTCCAAAATCGGCTCTTTCCTCCATCCCTCCACCGTTTCCACCTTTCCAGCAGTCCTCTCCCCTGTCTCCAGTTTTAAGCCACTGTCAGTCCTCTCCACATTCTCATCGTCTATTTTCTCATCCCCGTCCAGGTCTCCGGTCTCTTCGGCTCTTTCTCTGTCTACTTTCAGCTCCACGGCAATCCTCTTGTCCATCTTCACCTCGTCGCCTTCTGCCTTGGTCTCCAGCTCCTCCTTGCTCTTCACTTGAATCTTGATGGGAGGTCTGCTGAGGGCTGAGAGGTCTTTTGACCTCTGCCAGGCACTCCCTGCCACCTTGCTCTTGTCTGCGAGGCAGAAACAGGAAAAAGAAAACAAACAAAACAACAGCGAGGAAAGGTGAATTAGTCAGAGTACCTATTTTGATCCTACCCCTGACACTTCAGACATATGACTGTCATGAACACATATGAGGGGGGTCAGATGACTCAACGGGTTAAGGCGTCGGCCTCATGAGCAGAAGGTTGTGAGTTCGAACCCTGGCTGTGGCTATGTGATGTTGTGTCCTTGGTCAAGGCACTTCACCCTACTTGCCTCAAGGAGAATGTCCCTGTATTTACTGTAAGTCGCTTTGAACAAACATAGAACATATATGGAACTGTGGTTTGGGGAGCTTACATAGTGTTAACTGTGTTGTGGTTGCTGGTGTCAGGCTGGTAGCAGGGGTGCTGGTGACAGGGGTGCTGGCGGCAGGGGTGCTGGCAGCAGGGGTGCTGGCTGGGGTAATGGGCATCATGCTCTGGCCTCCACGGGCCTCCAGGGCATTGTACTCCCTGGGATTGGGGTTGGCATCAAAGAAGGCCTTGAACCAAATGAGGAAGTCCAGAGTCATGTCCAGGTTCCCCTGCACCAGCTCCTTGACAGGGATGGACTGAGAGGAACGAGGGAGGGGAGGAAGAAGAGCGGAAAAGAATGAATACTGTCATCTGCTCAGGTGGGAGGGACTAGGAAGGAAAGATACAGAGAGAGATACACAATATACACAGGAAAAACTAGAAAACAGGCTTGTTTGGGTATGAATCATGTTGCCTAAATGAACAGCTTTTTTACCAACCTGAACCAGCCCGGTCTTTTTGAATGCAGCCTGCAGCACACTGTAGTTCTGGACAGAGTCCTCGTCATGTCTGGGCTGGAACTGGACCTGGCTCAAGTCCACAGAGCCAGGAAACAGACAGTCCATCATTTGGCAGAACGCAGCACCTGGATATCATGAAAAGCAGATATGGACACACACACACACACACACACACACACACACACACACACACACACACACACACACACACACACACACACACACACACACACACACACACACACACACACACTTGTTTACAAGCCCATCAAAAGTCCACATTCCAAAATAACTGACACTTGATGCTGTCACCTCCTCACAGTACCTGAGCATGTCTGCTCCACCTTGGTGAAGCGTGTCTGCAGTGAAGTGTTCAGCCATGCCAGCAGCTCATAGCGGTTGTGTTTCACTCCAGGCTTCAGCTGACAGTTGACTGCCATCTCCCAGTCTGCCTGCTTCGGTCAACAGAAAATGAAAAGTTAGTCTATAACTGTAGACTACTGCATGCTTTAAGGTTTCACACTGCAGAGCAGTCCTCTAACAGTGTAAAAAGTGAGTCTATATCTGTAGATTTCTGCAGGATAAAAGGATTCAGACAGCAGAGCAGTCCTCTAACAGTGTAAAAAGTTTTAGCGTCGCTGTTGGATGCGTTATTGAAATGTCGCTATAGTATAAGTTCAGGGCGATCGACACATGGGAACCGTTTGCAAACCTTTACATCGAGGTGGACAAGTAAGTATTCCCCAAACCTTTGCTTATTGTAAATATCTTAGCGTAACCATACAGTCAAACGGACTGGTCCCGCACGAAGGATTTTCTGTACATTTGTCTCGCCTTGGAAGACAGCCGTACCTGCTTTAATTCGCCCATTAATAAATCCCTTGTTGAAAGCTTGCCCAAGTAGTTTTGCATACAGTATTGGTACAATTGTCATATAGTACTGTGTTAATAACAGTGATTCGAAGGGTCAGGGACAAGTTGGAACTGGAATAGTCTCTGCGGAAGTCATGCACATGGGAGAAGCATGCTGCCCTAAGACCGACTCACTGCTCCGGGATGTAGAGATAGATAGATATGTATTTGTCATTGTCACAAGGTACAACGAATTTGAAAGTGCTTCTAGTCAGTGCAAAATAACTAATAAGTGTTAAAATAACTAGAATAAATATACCTGAGACATAAATAAAATTAAACATATACTAAAAACCCACAATAAATACTAAATATGCTAAAAGAAGAATAAAACATATAGACATACCGCCACACCCATCACAAATACATTGTGCACATTATTTTTTGGCAGTATTCAAAGTGACTGTAAGTGACTGTTGCATTTGAGGGGGGGGGGGTGTTGGAGGCTAAATCAAGCTATTTCGCTTACGACCTCTCATTTTGCCAAATATTTGACAGAGCTACTGTAAACATCTGTGCAAGGCGTGAAACACGCACGGCTGGTTTGTTAGGGACATGTTGATTTGTGACTAGTAGGTAAACTGAAAATGCACGTCCTAAATCTAGCGACAAAGTCGCTAAATTGGCCGCACCGTATTCAGCCTGGCTGTGTGTTACTGTGACTGCTGCCCCCTACCTGCAGATCTTAATGATTTCGTATCAGGCTTTTAACACAATTTACGAAAATGTAGATAAAATACAAAATAAAAAAAGTAGTTAAGAACGATGTCAACATAACTTAGATACTTTTTAAGTTCAGCCTGCAACGAATGAGCCGTTTCCCAAATACAACAAACAGCCTGCAGGACCCTGAACTACTGCAGGACCCCGAACTACTGCAGGACCCTGAACTCATTCACTGTTTCCCAAAGATTCAGTTCAACCAAACAATGACAAAACTGCAAGAACTATTAGTCTGATTGTTGTACTACAGGAAGTGTTTGAGAACAACGTTGCCAAATCATTGTGCAACCTATTTAACTAGATACTTAAACACAGATTTGGGGAAAAACCCCGTTACGCAACTTACCCTTCCAGCTGTTTATCAAAGATCGTAAATATGTTGATAATTTACTGAATTACGCGAGTGACGACGTCTTGTACGATCCAATCACCACGCTCCTTTAGCTTTCAACCAATCACCACACTCCGTTAGCTTCCAACCAATCACCACGTTCCTTTAGCTTCCAACCAATCACCACGCTCCTTTAGCTTCCAACCAATCACCACGCTCCGTTAGCTTCCAACCAATCACCACGTTCCTTTAGCTTCCGTGAAGTATTTAAAATCATACTGACAATGTTGCTACATTTGTACATCACCACACTGACAGTGCTGCTATCTTGACAATGCTGCTATATTATTACATCTTGGTTAACCTCTAATGTATCATGAATCACTAACACAAAATAAAGCACCATAGTGCCACTATTGCAGGCCTGAGCTGCTGACGTTAAAGGTCATAACTACCAGTGTATTATTCCATGCAACTCTGTACCTTGAGAGATGTCAAAGGTTGAAATAGCCAGGTTTGTATTATCACATGCAAACCTGTACGTGGAAGTAAGGAACAGCAACCAGGTTCTAGTAATACTATTATTGCTTAATACACTATTATGTCTAATGGAAATGTCACTGGATTTCATGTATTCACTCTGTCCTAACATAGCATGTAAGTTGAATGTCTGAGAAAGAGTGACAGAGAAATGCGGTAGGCAGAGAGGACTGGAGACAGTTTACAACATACAAGGTCACTTGTGTCATAATTCACTCCTGCACACAGACGTATCTCTTCGCTCCCACAGGACAACGTCATGGCCATTCTGCCCAAACTCCCCTGTGTCTCTGACCAATCACCCAACAAACACCTCCTTTGTCTGGAGAGGTACAAAACCAAGCTCTCAAGGACAGAGAGGGGAGAATTGAGACTGGACAGGAGCCCTGTTGGTTAGCTGTCAAGACTTTATTCTTCATTGAAGGCCTTCTTTGATTGTTCGTTGTGTCTGTTCATTGTGAATGCATCATTATCTGTTTCATTAAACATTATTGGTAATTTGGTAACCTGGTATTGGTCCTTAACGTCTATTTTACTCCCGCATCCCAGTTTGAATCCGCAACACTTCCAACCAATCACCACGCTCTTTACCACAAAGTCGATCAGAAACCAGGGGTCTCATTTAAAAAGAAGGGGTGCGTAGAAGTCTTACTAAAAGTGTGCGTACGCCCAAAAGCGTAAATTGGCGTACGCACACAAAAATTCAGATTTATAAAACCGTGCGTACGCACACCTGTAGGCAATGTTCGCTTTATAAATCACAGCTTAACCACAAGTGTGCGTACGTAAAGTATCATTGCACCCCGCCCTGAACACGCCCATTTTTAACCATAAATGGTCAATGCAAAGGACCTCATGAATGCTAATCTAGTATCATTATCATGCATGAACCTGGCAGGTGATTCTTTTTCACGGTGAATCAAGGCAAACAAAAAACAACACTAATGCGACAGCGCCAAGTGGCAGAACCGGAGAAGAAGCGGTAACAACTGCAGAAGTAAATTCCATGTTTAAGTATCTTGCATGGCGATTAAACGAATTCTGATTCTGAAGTGTAATGAGTGTAGTGATTGCGCGAGAGCTTAACAACTGTATTTCCAGTTTTTGACATATGATGATATATGCACAGTATTAAAGAAATATATTTAGTTATACTTTGTGTTCTGTAGTTACATGCATTTCAGCCTCCTACACTGCGATAAAAGGACAATCTGATTGTGAGACAGACAGCGCTGAATATTGATTACAAATTTGAGTTGCATTGTACAAGATGTGTATGGAACAATTGTCACGCAGTTCAAGCTCAAATAACACTGATGTATTTAATCTTCATTATAATCATAAATTGAGTCAATGTGTGTGAGAACAACAAAATGCATAAATATTACGAGTTATAGCTTCTCCGACTTTTACTTTTTGCAGTATGTGTCTCCAATTCCCACTGTCTCCAAAAAGTGCGTAGGTTTACGGGAGGGTCATAGTTTGCGTGGAGGACCGCACATTCTACCGCCAAGTTTGTTTTTTATAAATCACTGACTTTGCGTGAAAACTGGCGTACGCACATTTTCAGCCCCGTTTTGTGCGTACGCAAGCTTTATAAATGAGACCCCAGGGGTCTCATTTATAAAGGAGTGCGTAGAATTCTTACTAAAAGTGTGCGTACGCCCAAAAGCGTAAATTGGCGTACGCACACAAAAATTCAGATTTATAAAACCGTGCGTACGCACACCTGTAGGCAATGTTCGCTTTATAAATCACAGCTTAACCACAAGTGTGCGTACGTAAAGTATCATTGCACCCCGCCCTGAACGCGCCCATTTTTAACCATAAATGGTCAATGCAAAGGACCTCATGAATGCTAATCTAGTATCATTATCATGCATGAACCTGGCAGGTGATTCTTTTTCACGGTGAATCAAGGCAAACAAAAAACAACACTAGTGCGACAGCGCCAAGTGGCAGAACCGGAGAAAAAGCGGTAACAACTGCAGAAGTAAATTCCATGTTTAAGTATCTTGCATGGCGATTAAACGAATTCTGATTCTGAAGTGTAATGAGTGTAGTGATTGCGCGAGAGCTTAACAACTGTATTTCCAGTTTTTGACATATGATGATATATGCACAGTATTAAAGAAATATATTTAGTTATACTTTGTGTTCTGTAGTTACATGCATTTCAGCCTCCTACACTGCGATAAAAGGACAATCTGATTGTGAGACAGACAGCGCTGAATATTGATTACAAATTTGAGTTGCATTGTACAAGATGTGTATGGAACAATTGTCACGCAGTTCAAGCTCAAATAACACTGATGTATTTAATCTTCATTATAATCATAAATTGAGTCAATGTGTGTGAGAACAACAAAATGCATAAATATTACGAGTTATAGCTTCTCCGACTTTTACTTTTTGCAGTATGTGTCTCCAATTCCCACTGTCTCCAAAAAGTGCGTAGGTTTACGGGAGGGTCATAGTTTGCGTGGAGGACCGCACATTCTACCGCCAAGTTTGTTTTTTATAAATCACTGACTTTGCGTGAAAACTGGCGTACGCACATTTTCAGCCCCGTTTTGTGCGTACGCAAGCTTTATAAATGAGACCCCAGGGGTCTCATTTATAAAGGAGTGCGTAGAATTCTTACTAAAAGTGTGCGTACGCCCAAAAGCGTAAATTGGCGTACGCACACAAAAATTCAGATTTATAAAACCGTGCGTACGCACACCTGTAGGCAATGTTCGCTTTATAAATCACAGCTTAACCACAAGTGTGCGTACGTAAAGTATCATTGCACCCCGCCCTGAACGCGCCCATTTTTAACCATAAATGGTCAATGCAAAGGACCTCATGAATGCTAATCTAGTATCATTATCATGCATGAACCTGGCAGGTGATTCTTTTTCACGGTGAATCAAGGCAAACAAAAAACAACACTAGTGCGACAGCGCCAAGTGGCAGAACCGGAGAAAAAGCGGTAACAACTGCAGAAGTAAATTCCATGTTTAAGTATCTTGCATGGCGATTAAACGAATTCTGATTCTGAAGTGTAATGAGTGTAGTGATTGCGCGAGAGCTTAACAACTGTATTTCCAGTTTTTGACATATGATGATATATGCACAGTATTAAAGAAATATATTTAGTTATACTTTGTGTTCTGTAGTTACATGCATTTCAGCCTCCTACACTGCGGTAAAAGGACAATCTGATTGTGAGACAGACAGCGCTGAATATTGATTACAAATTTGAGTTGCATTGTACAAGACGTGTATGGAACAATTGTCACGCAGTTCAAGCTCAAATAACACTGATGTATTTAATCTTCATTATAATCATAAATTGAGTCAATGTGTGTGAGAACAACAAAATGCATAAATATTACGAGTTATAGCTTCTCCGACTTTTACTTTTTGCAGTATGTGTCTCCAATTCCCACTGTCTCCAAAAAGTGCGTAGGTTTACGGGAGGGTCATAGTTTGCGTGGAGGACCGCACATTCTACCGCCAAGTTTGTTTTTTATAAATCACTGACTTTGCGTGAAAACTGGCGTACGCACATTTTCAGCCCCGTTTTGTGCGTACGCAAGCTTTATAAATGAGACCCCAGGGGTCTCATTTATAAAGGAGTGCGTAGAATTCTTACTAAAAGTGTGCGTACGCCCAAAAGCGTAAATTGGCGTACGCACACAAAAATTCAGATTTATAAAACCGTGCGTACGCACACCTGTAGGCAATGTTCGCTTTATAAATCACAGCTTAACCACAAGTGTGCGTACGTAAAGTATCATTGCACCCCGCCCTGAACGCGCCCATTTTTAACCATAAATGGTCAATGCAAAGGACCTCATGAATGCTAATCTAGTATCATTATCATGCATGAACCTGGCAGGTGATTCTTTTTCACGGTGAATCAAGGCAAACAAAAAACAACACTAGTGCGACAGCGCCAAGTGGCAGAACCGGAGAAAAAGCGGTAACAACTGCAGAAGTAAATTCCATGTTTAAGTATCTTGCATGGCGATTAAACGAATTCTGATTCTGAAGTGTAATGAGTGTAGTGATTGCGCGAGAGCTTAACAACTGTATTTCCAGTTTTTGACATATGATGATATATGCACAGTATTAAAGAAATATATTTAGTTATACTTTGTGTTCTGTAGTTACATGCATTTCAGCCTCCTACACTGCGGTAAAAGGACAATCTGATTGTGAGACAGACAGCGCTGAATATTGATTACAAATTTGAGTTGCATTGTACAAGACGTGTATGGAACAATTGTCACGCAGTTCAAGCTCAAATAACACTGATGTATTTAATCTTCATTATAATCATAAATTGAGTCAATGTGTGTGAGAACAACAAAATGCATAAATATTACGAGTTATAGCTTCTCCGACTTTTACTTTTTGCAGTATGTGTCTCCAATTCCCACTGTCTCCAAAAAGTGCGTAGGTTTACGGGAGGGTCATAGTTTGCGTGGAGGACCGCACATTCTACCGCCAAGTTTGTTTTTTATAAATCACTGACTTTGCGTGAAAACTGGCGTACGCACATTTTCAGCCCCGTTTTGTGCGTACGCAAGCTTTATAAATGAGACCCCAGGGGTCTCATTTATAAAGGAGTGCGTAGAATTCTTACTAAAAGTGTGCGTACGCCCAAAAGCGTAAATTGGCGTACGCACACAAAAATTCAGATTTATAAAACCGTGCGTACGCACACCTGTAGGCAATGTTCGCTTTATAAATCACAGCTTAACCACAAGTGTGCGTACGTAAAGTATCATTGCACCCCGCCCTGAACGCGCCCATTTTTAACCATAAATGGTCAATGCAAAGGACCTCATGAATGCTAATCTAGTATCATTATCATGCATGAACCTGGCAGGTGATTCTTTTTCACGGTGAATCAAGGCAAACAAAAAACAACACTAGTGCGACAGCGCCAAGTGGCAGAACCGGAGAAAAAGCGGTAACAACTGCAGAAGTAAATTCCATGTTTAAGTATCTTGCATTGCGATTAAACGAATTCTGATTCTGAAGTGTAATGAGTGTAGTGATTGCGCGAGAGCTTAACAACTGTATTTCCAGTTTTTGACATATGATGATATATGCACAGTATTAAAGAAATATATTTAGTTATACTTTGTGTTCTGTAGTTACATGCATTTCAGCCTCCTACACTGCGGTAAAAGGACAATCTGATTGTGAGACAGACAGCGCTGAATATTGATTACAAATTTGAGTTGCATTGTACAAGATGTGTATGGAACAATTGTCACGCAGTTCAAGTTCAAATAACACTGATGTATTTAATCTTCATTATAATCATAAATTGAGTCAATGTGTGTGAGAACAACAAAATGCATAAATATTACGAGTTATAGCTTCTCCGACTTTTACTTTTTGCAGTATGTGTCTCCAATTCCCACTGTCTCCAAAAAGTGCGTAGGTTTACGGGAGGGTCATAGTTTGCGTGGAGGACCGCACATTCTACCGCCAAGTTTGTTTTTTATAAATCACTGACTTTGCGTGAAAACTGGCGTACGCACATTTTCAGCCCCGTTTTGTGCGTACGCAAGCTTTATAAATGAGACCCCTGGTCATTTGGCGCCTTTGGCGCTATTTTTTAATAGCGACAATAGATATTTTCCAATTCATAGTTTCAATCACATATCTTTTACATTGACATTTATTTTACCATTTATTTTACCAAATACTGAATTATGACTCTGGAACGCAATACAACAGGATCGTGACACAAAGTGAATTACAATCAACTAGCGTACTTCTGCTGTTAGCGACATAGCTGAGGGAGCTGTGTGTGTGGATTAGCCAGGCTCTGAGTTGTGGAGGGGGGTCTGTGCTGGGGTCTGTGCTGGGATCAGTGCTGGGGTCTGTGCTGGGGTCTGTGCTGTGGTCTGCTGGGGTCAGTGCTGGGGTCAGTGCTGGGGTCTGTGCTGGGGTCTGTGCTGTGGTCTGCTGGGGTCAGTGCTGGGGTCTGTGCTGGGGTCTCCTTGGGTCTGTGCTGGGGTCTGCTGGGGTCAGTGCTGGGGTCTGTTGGGGTCTGTGCTGGGGTCTGCTGGGGTCAGTGCTGGGGTCTGTGCTGGGGTCTGCTGGGGTCTGCTGGGGTCTGTGCTGGGGTCTGTGCTGGGGTCAGTGCTGGGGTCTGTGCTGGGGTCTGTGCTGGGGTCTGCTGGGGTCTGTGCTGGGGTCTGTGCTGGGGTCTGCTGGGGTCTGTGCTGGGGTCTGTGCTGGGGTCCTCCTGTTAGCCTGCTGATGGTGGGAGTCAGCATACCATGGAGGAAGCCATACGTTCTGCTAGCGCGTCCTTGAGTGTATGCCTGTGTGTGTCTGTGTGTGTGTGTGTGTGTGTGTGTGTGTGTGTGTGTGTTGTGGGGCACGGACTCCGTGCCTGTGCTCAGTTGCGCGAGACTTAAAAAAAACATTTAGCTAACAAATGGGGTAGCAGAAAATCGATCACACAATTTCAGTATTTATATTACCGGTAATTGATCTGGATGAGCGTGCATAATAACAATGTGCTCTTATTTAGAAAGGATAGTGAACGCTGCCACATCTCGCAAGGATATGAATGAGGCCAAGCCTGCGCCTAGCTCCTGACAGTCAGCAAGTAAAGAAAAAGACTGCGTATTTGTATATCTGTTTTTCATACACGTGCAGTTTACACTTTCAACCAAACGACATGAGCTGAACAACTTCTACGCTCGGTTTGACAAGAACAGAGAGACTGCCACCCCAATCACTCCATCTACAGACCACCAACCCTTAACACTCAACCCAACAGATGTCCTCACCGCACTGAGCCGGATCAACGCGCGCAAGGCTGCTGGCCCAGACTGCATCCCTGAACGCGTGCTCAGAGCATGCGCTGAGCAGCTTGCAGGAGTTTTTACGGACATTTTCAACCTGTCCCTTGCTCAAGCAGCTGTGCCGGCATGCTTCAAATCCACCTCCATCGTTCCGGTGCCGAAGAACTCCAGTCCGTCGTGCCTGAACGACTATCCCTGTGGCACTGAC
This sequence comes from Neosalanx taihuensis, assembly GCA_030340665.1. Classification (NCBI taxonomy): domain Eukaryota; kingdom Metazoa; phylum Chordata; class Actinopteri; order Osmeriformes; family Salangidae; genus Neosalanx; species Neosalanx taihuensis. The sequence continues at coordinate 9,693,162 of CM059292.1, forward strand.
ACCCATTGTCATGAAGTGCTTCGAGCGACTGGTCCTGGCACTGGTCCTGAAGACCAACCTTCCACCCACACTTCGCCCTCACCAGTTTGCCTACCGCAGCAATAGGAACACCGATGATGCAGTTTCCTCAGCGCTGCACTCTGTGCTGACACACCTAGACAATAACAACACTTATGCCCGTCTGTTGTTTGTAGACTTCAGCTCTGCTTTCAACGCTGTCATCCCCTCCAAGCTGATCACCAAACTTGGAGAGCTGGGCATCAACACCTCCCTCTGCCACTGGATTATGGACTTTCTGACCAACCGACCACAGCATGGTAGGTCAGCCCGCTCCTGCTCCTCCACCATCACACTCAACACAGGTGTACCACAGGGATGTGTGCTCGGCCCGTTCCTATACGCTCTCTTCACCCATGATTGCAAGCCAATGTATGGATCTAACTCCATCATCAAGTTTGCTGATGACACCACGGTGATCCGCCTCATCACCAACAACGATGAGACAGCCTACAGAGAGGAAGTGCAGCACCTGGCCATGTGGTGTGGGGACAATAACCTGCTCCTCAACGCCACAAAGACCAAGGAGCTCATCGTGGAATTCAGGAAGAAGAGGGGAGACCCGCACGACCCCATTCAAATCAACGGGATGGCCGTTGAGCGTGTCTCTGCACATCTGTTGCTGCACCACCTGTACATTTTGTTCACTTTTCACATCTGTTCACTTTGTTCATTTTGCACATCTGCTCAATGCATCATTTGCACTAACTGTATATACATGCTACCCGGTAATTTCTGTACATACCCTGTATATTCTGATTATACTGTTCATACTATGTATATTCTGAGTATACCCATATTTATTATATTCTGTTGTATCAACTGTTTTGCACTTCTGGTTGGATGCTAACTGTATTTCGTTGCCCTGTACTTGTACCTGTGTGTAACGAAGCGCAGTTCGTTACCTGTATATTTGTACATGTGGTAACTGTATTTATCGACACAACAACAACGTAGGTGATAATAATAATTGCACATTGCATTTGAGTCACAATAGCACTTTATTTGCCATGGTTTGCACAATACATTTTGCACATTGCGTAGTTGCACATTCTTCCAGATATTTATTGTACTTTATTTATTGAATGTGTGTGAGCTTGTGGGGAACCTCGTGACCGCGGTTGAATGAATACCGTCGGACAGGTGCGGGAGTGTGCACTCGGCTCCGCCTGAAAGAGAAGAAGAGGATTAAGCTCCACAGAAGTTGTGCCCATTATTGGATAAGCAAACAGTAGGTATTGTGGAAGTGTTTGTGAAAATGTGTGTGAAATGTCATTGGTTGTAAATGAGCAGGTTAGTGCAATAATGATGAGTTACATTGTTTGTGTTTAACACTTACCTTTCCGGTCGGATGTCTGCTCCAGGGTGCGCGGCCAAAAGATTCCCCCGGGGGCACAGCACCATCATAAAGGTTCCGGAAGAGACCAAGTGGCCGGATAGGAAGTGGGGGTATTTCAGAGTGCGGTGTTGGTTTCTATTTAGCCTATTAATGTTAAATGTGTGTACCTGAGATGATTATAGGGCAAAAGTGGGATTCTATATGTATTTGGGGTGCTGGGTGTGTGTGGGGCTTGTCAGAGGTTAGTTTGGCCATTGTTTGGTTCACCGGTGGAGTGGAGGAGTCCTGTAATTGATCCGGGGGCACAGTATTTAAGGCCCAGTGGCTGTCTGTCTGGGGACTAGTCTGACATTGCATGTGTTTGGTATGAATTTTTGTACTGCACAATAAAAGAGAGAAACATGACACTGTGTAATGACAATAAAGTTGAATCTAATCTAATCTAATGATGGTTAGGCCCTAAACTTTAGGGGGTTAAAGTGGGGTTGATGGGGTGGGGTAGTGTGGGGTAAAAGGATGGAGGATCGGGGGGGTGGGGGGGGGGGTGTATGGGAGGAGAGCTGGTCTGGACTTTAAACTGGCAGGACCTGATTGGACCTCTGGCATCTCCTCAGCCCTTGGCAGCGCATGGCCCCCCAGCAGAAGTTTGCCGCTGACCTGATGGCCTTCCATAGATGCTCAGCCTGCCGACGCCACCAGCTGGAGATAGAGACAAAGGCACAGGAAGTGAGGGAGCGCGGGAGCAGGAAGAGAGGAGATACAGTGGAAAACAACTGAGAACGTGGTTTAGATGGTTGTAACGTGGGTGTGTCCTCTGAAGACAGACAGGACAACAGGGGAAGTGATCCAGGAGTTTAGACTCCATCTCTACACTGAACTGGTACTGCACCTTTTGGTCTGGACCTCGTGGTGCTGCTCCTGCTCTCTCTCGTGCTCTATCACCACAACTCGCACCAGCGTTTCTTCAGCAAACTCAACCTACAGGATTACCAGACTTCTCAGCAAAGGTTTCCAGACAATTACAATTACAACAATTATTCATTTAGCAGACGCTTTTATCCAGACCAACAGTTGCTGAGATGAGGAAGACACTAAGCTCATTTATAAAGTAGGGAAAACTCTAAACTCTCAGGGTTTGCTTGCCATTGTGGTATGAAGGAAAGGATTTGTGATCTATTGGCTAAACAGAAAGCTCTCTGCAGTGCTGCTCACTGCCACAGGAAGGTGGAGAGAGGCAGAGGACCATCACAGAGGGTTTCACTTACCGGCACACATGATCCTGGTAGGACCAGTCCCTCTTCCTCGCCCATGGGTCCAGCCACATTGGGTCCCCAAAACCTGTCCATCAAATTCAGATTCATTTAGCAGAGTAGTAAGAAAGTTGGCAGGTGATGTGAGTCAGATGTGGTGTTGTGCACACTTACACCCCAGCCTCCTCCAGCTGGACCTCCAGCTCCACCTGTACCTCCAGCTCCACCTGCTTTGTTGCCCTCTGTATTATCTCACTGAAAAAGTCCAAACACAAAACGTTACTGAATGTTTACATTTAGTCATTTAGCAAACGCTCTTATTCAGAGCGACACACAGCAAGTATAGGGGCATTTCTTATAAGCAAGTAGGGTGAAGTGCCTTGCCCAAAAACACAACATCATGCTGGCACAGCCAGGATGAAAACTTGCAACCTTCTGATTACCAGCCCTTTCTTGTGATATGAGGGCCATGCCTAAGTGCATGTGTGTGTGTGTGTGTGTGTGTGTGTGTGTGTGTGTGTGTGTGTGTGTGTGTGTGTGTGTGTGTGAGAGTTCATACCACGTCAGCTGATTAACAAAAATCTCCAGCTCTAGGCTGTCCTGACTTGATATAGATGGGCCAGAACTGCAGGAGAACTCCTCCAGCTCCTCTGAATCCCTACAGATATCAACAGATCCCAGCGCACATCAATTTCACAGGTCATAGAGACCACACCACTTCTGCATATCCCACCCAAGCCTGTAACTGGCCAACACTTGTGTGCACCAATTCCAATTTGATTTATTTGTTTGGCCTACATACTTATTGTTGCGATTTGTTGCACGAAGAGACTGTGAAGAACATGCTGTGTGTGTGGTAGGTGTTTCAAATCTTACCGGTCATCATCTATCCACCACTCACACTCATAGTCATCCATTACGTATCTTGTCTCTTTGTCAAATGACTTGGTCAGTTACAATAACTCACCTTGAGCATCTTTTGAACCATCACTTGCGATTATGACATCATAGTGTGAAAGCATTCCACGTCAGAGGCGGCTCCTTTTGAAGTTGATGTATTAATATAATATAATAAACTATATTCTCAAGGCTCACAGTTTATGAAATTGCGTAAAAAAAATCATCTTTAATAAGATATAAAAAAAGAAAAAAATATGAAAATCATGATTGCACGCTGAAAAGAGAAAATATTGAAAATCATGATGGCACACTGAAGCTAGCATTCATTAGCTGTAATGAAGACTTGCTGGCTACGTCCCCTATTAACTATTATATCACTAATTGTTTATTTGACTATAGTTGGGAAAAAATTTTATATAGTTGTCAAAATATCCAAGTATGTGTAAGGCTTTCCCCCAGTGCCTTTGCGCGTGGGCATGTGTGTGAAGTCCGTCCATGTTTGTGTGTCCACGTGTGTGCGCGCGCGTGCATGTTTGATTTTCCCACCCCCTCTCGCCTTGTCAAGGCCATCGGTGATCAGTGGAGGTTAAAAGTTACAAATCACCGCATCCCCCAGGCGAACCGAGGGGTAAAGAAGAGAAAGGGACAGGAGAGAACGATCAGAGGAAGCGGGGAAGGAAAAAAAAGAGAGAGAGGACAGAGTGAGAAGAAGCTCATGACCACACAATGCAAATTTGTAAATGAAAAAGGTGATTAATTTGACTGAAAAGGTTATCACACAGGAACCAATAAAAGCCATAGGTCATCTCTTCTCCAAACACACACCAACACACCTTGAGTCTTATAACAAGTCATTCTTAAACCAAGGATAGTCAGAATTGTGCTAACACTAACTCACACCTTGACCCCCCCATTCAACCCAACCACAAAACACACACGTGCCCTGCCTCACACTAATGAACAAATTACACACAAAACACCCCCTTACTTCGACCTTGTAACTGCAACACACACAAAACAAACCCAACCCTCCTCCCCAGCACACAATCACCTAGCCTGTGTACCTGAATGTGTTTGAATGTTTGTCTTAGCTAGTTTGGTTTTACAGATAAGCCACACATTTGTAAAGGGTTCGTAGGTATAAAGCATTTTTATTCAGTAAAAATTATAAAAGGTCAAATAGGGTACACAAATACACTTTTTCCACTGTATTTCCAAATTGTTATCAGAAGTAGTAAAATAGCAGACTCTGACATGTACTTCTAGTAGCTCGTAAAAAGGGTATAAAAACGAAACATAAGCTAAAATATTTGAACTGTTGAACATTTCTTTTCAGTAAACACAAACCATATACATACTGTTCAAATTTACGTCTAAACACATAGAAAAACAACTAGTGATTAAAAAGATTAAAAACATCACAAACATATTAAGCACTACTGTGCAACTAGTTTTGCTGCTGAGTATACGGGTAAAAAAAACGGTAGTTGTCAAAAGTCAAATCTCACGATCTTTCTTTTCAAGCATGACACTCTGCCAGCGTTACAGCAGTCAACAATACTAAAATCGTTGGGTTTGGTATTTTGAGAGAGATAAAAGAATACCATTGGTTTAAAAAAACAAGTTTTGTTTTCATTTGGCAGACCGCCAGCCAGTGTACTGAGTGAGCTCTCTACTAGTTCCTTGCTCTAGGTCAGGGGTGTCAAACTCATGCCATCGCGGGCCAAGAGGGTGCAGGTTTTCGCATCAACCAAGCCCCTACACCAGCTGATTTCACTAACGCGTTTCTCCACTTAGTGAAATCAAACTCGTTATTGATATCAGCTGGTGTAGGGGCTTGGTTGACGCGAAAACCTGCACCCTCTTGGCCCGCGATGGCACGAGTTTGACACCCCTGCTCTAGGTCCCTGCTCTCTAGGTCCCTGCTCTCTAGTTCCTTGCTCTCTAGGTCCTTGCTCTCTAGGTCCTTGCTCTCTAGGTCCTTGCTCTCTAGGTCCTTGCTCTGTAGTTCCTTGCTCTCTAGTTCCTTGCTCTCTAGTTCCTTGCTCTCTAGTTCCTTGCTCTGTAGTTCCTTGCTCTCTAAGTCCTTGCTCTCTAGGTCCTTGCTCTCTAGTTCCTTGCTCTCTAGTTCCTTGCTCTCTATGTCCTTGCTCTCTAGATCCTTGCACTCTAGTTCCTTGCTCTCTAGTTCCTTGCTCTCTAGTTCCTTGCTCTCTAGATCCTTGCTCTCTAGTTCCTTGCTCTGTAGTTCCTTGCTCTCTAGGTCTTTGCTCAGACTCTTAAGAAGTAGCCTACCCCTGGCTCTAAAACTCCCTTCCAGCTTCCTTTCATCGAATGCCATGCCTTACCTGATTAAACTGGTTATAGGTGTTCATGACTTGAGAACAACTAGTTTTCCTACATCATGTTAGATCTGTAACTACGAGTCAAGCAAAGGAGGGGACATTTTTCACATATTTTTGTCCATTACCTAGACAGGTCTAAACCATATATATAAACATTTTGGCAGGTCTCCATTGTCGAAGAAACATACCATCTGTTGAATGTGTGCAGTCTTTTCAATACAAATACGGAATAAAGCTGATGGAAAATAATCAGTAAGTCCAGTTGAATCTTCACTGTCATATACATGCACACTGCAACAAGCTCTTTTAAACTCCAACATTGGTCATGTACATAAGGTGGTGTATGGTGGCGCCTGCTAGTGGCACCTGCAGTCCACTGCAGATCCAGTCAAAACGCAGTATCAGGACTACCAATGTACGTGAACCTACTGTGAACGTGAAATGTTCTAATATTGCTAATGATAGTTTCAAAACAAAGTGTGTGCTTCACTTCAATCTAAAAAACAACAATACTGAGACTGTGATCTATGGGTCAGTTCTTAGTGTGACCTCCCACATGGCAATACTAGGTTACTTCCATCTTTAGGTCCACAAACACAAAACATCCGAACCTCACCTTTGCATTTAACCTTATCTTTATAACGACTACTAGCTGCACGCTGCAACGTGAACTTTCAAGGTCTCAACCAAACATACGGTCAACCAATTCCAATGAAGTAAGAGGTGCGGAGGTCTTCACCTTTCCATTACCTGTGCTTAGACTCCTAGCACGGTTAAAAGCTACTTTTGAACTAAAACAACTACAGCACCTTTTTCTTTACACGCTCACAAAAGAACAGCCATGGTCACAAGTCACTAACTGTGTTTCCTTTGGCGAAATCACCAAATCTGTAAACAGGATCACATATACAGTACACATTACAGAAACTGCAATCACTCTTAAGCAGTAGTCTAGTGATCAGTTCCTTGGCTTTGTTAAGGTATTACAGTTAAAAAGGCAGTTTTGGGTCTAATAGTGTTTTGATAGCATCGATTATTGATTTGGTAATACACAAATACTGTTGTAATGCTGGTTGGATTATGCCAAGCACAATGGACTCAATGGAAGACTCCAGGGGGATGCTGGTTATGTCTGTGTATAACTCCAGGGTGATTCAAGAGAAACATGGAAGTATCTGACAGGAAAACTGGACTATCTATGCCCAAATCAAAGTAATCTACCTGGTTTATAATATTAGCAGAATACACAGTCCCTTTAAAAAATCTTGTCAACATCCACTTCTTAGTTTGACTTGCTCACATATTTTTTTTTATTTGAGGGGGGGGGTGGGGATTTATCACTGTAATAAATTCAAGTATTGGTTAACGTTGAATTTCCCATTCTTTCACCCTCAGCCTTTTTTGCTTAGACATCAAGAATGTTAATTGACTGTCCTAAAAGGGTCATTCTGTTCAGATATAAAGACCGTTCTAGAACAACAATCTGGCTGTCCCTGTTGTGGCTCCTGGGAGGTACGGGGCATTGCCAGGAGGGTCTGAGGTCGCGACCCCCAGCTTTATCTGCAAGAACAACACCCCCCACCTTCCTGCTTCATGGAAGGCAGCTACACTAACCAACCTCTGACCTCTCCATGGCCCCAGCGTGGGGGAAGGACAGAGAGGGGGGGGGGAGAGATAAAGGGTCTGAGGGGGTGTTGGGGGGGGGTCTTTACTCGCAGGCATAGTAGTCCTTGAGAGGAGCGAAGAGGTGTCGTATGACAGGCACACTCCAAGAGCGCCCCAGCAGCTTCTGCCTGGCCCCACGGCCCATGTTGGACACGTCAGTGTAGTGGACCGGGAACCCAAAGATCCTGTACGACACACACACACACACACACAACCACATCAGCGACATACAAAGAGAGAGTCCGCTCCTTTTCTTCAGTCATGTACACACAGTGTGTGTGTGTGACCCTGTGTGTGTGAGAGACTTTAAGTGTGTGTGTCGTCCGCCTCACCTCTCCAGTTCGGTGCACCACAGGATGTCCTCCTTGCCGTTCATCATTACGGGGAAGTGCTGGTCCTTGCCCTGCTTAATGGAGTTGGAGCGTGTGGTGATGGTGCGCACCTTCCCAAACTAGGGGATGAGAGGAGGAGAAGAGAGGGGGAGGTAGAGAAGGAAAGAAGTGAGGGGTGTAGATAGGTAAAAAAGTTTTCAGTTCCAGTCTCCAACCCTGTTTACGTTTACATCTAGTTATTTAGCAGACGCTCTTATCCTCATTTAGCAGACCTCATTTAGTCATTTATCCAGAGCGACTTACAGCAAGTACAGGGACATGCCCCCTGAGCCAAGTAGGGTGAAGTGCCTTGCCCAAGGACACAACGTCATGTTGACACAGCCAGGTATCGAACCGGGAACCTTCTGATTAGTAGCCTGATTCCCTAACCGTTCAGCCACCTGACTCCCACTGGTTATTTCCTACCTTGGCAACCCGTCCGTGTTCCAGACAGTCCTGCAGTTCCAACTTGTCCATCCCAGATGCACACAGTGGCCTGAAAGAGAGACTCTACTCATCACCACGGAACGTTCCGGAGCACACAGGACCCGACACAGGCAAAATGTCTTAACACACACCTGTTCATGCCTGGTAGGTTTCCCCAGAAGTAACGAGCGCGGTGCGCTGCGGAAACTTCTATGGCATCGATCATCACAGGATTGCACTATAACACACACGGTTACATTTCAACACCACAGACCTCTACATGTCTACAAAGCTGCGTAGAATAAACCAGTGGTTCTCAACCCTGGTCCTCAGGGCCCACTGTCCTGAATGTTTTAGATGTTTCCCCCTTCCAACACACCTCATTCAAATGAATTGTCATTATCAGGCTTCTGCCGAGCTTCATAATGACTCATTGATTTGAATCGGGTGTGTTGGAGCAGGGAAACATCTCAAACATGCAGGACTGTGGGCCCTGAGGACCAGGGTTGAGAACCACTGGAATAAACCGTCTTAGTTTTAGAAGAGGAGGTTTGAGTCGATGCTGCAGACAGGACATGACATCACACCTCAAGGAAGCGCGAGATGTCCCTCTTGTCGTTGACGCCCATGGCGACCACGTTCTCGAACATCCAGAAGAAGGGGCGGTCCTCGCCCTCCTTGGGCCTGGCCTCACTCAGCAGACGGTAGAACTCAAAGAACAAGCGCCCAGTCCCCTCTGTGTGTGTGTGTGTGTGAGTTTGTGTGTTTAAGGGAGTTTGTGTATGTGCGTGCGTGAGTGCGTGAGGTTTTGTGCGTGTGAGTGGATGTGTGTGTGCGTGCGTGGTAGTGGAAGACAGAACAAAGAAGATTAAGTACGTTTGACCTTCTCTGCCATTTCCAAGCACTGACACAACCTCGTAAGTCGACCTTCACTTCAAGAGCTGAACGAGGAGAGGGCGGTGCTTACCATACAGGCCCTTCCTGGCCGGGTTGACGATTGACAGATCATTACAGGGGCTTCCTCCAATCACCAGGTCAAAGGGACCCCACTCCTCAATCTGAGACAACACAGAGCGACAGCACCTCTTCTGGTCATTATGGAATCTGCACTACGAACCCAACCTCTGCTACCCCCTCAGAGTATGGCTCTCCCAGACACACCCAAATCCTCTCCCTCCTCGCCCTACACAATATAGGATCTAATCCTAGGCCCTACATAGGACCCCTTTATTCACTACAAAGGCTTGATAGAGAGAAAGAGAGAGGGAGAGAGAAGAGGGCGAGGGGGTAGAGTGAGAGAGACTTTGACTCTCCCCGCTCACACAAACCCCTCACGCACACACACAGCCCCGCAAACACGCACACACACACACTGTGAAGTGGTGTGACAAAGGGGTGAATGGGCTCTGGGGATTTAGCCCTACAGAGGCTGCTCTTTGTCCTCTAGGGCCCAGCAACGTCAGAGCACCCTCGCATGCAGCTGTGGGTGTGGGTGTGTGAGTGTGTGTGCGTGCTCTTCAAGGGCGGAACCGCAGGCTACAATAGAGGATGAAAGCTGGGTAGTTACTGGACGGTGTGTGTGTGTTAGTCAATGTTTACACATGTAGTCGACCGGTTAATGTGTCCCGGTGATGATTAGAACGGCCGAAAACAAAAGTCAGGAGGTGAAAGAAAAGAAGAAGAAGAAAGAGGAGGAGCCAGTCGAGGCAGGTAAGGCCAGGTTTCCTCGTGGCCGAGGACTTCCTGGTGCGGTACGGATGTTCTGAACGTACGTTCTTCTTGGTAATGTTCCTGACATCGTGAACGTACTGGATCTTTCCTTCATGTCGGACCACGCCCACCGAGATCGAGTCCTCACACACCTCCGACGCAATGTACTGGTCCACCTTGAAACCCAGGTCCCTCAGAACCAGGTAGCCTGGAGGACACACACACACACGTGTCAGGATGACTGAGAAGACACAGGGCGATGAGAAGAAATGCAAATAAACACACACGTTGCACATGTACGTCTCACACGCGCGTTCTTACCAGTCGCAATGCCGTCAAAGAGTGAGAGAACTCGGATTGGTCGTCTCTGTTCTGCTGGCACTGCTGGATATATCTTTGGGCTCTCCTGGAAGTGACATCACAGGATACGGTCATCACACAAGACATGGTTACTGTGTTCAAGCCTGGAGTCTCTCCAAATGAACTATCCACCCAAACCTCATTTTAATGTTTTTCTCTACAGAGGCTGCTCTTTGCTCAATAGTTACATGTGTGTTGACACAGGTCTTAGAACCCCCCCCCCCCCCCCCCGTAAATACAAAATAAGATTGTTGTGTTTTTTGGGTACTTTTGTTACATGTATGTGTGTATGACAATGGAAATATGAAAAACTGTGATTGTCTGAAACCACTATTTCTGCAAGCAGTGATTCACTCTTCTAGGATATACTTTGAATGGTGGCATTACACGCATGACTTACTGCCCCATGGGTAAAAGAGTTCACCACTAAATACCACATGATCAACGTCATCGCGTGACTGTGTCCAGTGACCACTGTGGAAGGAATTGGATTTCCTGTGTACTTATATCACTCACTAATGAACACCCTTTCTCTGAAGACTGTTGTAACGTCATTACAGCCTGACTGTCACTATCTATGTTTACATTCTTGTGCACTATAAAAGAATGTCCTCTCGCCTTCGTCCGGGAGAGAGCCATGATTGAGACCTAAGCCTTGTACTGTCTTAATTTTGTTGCCAGAGGTCTGGTCATTTCTCTCCCAATCTGCAGGTTGTTAAATACTTATTTAAACCAGAACATGAACTGTCACTCCGTTTATGAAGAGACGGACAAAACCCTTTCTTCATCAACAATCCGACTCACAAACTCCTGGCCGTTGTCGTTGATGAAGAACTCCTGCAGCTTGAGGCTCCAGTCATGGCGGCGTGCGAGCGTGCCGTAGACCTGCAGGGGCTGGCACATGTAGCAGCGCCACGGGTCCAGGTCCCGGGCGCTGGCCGATGCCCCCGCGCCCACCAGGATGTCCAAACAGTCCACACAGAAACACCTGGAAGGGGGGAGGGGAGGTTCAAATTTGACGGTGTCTTCAGGAGCGTACGTCTTTGTGCGTGGGTGGGAGGGGTCTTAGTGTGTGTGTGTGTGGTCTTAAATGTGTGTGTGTACGGGGGGGGGGGGGGTCTTAGTGTGTGTGTGTGTGTGTGTGGTCTTAAGTGTGTGTGTGTGCGGGGGGGGGTCTTAGTATGTGTGTGTGTGTGTATGTGTGGGGGGGTGTCTTTGTGTGTGTGTGTGTGTGTGTGCGGGGGGGGGTCTTAGTGTGTGTGTGCGGGGAGGGGTCTTAGTGTGTGTGTGTGCGGGGGGGGGGGGTCTTAGTGTGTGTGTGTCGGGGGTAGGGGGGGTGCTCTATGTGTCTACCTGTGCGCGCGGGTTCGTACCTGCAACAGTTGGCATTCCCACAGAGTAAAACCTCGCGGCCACCGCAGCACACCGTGCAGTAGGACTGGTAACCGTCGTCATCATACATGTAGGAGATCTCCAGATACACATCCTACACACACACACGCGCATAAACACACACACGAATATGTACACACACATACACACCAAAGAGACAAAGAGTGTCAATGTTATAGTGTCTGACAATGGCAAACCCCCAGGTACACTCGTAATACTCTGCTTCCTACTTCCTGGTTCCCCAGGCACAGAGCCAGGCACAGAGAACCGCTCCAACGCGTGAACGTGAGAACAGATTGCAGAATAAAGTAATAAAGTATATCTAAATCTAAAATCTAAAGATCTGGGGTCTCATTTATAAAGCTTGCGTACGCACAAAACGGGGCTGAAAATGTGCGTACGCCAGTTTTCACGCAAAGTCAGTGATTTATAAAAAACAAACTTGGCGGTAGAATGTGCGGTCCTCCACGCAAACTATGACCCTCCCGTAAACCTACGCACTTTTTGGAGACAGTGGGAATTGGAGACACATACTGCAAAAAGTAAAAGTCGGAGAAGCTATAACTCGTAATATTTATGCATTTTGTTGTTCTCACACACATTGACTCAATTTATGATTATAATGAAGATTAAATACATCAGTGTTATTTGAGCTTGAACTGCGTGACAATTGTTCCATACACATCTTGTACAATGCAACTCAAATTTGTAATCAATATTCAGCGCTGTCTGTCTCACAATCAGATTGTTCTTTTACCGCAGTGTAGGAGGCTGAAATGCATGTAACTACAGAACACAAAGTATAACTAAATACATTTCTTTAATACTGTGCATATATCATCATATGTCAAAAACTGGAAATACAGTTGTTAAGCTCTCGCGCAATCACTACACTCATTACACTTCAGAATCAGAATTCGTTTAATCGCCATGCAAGATACTTAAACATGGAATTTACTTCTGCAGTTGTTACCGCTTTTTCTCCGGTTCTGCCACTTGGCGCTGTCGCACTAGTGTTGTTTTTTGTTTGCCTTGATTCACCGTGAAAAAGAATCACCTGCCAGGTTCATGCATGATAATGATACTAGATTAGCATTCATGAGGTCCTTTGCATTGACCATTTATGGTTAAAAATGGGCGCGTTCAGGGCGGGGTGCAATGATACTTTACGTACGCACACTTGTGGTTAAGCTGTGATTTATAAAGCGAACATTGCCTACAGGTGTGCGTACGCACGGTTTTATAAATCTGAATTTTTGTGTGCGTACGCCAATTTACGCTTTTGGGCGTACGCACACTTTTAGTAAGAATTCTACGCACTCCTTTATAAATGAGACCCCTGATGGGTGTGTGTGTGTGTGTGTGGGGGGAGAGAACAGTGGAGGGGAAGAGAGCAGAGGAAACGAGAGAACAAAAGTGGAAAGGACGAGCTAGGTGAACATCCTGATGAATATCGATTGCATTACATGGACGTTTTAGCCATTTAGCAGACGCTCTTAAACAGAGCGAATTCCAGCAGTTACAGGGACATTCCCCCCTGAGGCAAGCAGGATGAAGTGCCTACTTCCAGGGGGGGAGGGAAGCTCTGGTGCGTTACCTTGCATGCTTGGCAGAGGCCTCCTTCAAACAGCGGGTGAAATGTTGCCACTCTTGTCTTTCCACACGACAGGCAAAACTCTGGAGCAAACAGAAGAAAAAATATCAGAATCAGAATGCAATGCAATGCTATGCAAGATTAACAAACAGTGGCAGAAATGAGCAAACATAGAACATATACTGTATGTGGCATAGTAATAAATAAATAAAACGAATACAATGTAAAATACACTAGAGATATGATACATATAAACAACTAATACAAATGATACAAATCATACAAATAACATGGAAGATTAAATCAAGATTAAAAGAGGCTTCGCAGGAAAACGGAACCCAGAACATGGAAGCAGGTCAACGGGGCCGTGCAGGTGAAGCTCAAGTTCACGTGGGCCGTGAACGCGGTCGTGAGACGAGAGGTCGGAGAGCAGCTCACCTTCAATACTTCGTTTATTCTTCAAAACTTCATGCACCATTAGTTCTGTGGATGCAGAGAGCCGGCGGTGTCAACAGCAACCAGGGCAACACGAGCCAAATACACATCACTCCCAACAGATATTTGTACATGTTTATTTATATTTTTTACTCCCATATATGTTCTATGTTTGCTCTTCTCTGTCACAGTGAATTCTATGTTTGTTAATCTTGCATAGCGATTAAACCTGATTCTGATTCACACGCCCGCCAAGAAACGAGTCACAGCGTAACCACACACCACAAGCTGACCTCCAGAAATCTCCCCCCACCTGGGATCCTACTGAATAAGCATTTACGTAAGGGTAAATATTCCGAGCATAAACCTACCATTTCTATTAAGCGCTTATAACCAGAAGACTTCAACACTGGGGTTTCACATCAAAAGCCATATTTTGAAAATGTTCTCTTGGGTGGGGAACAGAGGGGCAGGGCCGAACTTTTATTTTGCCCCCACTCCTTTATCCCTGTGTGCACTAATCTAATCTTTTACCTCACATCCTTACCCCTGTGTGCTTTAACTAGACTGTGTGCCGTTGTTGCTAAGGAGTTTCCCCCCTGGGGGATTAATAAAGTATTAGTGTTGTGTGACCACTCAACTCTGACCCCTTGGACTGACCTCTGCTGTAGACCTCCTCAGGGCTGGGCTTGGTGAAGCTGGCTCTGGGCTTCTTGGCGGGGGGGCAGTACTCAGGCAGACTGACATCCAGCACCTGCTGGTTCAACGGACTGGACTCTGGAGGACGAGGGAGGAGGGATACGGTGAGGAGCGGAGGGCGTAAAACACACAGGTGCTCGCAGGGAGTCAGATGGCTCAGCGGGTTAAGGCGTCGGCTTCGTGAGCGGAAGGTCGTGAGTTCGAACCCCGGCTGTGGCCATGTGATGTTGTGTCCTCGGGCAAGGCACTTCACCCTACTTGCCTCAGGGAGAATGGTCCCTGTGCTTGCTGTAAGTCGCTTTGGATATAAGCGTCTGCTAAATGACAAAATGTAAATGTACTCGTACAGCCGCTCGCGGGTAGTCTGACGGTTTCACCTCCACCAGAAGCTTGGGTGGCGTTCGGGCTGAACCTCCCGCTACGAAACCTTGTTCCCTCTGGGTCACACACATTTCATGGAGAAAATTGGTCTAATTATCGTGTCTAATGAAACACTCCTGGATCTGTCGAGTGGTATTGTTGAAGTGTAGGATCTACAGATGTGATGGTGTCAGCAATGCCTCGGGCTGTGAGCTTGATGGCAGCGAGCCCAGCGCTTCTCTCCCCTTCTCCAACTTCTATATCAACTGTCAGCAACGGCCTGACAGTTTTCATTCAACAGCACGGTTCGCAGTCTAAATAACCTAGATGCCTGAAAAAGTCAAGTGAGAACGATCGTTCAGATGTTAGGTACTTTCATTTGTTTTGCTGGCTACTTCATGACGATGAGAAACGTAGCTGGGACTGACAAGGCCTGACCGCTAACAGATCAAAAGCTCAATGATTGAACTGGTTAACATTTTCACATTTACCTTTATCAGACGCTCTTGCCCAGAGCGACTTATAGCAAGAACAGGGACATTCCCCATGAGGCAAGCAGGGTGAAGTGCCTTGCCCAAGGATGCAACGTCACGTTGCCTTAGCCTGGAATCAAACTGACGACCTTCTGATCACTAGTCCGACACCCTAACCACTCAGCCACATGACTCCCCCATTTTTTTTTAAGTTTTACAATGTACAATAAATGAGGGGCAGTTCTCTGTGTGTCTGTGAAGCTCCCTGTGACATTGCTATACACACACATTCGATGTAATCTTTGCAGTGAGAGATTGCGAGACTGTGATTTCAGTGAAAAGTTCAATGAGTCGTGAAACGTTCGTTTTGTTTTAGTACCTTTCAGACCTCTGGAGAATCCTTAAGGCGCATGTTGTAAAGATCAAGGTAGGAATGAAACCTTTATCCAAACACAAATGCTCTGGATGGCTGCTTCTGCGTAGAGCGCATGCATTCTTCTCTCTCGCTTTGTCTCTCTCTCCTTTCGCCCACTTCCCCTCTTCCTTTCCCTTTCTCCCCCGTCTCAGACGCACCTCGGCTATCAAAGCCCACGTCGACAGATGCGCGCGTCTGCGAGGCGTGTACAAACGCAACACAAACACGGTTTTGATTCCCTGACGCAGACAGGACGTTGTGCCTAGCGCCTCTAACCCCGGCGCCCACAACCTCTCGTATGCACTATGAACCGCAAACACACTATCTATCCACTGAGGAGCAACAAACATTCAGCTGCCCATCCGCAAAGCAGCAAACGTCTGTCTGTCAAACGATCCTCTAACCCCTCCCCCAGACCTACATCAAGCAGCGGTTTATGATATGCCGCAGGTCGTTGGAGCGTGCGGTGTGTAATCAGCGGGAGTGGTGCCTGAGTGGGCGGGGCGGGGGGGGTGTTGTTGTTTTAGTCTGCCGCTCACCAGGGTTGTGCGTGGGTTTGAGCCCCTCCTGGCCCTTGGGCAGGAAGCCGCCCTTCGCCCAGTCCAGCATGGGCTTGATCTGCTCGTCAGCTCCCTCCGCCTCGCAGTGGGGGAAGGTCTGCTCCGCCCGCACGCTCGCCATCTGGGTGGGGGGGGGGATTTTTATTAAACACACCCTGCTACGTCGACGGGTCGATGGATGGTATGAAAGAGGGGGAGGAGAGAGAAAAGAGGCGTAGAGGAGAGGGGTGGAGACTGCACGATAAAACACGGCATGATAAGAATCTGGAACATTTCTTCTCCTAGACCCTCAACCCCATCACCCCCCCCCCCCCCCCTTCTCACCCTGAGTGCCTGGAAGATGGCCCTGCGGTAAGAAGCCAGCTTGGTGTAGGACACCTGGTTAAAGAACTTGGAGAAGGCCGTGATGGAGTCTAGCTTGTCTGCCGACACCTGCAGGAGACGGACAGGGGGCGAAACGGACGGAGAACGAGGGCAAGAGAGAGAATAAGAGAGAGAGAGAGAAACGAACAGAGTTAGAGGAAACAGATTCCAAATGAAAGAGTGACAGAGACCCTCCGGTCCAATGAGCAGCTGTGAAGCCACAGCCACAATCCTCACCTCGGAGAACTTTCCGTCTCCAAACCACTGCAGCCAGCGCATGCCGTGGGTGGCCCGGCGCTTCCCCGTAGCTCTCCAGGTCACCACCATGCCCGGCCACCAGGAGAAGCCCTTGATCTTGCCCCAAACCAGCTCCCCCACCCCGAAACCTTTGTTGTCCTGAGGGAAGAGGGGGGTAAGAGGGGGGTAAGAGGGGGGGGGGGGGAGGGAAAAGGAGGGAGAGGAAGCAAAAGAGCAGGTGGAGTGGAGAAAAGGGCGAGAAAAAAAGAAAAACGTGAGTGAATGGCGTTCTCGTCCTCCTTTCAGCAAATCTGCACGGAACCGTTTGTTTGTATCACACGGTGAACCCAAACGTGACAAATGTCCGTGACAAACTGTTCTTTCTATCGGTATGGTTGTATTTCAGGGCATCCATCAAACATCTCGCATCCACACCGAACACAATCACATTCAGCCAGGTCCAGATGAGGTTCCGATAGTTGTAACCACACGCTACAATGAGGTAGCTTAGCCGTGGGATAGTAGCTACCTGCTCCCCTTTTTAAAGAGCACACCTGTACAACACACACTGACATGTTTTAGACCAGCTCTAACCACAAATATGTACTTCAATTATCTCCTCTTTCTTCCTCTCTTCTTTATCACTTTATGGGGCTCTTTCTATCCGTCTCTTTTTTTCTCTCTCTAGATTTCTACTTTTGCTCCCCCCCCCCCGTCTCTCTCTCTCACTTTCCTCAACTTCCTCAACTCAACAAGTCCCCCCCCCCCCCGCCCTTTCCTCCCTCATCTCCCCACTTCAGTTTCTCACCTTGTACTCCGCCTGGCAGGAGGCGTCTGAGGAGGAGGTGAGGGAGGTGGAGGAGCTCTGGGCCGAGTCCTTGGAGTCCTGCTCCAGCACCTCTGGAGGGGGCACCTCCGGGACCAGGGGGGGCCCCGGGACGACGCCAAGCAGACTCTGCTAGAGGAGGGTGGGGAGGGAGGGGTGGGGAGGAAGGGAGGGAGGGAGGGAGGGAGGGAGGGAGGGAGGTTATGAACTCATGCATATTTCCCAACCGTGTTTTGGCAGGTGGCTCTGAACCTGGCATACACGCACACACCTCGGCACACAGGTGTTATTCTTTCAGAAACAATTAACATTCTGGAGGCTCTATGAACCATAATAACACCACATGCTGACTTATTGAGAAACAGAGGAGGAGAGAGACAGAGAAAGAGAAATCAAGACCGACAGATAAGAGTAGGCGCTGAGATAGAGAGAGAGAGAGAGAGAGAGAGAGAGAGAGAGAGAGAGAGAAGGAGGGAGAGAGAAGGAGGGAGAGAGAAGGAGGGAGAGAGAAGTCACATCTTGTCCGAAACTGAGTTAGCGACAGAACTCCCCAACAAACCTGTTTCACCAGACACACTCAAAACTCACCTGGATGTTTATGTGTGTGTAATAAGCATGTGTGTGTATTTTAGGGGTGTAGTATGACAAAATGACGTACAGAAAATCAGTACTTGTGCGAATGTGCATGCGTGCGTATGTGTGTGTGTCCTCCTCACCAGGGGGCTGCTGTAGTCTTGCTTGGCCTGCCGTGATCTGTCTCTGTGGCGGGGCTTGCTGTGAGGGGCCAGACCCACCTGGAAGATGGTCCGGGGACGAGGCCTCTCCCTCAGCCCTGACTCACACTCATCTGCCCTCTCTCCTCCACACTTCTCCTGCATGAACCAGGCGGGGAGTTAAGCGTTTGTGTCTTGCCCAGGAGAGTGCGCGTGCGTGCGTGCGTGTGTGTTACCTCGCTGTAAGCACTGTCCCAGGTGCTCTCCTCTGATCTCTTCCTGCTCCTTTTCCTGCTGCCAGATGATTGGTTCATATCTGTGTCTGGTGAGGTGGGGGAGGAAGTGGGTTAGGATTGGGCAGACAGTGTGAGAGAGCGAGAGAGAGAAAGACAGAGAGAGAGACAGACAGAGAGAGAGAGAGACATACGGGAGGGACAGAGAGAAATAAGAGGGTGAGAGAGCGAGGGAGGACAGTTTTTTGAACTGAAGGAGTAAGATAAGAAGTAGTGAGACAGAGCCCCCGTAAAAAAGATACCGAGGAATGCAGGAGTGTGTGTGTGTGTAACCTTGTGAGTGTCTGCAGGACGTTTCAAAACTGGAGTGCAAGTCTGAGTTTGTGTGAGTGTGTGTGTGACAGTGTGCACTGTATGTGAGAGTGTGTGTGTAAGTTTGTGTGTGGCAGTGTGTACTGTATGTGAGTGTGTGTGAGAGTGTGTGTGAGAGTGTGTATGAGAGTGTGTACTGTATGTGAGAGTGTGTGTGAGAGTGTGTACTGTATGTGAGAGTGTGTGTGTGTGGCAGTGTGTACTGTATGTGAGTGTGTGTGAGAGTGTGTGTGAGAGTGTGTATGAGAGTGTGTACTGTATGTGAGAGTGTGTGTGAGAGTGTGTACTGTATGTGAGAGTGTGTGTGTGTGAGAGTGTGTACTGTATGTGAGAGTGTGTGTGAGAGTGTGTGTGTGAGAGTGTGTATGAGAGTGTGTACTGTATGTGAGAGTGTGTGTGTGTGGCAGTGTGTACTGTATGTGAGTGTGTGTGAGAGTGTGTGTGAGAGTGTGTATGAGAGTGTGTACTGTATGTGAGAGTGTGTGTGAGAGTGTGTACTGTATGTGAGAGTGTGTGTGTGAGAGAGTGTGTACTGTATGTGAGAGTGTGTGTGAGAGTGTGTGTGTGAGAGAGTGTGCACTGTATGTGAGAGTGTGTGTGAGAGTGTGTGTGTGTGACAGTGTGTACTGCATGTGAGAGTGTGTGTGAGATTGTGTGTGTGAGAGTGTGTGCACTGTATGTGAGAGTGTGTGTGAGAGTGTGTGTGTGAGAGTGTGTGCACTGTATGTGAGAGTGTGTGTGAGAGTGTGTGTGTGAGAGTGTGTGTACTGTATGTGAGAGTGTGTGTGAGAGTGTGTGTGTGTGTGTTGGTCTCTGACCTGCAGGTGACGCAGCGTCTCCATTCTGTTTGGGACTGAAGGGGGAGGGCGGTTCTGCAGCCGTCAGCGGACTGTTCTCATTGGTCATCTCCACACCGCTGTCGTTTTCTAATAACAAGCCCTCGGCAGGGGTTGTGACTCCGTTGACCACAGCCTGGAGGTAGAGAGGGGGGGGGGAGTCAGTGCTGGAGTCGATAAAGTTGCATTTTTTTAACACATTCAAGTGCGGGACTTCAATGCAGCCACAGCATTTATTTACATTTTTATAAACCAACCAGTTCATGTTGAGGTTTATTCACTGAGAGGCTTGCTAAGTGAACGAGGTGATGGTCCCGATGTTGCAAACGCAAGCTAACACTGCTGGATAAACATTTACATGTATTCATTTAGCAAACGCTTTTATCCAAAGCGACTTACAAGAGAGCTTTTACAAAGAGCATCAGTCATTGAGCATAGCAACGTGATAGACCCCGAACACAGTGGGGTTTTTTTAGATCGTGAATCATACATCATGAGAACCAATAAGTGCCAAGGGAAGAACTATAAATGCACAACACAACGATTGTGAACATAAAGCAAGAAACAACAACAACAACACTGGCAAGTCACCATATGGGGACCAACAAATAGTTCTAAACAACATTAGATTATGTGAAGTGCCATACTATTCCTAAGTGCCATTAAATTCTCTAAATAAGTGAGTTTTAAGCCTTCTTTTGAAGGTGAGAAGGCAGTCTGTGCTTTTGATGGAGGTGGGGAGTTGATTCCACCATTGGGGAGCCAGGCAGTGGAAGAGTTTGTGTTGCGCTCGAGCGCTCTTGAGGGGGCGGGGTACCACTAGACGGTTGTCAGCAGATGACCGTAGGTGACGGGTGGGTGTATAGGGCTGGAGGAGAGAGTTGATATAGGTCAGGGCAGTCCCGTTTACAGCCCGGAAGGTCAGCACCAGGGTCTTGAATCTGATGCGGGCCATGATGGGAAGCCAGTGGAGGGCGATGAGGAGTGGGGTGACATGAAAGCGTCTGGGTAGGTTGAAAACCAGACGAGCAGCTGCATTCTGTATCCTCTGAAGGGGATGCATTACATTTGCAGGAAGGCCGGCTAGTAGCGAGTTGCAGTAATCCAGCTTTGTGAGGACAAGGGCTTGGACTAGCAGTTGGGTGGAATGTTAAGAGTTATTTTCTGATTTTCCTGATGTTGTAGAGGGTGAATCTAAATGACCGAGAGACTGCGGCAATGTGAGCTGTGAGAGAGAGCTCGTCGTCCAAGGTGACCCCCAGGTTCCTGGCAGAGGATGAAGGGGTCACTGTTGCAGATCCCATAGTGATAGAGAGATCGTGGGTGATTGAGGGTTTGGCAGGGATGATGAGGAGTTCTGTTTTGGTGAGGTTCAGCTGGAGGTGATGTCTGGTCATCCTGGCTGAGATGTCAGAGAGGCAGGCCTCGATTCTGGTTGATATCCCTTGATCGGTTGGGGGAAAGGATAGATATAGCTGCGTGTCGTCAGCATAGCAGTGATAGGAGAAGCCATGGGAGGCGATGATTGGCCCGAGTGAGGTGGTGTATAGGGAGAATAGGAGCGGACCAAGGACGGAACCCTGTGGGACCCCAGTGGAGAGCAGGCAAGTACCAGATGTTTTTCCTCCCCAGGAGACTTGATAGGATCTTCCTGTCAGGTAGGATGAGATCCATTTAAGCGCAGTGCCAGTGATGCCCATCTCTTCGAGTGTGGCGAGCAGGATCTGGTGGTTGACTGTGTCATATTCTGTTGTAATAACTGTTTTGCACTTTTGGTTGGATGCTAACTGTATTTCGTTACCCTGTACTTGTACCTGTGTAATGACAATACATTTGAATCTAATCTAATCTAATCTATGCAGACTCATGCATGAGTCATCACTCCCATCAACACACAGTAACACTGGTAAGAAGCCAGAGGCCTGGGGGCCAGGGGGCCTTCTCCCTCTCGCCTGGGGGCCAGGGGCCTGTCCCAGCTATTGTCCTGCCCTGACACGACCAGCATTCGGGCTAAAAACATTAGGCTCACCATCCACACACCTCGCTATCATCAAAATCACAGTTTATCCTATCTACATTGCCTTTGATCACTTCCTTTCTTTCGACTCCCTCCAGCAGACACGCCACCCTAGTTTGACCCCCCCACCCCCGCTCTCCCTCCCCCCACACACATCTCTCCTCCTCGTAGCTGGGTGCCCTGCCCCAACTCCAGGGTAACATAACTACTTCCAGCGGGTGTACAGGTGTTTTGGGGCAGTTTTAGGTGCTTCCCTCTTTAATTATTGACTGATGTATTTTCCTCATGCCCAGTCCAGACACACAATCCTGCCCGAAACTGGAAAGACACACTTTACAAATAAGTTCAGGTTTGGGCAGGTGCAGTCTTGTTAAAGGGAAAAGGGGGGGGGGTGTGTGTGTGTTGTGGTGCCAACTGAAGGGGTGGTATGGTCTTCGTCCAAACAAAACAAGGAAAAGCAAAACACAACAGAACACTTAAACTCTCCCGTGACACCTGAGTCGCTACCGACCCCCCTACCCCACCCCCCACCCCCCTCCAGCCCTCCCCAGCATCAGCTGAGAGCAGACGCTGGTCCACGTTAGCGATGCCCCTCTCGAAGCTGTCAACGAAGAGAGGAGCGCGCTCGCAGACACACTTTCGGGTTTGTTTGGGTATAGTGGGCGGAGGGGGGGGAGGATCGCAGAGCGGTTGTGTTGTTTACATGCTGGCAGACGGTCAGTGTGTGTGTGTGGGCTTTGACAGCGGGATGACACAGGCTGCTGAGAGCTGTGGGAATTGCTGAGGCAACAGCAGGAAGCCGCGTACAAGAACCAGATGTAGAGAGAGAGAGAGAGATCCCAGGAGTCCTACCAGACCAGGGGGAGAGAGAGAGAGGGAGGGAGAGAGGGAGAGAAACGAAGAGGGAGAGAGGAAAGGGACAGGTTAGACTGGATAGGGAAACTGGGTAATCTGATCACTGTACATGAGCCTGTCTGTCTGCTCACCTGTCTGTGTTTCTGGCAACCAACCAACTCCCACCTACAAACCTGCCTGTCTGCCTGCTTGTCCCACTATACGTCCAACTCGCTCAATACACCCACAGGAAAGATCCCACCAATGAAAGGGAATCTCTGCCTAAACCGCGCTCTTTTCACTTAAACTGGGCCTGTGATTCTGATAAAGCCCTAACAGTGCACACACTCACCACACACAGACACACACACACATTAATAGGGTTATGGGGTAACAGGAAGGGTCTCTCATTAGAGAGATTAGACTTCCTTGTCCCTGTCTAGGACACCGCTGTGCGGCATGTCCCCATTCTCCCTCCCTCCCTCACACACACTCCCCCTGTCTGCACCCCCCCCCCCCCCCCCTGTCCGAAAGCCAAATCTTGTGCACCCATCTGGGTACAGAGAAAGGAGGAAGCTCAGGAAACGGCTACAGTTGGTCGTTGCGACCGCACGATGAGACTGGCAGGGGGGAGATGGATGTCAGATGCATGGCTGCATGGCCTGCCCACCTCCCTCCACTCTGCAGCGCTGGGACACTGGGCAAGGTTTGTAGGTGGGGTGCATCAGGCAGGCTAATACTGTGTGTGTGTAGGCGTAGGCACACTAAACTCTCAAGCGCTTATTACCCCCCCCCCACCTCACACACTCCCTCTGATCCCCCCCACCTCACACCCTCCCTCTCACCCCCCCCCCCCCCCCCCACCACCCTCCCTCTCACAGCCCCTAGCTAAAGGGGCCCATGCAGGGCTCTGGAACACTCTGCTATTGTGACGAGGAGTGGAGAGAAAAGAGGAGGGGAGAGAAGGAGAGAGAGAGAGAGAAGGAGAGAGAGAGAGAGAGAGAGAGAGGGGGAGAAGGAGAGAGAGAGAGGGGGAGAAGGAGAGAGAGAGGGAGAAGGAGAGAGAGAGGGAGAAAGAGAGAGGGAGAGAGAAAGAGGGAGAGAGAAAGAGAGAGAGAGAGCGAAAGAGAGAGAGAGAGAGGCCCAGGTGGCAAAAAAAACCCTCCTTTCAGCATCTCCATCTTTCTCTCTTCCAGCCCGGCTACGCACAAACACACACAGACACATGCATACACAGACACACACGTAAACACACACCAGCATACACACTCCAGCCTTTGATCAGTCTCCCACAGTGGTATAGGAGTGCAGAAGAGATGGCAGTGTTTTCTGATCCAAATCCAGCCATGTACATTATGTGTGACACTCCACTGCTGCATTCACACACCAACATGTACAGTAGTAGCGGATGGGGTGAGTGAGTAGTGTGAACAAGTTCACCTCCACCTCCCTGTGCACAAGCCCCCAGGCATCCATTGAGTACCCATAAGCCTTTGTGCATTTTGCAGTAAGTTAATAACACACACAGACATGGGACCGTCTTTGGCCATTACCTACCTCAATGGTCACGGTCAACGGTCAAACGAGTCAAATTAAGCTTTTAACTTCTTACGATAAATATATAGGCCTACTTGTTGATTAACTTTATTCACAATTTCCCCAGACTAATGCAAAGTTTCATACAGGGAACTTAAGCCTCATCGTAATCTGCAGTCAAATGCTCTTTCCTTGAGGTAAACATACAGTTCAACGACCTTCAGCGTTTCCCGCCGGTCCCCCGAAATCCAGAACCATCCAAATCCAACACTGAGGCGATTTAGTCGCGTCTCAAAGTAGGTTCAAACCTAAAACAATGCCAGCGGACCTGACTTTCAGTCCCATCAAAGCAGCTCACGTGCGCACACCGACCTCCCCCCCCCCCGTTCCCCATGAGCCCTGGTTGCCTCCTGAGCGGCAGGGCGGGGCATTCCGTGAGGCCGCATGTTCTCCAGAGGGGACCGCAGAGGCCCAGCTCAGGGTCTTCTTCCATGACGACCGCTCCTCCTCGGCCGTCTGGACGTGGCGAGCCCTCAGACCCCAGCTGAGGATGCCCTCGCTGGGCTGCGGGCTCGCTGGCAGTCGCAGGGCCTATCGCATTTTTCCTGCTCCACCTTCACACGCCGGCAGAAGAGGATGTCTGGATTTCCATCCTCCTTCGGTCTCCCGCTCCATTTCTCCGCCCATCCCTTCCTTCATCCCTCCTTCCTTGAGGAAGCAGCTGGGAGCCAGGCTTGGAGGCTGGAGAGCTTCAGCCAGATGCACGGCTCAGAGATGCCAGGATGCAAACTGAGCCCAATTGATTATACAAGTCCGTCCTGGGAATGCAGATGGTGTTTGTGTGAGTGTGTGTGACTGTGTGTGTGTACTTACTGTCGCAGACATCTTGCTCTCCACCATCATGGAATGTTTATTGGATGGCATTGCTGCAGCAGTCTTCTTGCACTTCAATAATCCTGTGTCCTGTTCCAGCCTGCAGATGAACCCAAGTGTCAAAGATGAACACGCTCAATCACATTCAGTTCAATGAAGATACACGAACAGCTAAAGTTTGGACACATCCTGTCATTCAAGATAATGGGCAACGTTTCCAAACTTTTGACTAGTAATGTATGTTCCGATTATTCCTACCATGTATAGTCATACTACCATATTTTTCGGACTATGAGTCGCACTTTTTTCCATGGTTTGGCTGGTCCTGCGACTCTTTTGAATTATTTTTATATATAAAAAATGTAATATATTGAAATGAAATGTCTGTTCTTGGTTTCTGATTTTATCGAATACATTTCCCCCCCAAACAAGTGACATAGTCCAGTGCAACTGGTGTTTTTTTTCTTCTTCATTATGCATTTTTTGGCTGGTGCGACATAAACTCCGGAGCGACTTACAGTCCGGAATATACGGTATATGTGTATAACCTCATGTGGCTTATACACAGGCTCATACTGTATCTCTAAAATCGCCTCAATAATACAATTCTAAATTTTCAAATACATTCATATTTATTATTATTACAAAATAATATATGAATCTTGGGTGGTGTATATTCACACACAGGTATGATTAAACAGTTCAAATACTGTTCAAAAAGATTTGACAGTGAACTCCAAATGACTTCTAGTCAAGGTAAGTAAGGTCCTGGGTTGACCTCACATCATACAACGTCCCAGAGAAAACAAAACAGACGTGAGCTTGACATGACAAGCAGGAGGATCAGCCAGCGGCTGTCAAATCCATCATCAATCAGAATCAAAGAGAGGTTATCTACCGAAGTGCTATTGTGTAACCCTTTTCTGACAAGAGATTGTTCAATTCGAACCCTCAACACGAACGGTGGCAGGCTTCCTTGGCTCTGAATCAGCGCTGGGCCGTCTTCACGTTGAGGGTCGACCCGCTTGAAAGAGGAGACGAGCTGCTCGGTTAAGGCCTGTTTCACGTTAACCCCTTCAGGGTGTGTGGCGGGCTTCACGGGGAGAGACACACAGCCTCTGCACCTGTCAGACGGGCACGTCATCCAGGAGCTCGTACGAAACGGTAAACCGCTAAACTGGGGCTGTTCTAGAACGGTGCAGCTCTTCACTAACAGCAACACTGACGAACCAGCAAGCTAGCTCTTCTGTTCAAGGTCAAGGCTTCAGTATTGCGTGTAGGCGGACGTGTGTGGGTGGGGGTGGGTGTGCAGGTGGATGTGTGTAGGGGGCGTGGGTGTGTGGGTGGATGCGTGTGGGGGTGGATGTGCGGGTGGATGTGTGTATGGGTGTGCGTGTGTGTGTGTATGGGTGGGTGGGTGTGAGGTAAGATAACACACAGGACAAAGGGGCCACAGCATGGGCGGCTCATCATCTCCTTGACATGACCCTGAAGCCCCTACGCAAACACACACACTACAGGGATCACACATGTGGGTGTGCGTGTCATTCGGTGCCTTTGTTTGGGCGTGATTGTGTATGTGTGTATCTGTGTATGAAGGAGACAACCTGATAAATCATTTGAACTGTTAAACAAGTCTGTGCAGAAGACATTCCTCAGGTGAGGTTTGACCATGTCCACCCAGATAAGAAGCCCTCACTAACGTGATCACGACACGTGTAGTCGGGTCAAATCCAGTGCTTTGGAGGCACGGGTGCACCACAGAATCTCTACTTAACTTTCACAAACCTAAGGTTCATGAAATCCTGAGCAACTGACCAGGTGAGAAACCCTGATCTTGTCCACACCAGCCCAAGTTCCAACTGATCCTTCCAAGAGATCCTAGTCCTGGTCAAAAGTCAACTGTCAGCCTGGGTTATCTCAGCACCTTCACTGTCCTCCAAGTCAAACCAGACAAGTAACATCTAAAGACCAATCCGTTTGGGGGATTTTTCTGGAGGAACCTGACTGGTGACTCATTTAACAAGTTTTCAAACTTTTCTGGCAAAAAGACACTTCTAGATTATTGAGTCGGAAAACAGGGGAATCCCCAATACGCCGTAAACACACACAGAACGCTAACACGCACATGCAATTACACACCACCGACTGCACCAGGTGCATCCTGCTTACGATGGGGTATAAACACACACAGACACACACACACCACTGTGAGGAAAACCAAAAAGGGATCTACGTCGAAGTGTGACTCTTATCAAGAGAGTAAACCCCCAAATAGGTACTTATTGTCTAAATCTATAACACCATAATAAGCATGCATGGCTGCACCTCTCTCTGTGTCATTAAGATTGCATTCTGGGTAATGATATTTCCATAGTGAGAGGTACAGAAGGGCTCATTCGATCTGTCGTCAATAAATTGATCCATTTCAACACACATTTCTGGTATACACTTCTTGTCTGAAGCTACCGCCCTATAGAGAGAGTGCATCGCTCGGTCAACGAGGCCAGCGTTCCCCTGGTGGCCCAATTTATTGGTGGAAGGAAGGAGGGATGGAGGAGGGAACAGAGGAGTTTCGGAGGGGGGTGGGGTGGGGAGTTGAAGAGAGGAGGAGGGTCTGGGGTACGGAAAGGGGCCACATCAAAGTTCCGTTGCGAGCCTGAATGTCAGAGATTAGAGCCTTTCTTTTCCTGTAGACATTCTGCCATCACTGCAGCTAGCTATAACTCCACATGTCCGCTAACACTAAAGGCTGGAAGAAAGATTAGCTTAGCTGAGCCAAGACCACAGTCCTAAGACTCCCAACGCTACTAAAAGTGAGCGGTCCAACAACAAAACTGTAGATGATGTTCACTGGACTAAATTTAGCGTGTTATATGCTTGTTAGAACTGATAGAATCGAACTTCAGAACAGAACCAGTCTATTTTAAGGTGCATAGAGAGAAGTGGATAGGTCCATGCACATTCTAATAGCTTCCACCTTCAGGTTATATATATAAGTAGGCTACTGTATCTGTTTCTGAGTGAAATTTTATAATCCTGGAATATCTGCATGAAATAAGTAAAAGCCTCATCATCATGTTGGGGCAAGTGTTGATGGAGCAGCATTGCTTACTTACACTGGAGGACAATTCAGACTAGTTTTAACGTTTACCAAAAAAACTGTGATAACTAGATAATATGAATGTAACAGATTCGATTCATCTATAGAGTTTGAAGGACTTCTTGTATTGGTGCCATGAGGGGATTCTCTTTGTAAATGAAGGTAAAGGGTACATGATGTCCACACGTGGGGCTGTGAACTTGGAACGCCCCATAAAGCGGTCATGTGCTCGTCTGGCCGCGCGGAAATCTCCCGAGCATCCACACCGTGTCTAACTCGTGGAAGCCAGACCCACTGAACTCACTCTCACCGAATCCCTTTCAATGTGTGCACATCAGCTTTTTCCACACTAAAGTATATTATGCACTAATGCATTTTCAACTCGCACTCTTAGATGACATCCAAAAATAGGCGATTGATACAGGATTCATGAATGGATCTGAAAAAAACTTATGTTTTTCTCGCACGCCCGACACAATGTAGGCTACTTAGATTTATACAACACCAGTGTTTTTGTTTTCAAAACACGAATGCACGATTAACAACAATTCATCCGTAAGACTTTGTTCCTCACAATACTGGATCTCTTCCGACTTATCTGGTAAAGAACACATGCTGCTTGTGCAGACTTGAGAAAAAGGGGAAGAAGTGACCACTGTCGAGGTTCAAGTTTGTTTCTTCGCACGACATGAAGTATAGTCCAGAATCCATGAAATACTGTGATTCTGTTCCACTGATGCATCTTTACAGCGATCGTGCGTAAACGCAACCACGGCGACAAGTTAGTAAATGCATAGGTTACATAGGTGTGTTTAATACATCGCTGTCCTATTATTATACAAATGTCCTTGACTGACACACTCATTTCACCTTCCTCAAATTCAGGCACGGTTGAACAATCGCAACCACTCATTTTGTATCGAACAAAGTTAAATACAACGGGGAAAAGAAAAGTCTTATCAGCGACAGTATTTTTCCGTTTCAAGTTCAGTTCACAGATCAAGTCATGGTTATGGAAACTGCTTAGAAACGTACCTGTTGCCAATTTTTTAAGTTCGGAAAGAGCGACGAGAAAAAGGTTCTGGGTTTGGTCCTCTTATAGATCACTGGTTCCCAAGGTGCTTCAGAGTGTCACTGTACCCCAAAACATATGAGCACGCCTCCTTTTCACCCTAGGGGGCAAATTTCTTGTGGAATTTCAAGCGTGCCTCTCTCTCTTATCCCCCTCTCTCTCTCTCTCTCTCTCTCTCTCTCTCTCTCTCTCTCTCTCTCTCTCTTTACCCCCCCCCCTCTCTCTCTCTCTCTCTCTCTCTCTCTCTTTCTCTCCCTTGCACACAAAATCCTCTCTCTGCCACTGTATTCACGCGTGATTTTTTCCCGGGTCTCGAAACGCACTGTGGCTGAATAGAAACGACATTTCCCTTTCACCGAGATAACACTTAAAGTGCCAAATGAACAGCAATAATCAAGAAGACATTTAAAGGATCTACTTAAGGACATTATCTACTGTGGCACATGAAAAAAAGTTGTTTCAGAGACTTCGACACACATTGACACATGAACTCCGTCCCAGTCTGTAAAGGCTATGATTGATGAATGAACGGGGTAAAATAATTAGGGAATAAAGAGTTCATATATAGTTTTGGAATCGGCATGACACGTTTATATAGTACTGATCTCAGATCACATATATAGGCAGACTCTATTTCTCAAATTGAATAGAAAGCAATCTTGGAAATTATGAATTATCATTCTATAACCTCTACAGAAGATTG
This sequence comes from Neosalanx taihuensis, assembly GCA_030340665.1. Classification (NCBI taxonomy): domain Eukaryota; kingdom Metazoa; phylum Chordata; class Actinopteri; order Osmeriformes; family Salangidae; genus Neosalanx; species Neosalanx taihuensis. The sequence goes on from CM059292.1 coordinate 9,723,231, forward strand.
CAAATGCAATGGTTGAATGGCAATATGAACAATATCTTACACTAATTTACTGTTCATTAACAGTGACCAATGTTTGTTTATGAAAAACGGAAAAAATTGCACGCGCGTTACTCCGTTTAAATAATGACAAAAACCTAAACCGCATTCTCAAGTGTCTATTCGTGCCCTTATTTCCACCAAACTGGTGCAACAGGTCTACCCACCCCAATACTTTTTTATGTAAGAGATTACTGAATGTGCGCTTTAAGAACTATGGTGAATGTGCGGCTGTGAAACACCAAGATTGTTTTTCCATTCAACTGCAGAAACAGAACCGGAAGTCTGAACTGCAACAACATCAGAGAAAAACGAAATAATTGTAACAATGTTGCAACTCAATTTTTGTAAAGATACATTACCAGACTCTGTGAGCAACGACTTTCAGAATTTAAACAAATTCAGTGAGCAGGTAAGCAATGCATGGACCCAAAATGATGTTATTAATATGCGAGAGACACGCTAGATTACTAGTAGTATGTAGGTGACTAACTATCTTAATATGTGGTCACAGTTTAAAGCAATCAATCAACATGTTATGTATTTAAAATACACGCATGCATGGGTCAACTGCTGTATTATGTTGCACTGGACTGAAAACACTTGCGAAAAACAAGGAGATTGTGATTGTGGTGACACACGGGTCATGTGATCATGGCTGTGTGACACTCAACATACAGTGTGTTTTAACAGCAGCAGTGCAGAGACAGTGTTAATGTACTTTTCCTGCATCTTCAGATTTAAGATATCGCTGAAGCTCAACTTATGTGTGCGGTAATGTCTGTTTTGTGTCTTGATGCAGCAATTTGTGCGACTGACAGAGATACTCTATAACTTCCTGCTGGAACCAAAAGAGGTGAGTGGAGGAAGTCTAGTGTTTAAATACTCAGGCTTGGTTGCAATGTCAAGTCTGTTCAGCATCTGGCTTTGTGTTGTGCTTGTGTTTACGCAGACAGACAAGTTCCTGCAGGACCTTGTTGAATTTGCGGGAGAGAACAGGATGAGTGCCGGACCGTTGAGGAACCTGATGAAGAGTGTTCTCCTGGTTCCACATGGTGCGTATCGTAATTGTCATTACTATCATCACCACCATTCCGGAGAATTTTATAAACAAGGCAAATTCACTTTAGCCTAAGATAACTGCTTCAAAGACTTATTTCATCGAGACGAAATGCTCTGTTCATATTTTTTTGTTGTGTGTTTCATTCCATTGTTAAGATGATTTCAGACATTTATTTATTGATTGATATTTTTTCAAATAACTTCAGGTGCCCTAAAGAAGAACCTGACACCTGACCAGGTGAAAGAAGATCTCCTGACGTTAGGTACGTAGAAATACTGTACCAGAACAGGGTCTCACTGTATAGATGATCTTGTCTACTGTTACATTTTATATTCATTCATTTAGCAGAAGCTTTTATCCAAAGCGAGTTACAAGAGAGCTTTACAAAAAAGCATCGGTCACTGAGCATAGCAACGTATTATTAAGATAGACCCCAAAATATAGTGGGTTTATTGATTATTCGATTATAGATGATAGATTCCTGGATTTCTAGATTATGGAACATACATTAGATTATATTAAATTAAATTTTAACTTTCATTTCACACGGTACAAGTACAGGGTAACAAAATACAGTTAGCGTCCAACCAGAAGTGCAAAACAGTTATTACAACAGAATATACATGTAATTGCATACTCAGAATATACACAGTATGTACAGTATAATCAGAATATACAGAATATGTACAGATTAGAGTGATTTGGTGGGGACAAATGTACAACTGTATTGTACAAGATGATACAGTACTTTTACAGAATTTACAGAGTTGCATTTATGTACAGTTAGTGCAAATGATGCAATGTGCAGATGTGCAAAATGAACATCGCAAGAAACATAATTTTTACGTTGTAATGATTTTCTATCTGCGTTTACTTTCTAGGTTTAAGCGAGGAGAAAGCAGCGCATTTTTCCCAGCAGGTAATCTGATCATTACGCTTCTCAAATGCTTCCTGCTAACCTGAGGGGACAATATAATGGGCTGTATATACCATAGGGCAAAAACTCAGTAAATTAATACATCAATAAAAGCCTGGAACAGGAACACAGTGATAAATCACTCCACACTCACTCCACAAAAACAAAACTGACAATTTAACCTATTAAGTACTTGTTATGTAATGTGTCAAAACATAAGGAGTGGGCTAATCAGGTTTTATGAGGCTGATTGTTTGTTGTGTGTTCTGGTGTCCAGTGGAGCATCCACTATGCTGTGCTGTCCAGGCTGGCCGTAGGACAGACCTTGATGGTCAACCAGCTGGTGGACATGGACTGGAAGTTTGGAGGTAAGAGCCCAGTCAAATAGATCCAAGTATAAACGGACAATGTGTATTCAACCCTGTTCCATCGATATGCTGTCCATTAAACACGTGGGGCAATTAAGGTTTTAAATAATCCTTGAACAAAAGTTGACATCGCCTAACTGTCCATGCATGCATAAATAGAAGTGAACCTCTGTGGGCAAAGTAAAGAACAAGTGTGCTGAGTCTGAAGAGAATAGAAGGAGGATATGGAGGGGGAGCGAGTTCCCACCGTTCTCCTCTCCACCAGACCTCCATCTCTGTGAAAGGTGCACGTTAATTCAACTTCATATAAAAGCCAAAGATCACGACTCTTTGGTTTGTTTACTCTTAGCGTGAGTAGGTCCTGAAGCCTGATTTTATCAGGTTTACAAAACAATAACAACGGTGTCTTATCAAGTTAAATCAACAGTAATGACCCTGCCAGCCTTATTCAACCTCAGTCATGGTAATGACCGCCATGCATGTGGGTTTAGAGGGCTAGGCCAAGCACTTGGTGATGCTAAATAGCAGTGTTGAAATGTAAAGTTGTACTCATTCAAAGTGGTGTGTGTCTGGCCAAAGGGGCTGGAGTGAAGTTGTGATACCGAAGGAGCCTAGCCCAGATTATGATATGGCAACACACACACTCTGATAGTACACTGTCAGTGTGTGTGTATGCACATAACTACCTAGTAGCATATCTTGTCTTGGAGCGTATCTATGGCCTTCAGCGAGTGGTGTTGGAGATCTTAGGTGAGATATGAACATTATGGTGGCATCTTACTTCAATGTATTTTCTCTGTTGGCAGTGACTGTTGGGACCAGTGAAATCCAGAAGCTTGGAAACATCTTTCTACAGGTCAGGATACGCATTGTTTTATTATGGCTGTCAAAACTGTTCATATGTCAAAAGTGAAATGGGATTTATGAGGTTGAACGCCCAATAAATTGTGGTTTATTTGCAGTTGAAGTTGGTCATCAGGAAGGGAAACTCCACTGAAAACGTCTACATGGGTAGGCCTGACAGTGAGTGCTACTGCGAAAGTCCCATTGGATCACCTATTCCCCAGTACTGAGTGTTCCTTTGTTTTTTCTCCTGCAGAGTTAACACTCCCACAGTTCTATAACTTTCTTCATGAGCTGGAGAGAGCCAAGGCTAGCATGGACTGTTTCAGCTGAACCTCAGCCCTGCTGTTGCAGCCCGCTGGAGGCCTGCAAGTGCTGGGGGAGGGCCTGGTCTGGATCTGACTGGAGGCCTTGGTGATACCTGTGGAGGTCCGGTCAAGGACTCCATTCGAGTGTGCTGCCAGAATGGACAGTCTACAAACTGCTCACCCTGCCCCAGTCCACAGATGTTCTAGAACAACTGGAACCTCGGCACTTTCAAGACTCTCATTCCATGTATCCATGAGTTCAATGGTTGAGTTATTTTAGCGACTCGTGATAAAGATTTGCTCATGTTGCTTTTGAAACCATGTACTTGAGATTGTTATGTATCTTAGTTAATTATTAGTCTCATTTGCTTCCACTACTGCATGCACGGCTATCCTGATTTCCCATGGCCATCGTCATATGTTAATCCTGCAGATTTAGTACTGTGAAATTGAATTTGAGGTTCTAGTTGCACTTATTGACCAAATAAAGGGTATTTATTATGTCACTGATTACTCACAGCAGTCTATTGGATGTTGACATCTTCACTTCTTCAACAGTCTAGCTAATTGAATTGGGTTTTAGCTAGTAATGTCAGGGGATAGATAGGATAAGACAGACCTATCAGTCTCTAAATGGAAGAGTTTCAGGGAACATTAATATGGTTCCACTGGGGTTCGAACCCAGGACCTTCTGCGTGTAAAGCAGACATGATAACCACTACACTATGGAACCACTTACTATGATTGGGTTGATAAAACTTGTACTAACACTGCAAGGGTGGCTCTCGTTCCAATACTTATTGATGATCCAGTAAAAGGTCTAGATGGATTTCTGCCCTCTTCCTACTTGGAGGCTATGTCTGGTGTAACTGGCATGACTTTCTAAAGGTCTTATACGTTGGATCTGTCAGGTAGGCCTCGTGTGAGAACATGTGTTTATTAAATAGATTAATGTGAAACTGAGGACCTAGACCCAACATGTATGCATTGCTGCTGATGGTCATGCACATGAGTAAGTACAACAAAAAAAACAAATCCACAACAAAATCTCGACTCCATGACAACCAGCTTTAAAATCCTGGCCCCGATCCGTGTTTATCAGAAACTTTACTGACGGGCACTGAACTACGAAGTGTTCTCCGCCTGTGCCTGCACTTAGACTTTTACACTTTAATCTCCTCAATCAAAAAACACCTTCCCCTCGTTAACGCCTCTACTCATATTTCCTCCTCCCACAGCCTTCCTTCAGCCCGAGTGCTGCATGTTGCTGCACGTCGCTGCGCCAATCTCTGTTCCTCTTCCCCATTGTCACCCCCTGTCTCGTGGCCTCTTTGTTAATATTTCACTATAACTGGCTGTAAATCTTCCAACTGTCACACTGGACATCCATACAAGTTCTAGCCCATAAAACGTCCAGCAGATAGGATGAGGGTCAACTGCCACCTTAGCACCATCCATTGGAGGATTCCAGCTAAGCAAGGCCCTGTTTGCACAGCCTAGGTAGAAAGCAACTGTCACCTGTACAAGGGGGATTCATTTGCTTCTGCAAGGTCCTATAAAGGATAAAAGTAAACATACTGTGTGTTTAGATTGTGTGTGGTTTCCTGAAGAAAAACAGCATGCACTTGATAACTATACACCTACTGTGTGTGTGTGTGTGTGTGTGTGTGTGTGTGGGTGTGTGTGTGTGTCTTTGCGTAATGGTGCATGTGTTAGAGATACCACTGAAGAGGAAGTGAGGATTGCACGGTGAGTAACCTACTTCAGTTGCTGCAGCACCTGTTGGGGTTGTGCTCTTAGTTTCTTAGTTCTTAGTTGTCTGGTCTGGGCTATTGAGGTTTATGTTCCCCGTCTCAATAGGAAAAGAGCAATCATGTCTTTGATTTCATGAGTTGGTACTTGAAGGAGCACGCATTAAAGGAGTGTATGTTCCGAGTTGCGTTTTGCGTAAATCCATTTCCACGTGGTTAAGAATGTTCCGGGTATCCAGCGGTTGCAGCTGGGCGTGCATGTGCGTTCCCAGCTGGAGGAAAACCATTTCTCCTATGACTGTTGATACCTCAGGGCCTTTCTCTGTATAACATTTCCCCTGAGTATTAGTTTTTTCATGGACTTGAACCACACCCTCAAGGTGCTCTCACAAGTGTGCGAGTGGTTCTACCTTATGTATCACCCTCAGGCCTTTCCATTGGTACATCGAAAGGAACTGGTGCAGCCATTAATCCGTCAAGCCTCTCAACCCATGTAGACCAAATATGTACAGGCCAGGTTCTATTACCAGCATCTTCAATACCAGTAGCTCTGACCAGCTGGTCTACACACTGCAAGAGAAAACCAGCCTGAAGAGAGGTGAAGAGAGTTTGTTGCTCAGTCTTGTCCTGTAAGCGAGCTTCTTTCCTTCACCGTCTTTCCCTTCCTAAGTCCTTCTTTCAGCCTTTAACACCGTCTTTCATTTCCTAACTCTTTCACCTTCTCCCCTTTCCTAACTCCCTTCAACCCTCTCCTCCCTCCACATGGATGTGTTGGTGTGTTTGTGTGCGTATGCATGTGTGTGTGTGTGTGTGTGTGTGTGACTGACAGAACTGGATCTCCCCTTATTCCTCACTTAAATCACTCACTTATTTATTCAGTCTTTATTCACTCACATGCACTGCCTGAACCGGGGTGTTAGGAGGGTAATTGATGTCTTCCAGCCTACCACAGTGCTAGAGGCAGCATGTTAGGCTGTAACCCCCCCAGACCCTCCAGCCTAACTGCTGAAACCCGACCACACCAGTGGTGTTGTGACCGGGGGACTTCCTGTCGTTTATCAGCCTCAGAGGCCGAGTCACAGCGCTGAGGTCCCTGGAGGAAAAAGACTCTCTGCTTGGGGTTGAACATAGGCAGGACTGTATATATATATATATGTTAAATGCTGTAGCATCTTGTACAATACAGCTGTACATTTGTCTTAAATCACTTTAATCTGTACATACCCTGTATATTCTGATTATACTGTTCATACTGTGTCTATTCTGAGTATACAATTACAATTATATTCTGTTGTAATAACTGTTTTTCACTTCTGGTTGGATGCTAACTGTATTTCGTTACCCTGTACCTGTACCTGTGTAATGACAATAAAGTTGAATCTAATCTAATCTTCTGTCAGAACATGTATTAAATGCAACGAGTAGGATGAAGCCACCCACTCCCTTGATGAATATGATAAAATATGATCAAATCATTCTGTCTATTGCCCTATGGCCAAGTTGGTTAGTTTAATGCAGGTGAAATGAGCTAAAAAAAGTTCTGAGCTTTAGTGTTATTTTTACTGTAAGACATTGTAGACTGGCTGGATGAGAAAATAAGCCTAGCTTAGTAGCCTACTTTTATGTCTTTCATTCTAAATGAAATAGTCTTAAATGCAAGAAGACTTGTTCACCATTCACCAACAATAACAATAAGTCAGTGGGCGGCATTCAAATGTCTTACTAAACTATTATTGTTTGTGGGGTCAGTACTAGGCTAGCCTATTGGCTAAGTTGCTTTTTTGTCCTGCAAATATAGCAGTCCTTTATGTAGCCTAGATGGTAGGGACAATGTAGGCTTCATAACTGATCTCAAAATCTCACTTTTAAAAATATAATATAGTTTATTATATTATATTATTACATCAACTTCAAAAGGAGCCACCTCTGACGTGGAAAGCTTTCACACTGCACCAGTTTGCACTACTGTGTATATACACCCCCCCCACCCCCCCCACCCCCACCCCCCCCACCCCCACCCCCACCCCACCCTCATTTCTGCCACAGTGAATTCTGTATTTGTAAACCTGTTGCATAGCGATTAAACCCCCATTCTGATTCTGATTCTGACTATGATGTCATAATCACAAAAGATGCTCAAGGTGAGTTATTGTAACTGACCAAGTCATTTGACACAGAGACACGATTCGTAATGGATGACTATGAGTGTGAGTGGTGGATAGATGATGACCGGTAAGATTTGAAACACCTACCACACACACAGCATGTTCTTCACAGTCTCTTCATGCAACAAATCGCAACAATATGTATGTAGGCCAAATAAATACATCAAATTGGAATCGGTGCACACAAGTGTTGGCCAGTTACAGGCTTGGGTGGGATATGCAGAAGTGGTGTGGTCTCTATGACCTGTGAAATTGATGTGCGCTGGGATCTGTTGATATCTGTAGGGATTCAGAGGAGCTGGAGGAGTTCTCCTGCAGTTCTGGCCTATCCTCACAGGACAGCCTAGAGCTGAAGGACGGCCTAGAGCTGAAGATATTTGTTAATCAGCTGACGTGGTATGAACTCTCACACTCACACACACACACACACACACACACACACACACACACATGCACTTAGGCATGGCCCTCATTTCACAAGAAGGGGCTGGTAATCAGAAGGTTGCAAGTTTTCATCCTGGCTGTGCCAGCATGATGTTGTGTTCTTGGGCAAAGCACTTCACTCTACTTGCTTATAAGAAATGCCCCTATACTTGCTGTGTGTCGCTCTGAATAGCGTCTGCGTCTGTGTTTGGACTTTTTCAGTGAGATATTACAGATGGCCCAAAAGCAGGTGGAGCTGGAGTGGCAAGTGAAGCTGGAGGTCCAGCTGCAGGAGGCTGGGGTGTAAGTGTGCACAACACCACATCTGACTCACATCACCTGCCAACTTTCTTACTACTCTGCTAAATGAATCTGAATTTGATGGACAGGTTTTGGGGACCCAATGTGGCTGGACCCATGGGCGAGGAAGAGGGACTGGTCCTACCAGGATCATGTGTGCCGGTAAGTGAAACCCTCTGTGATGGTCCTCTGCCTCTCTCCACCTTCCTGTGGCAGTGAGCAGCACTGCAGAGAGCTTTCTGTTTAGCCAATAGATCACAAATCCTTTCCTTCATACCACAATGGCAAGCAAACCCTGAGAGTTTAGAGTGTTCCCTACTTTATAAATGAGCTTAGTGTCTTCCTCATCTCAGTAACTGTTGGTCTGGATAAAAGCGTCTGCTAAATGAATAATTGTTGTAATTGTAATTGTCTGGAAACCTTTGCTGAGAAGTCTGGTAATCCTGTAGGTTGAGTTTGCTGAAGAAACCGTTGTGGTGATAGAGCATGAGAGAGAGGAGGAGCAGCACCACGAGGTTCAGACCAAAAGGTGCAGTACCAGTTCAGTGTAGAGAGAAAGAGTGGGAGTTGATATCGTCCACAACTCCAGTAAGAGATGGAGTCTAAACTCCTGGATCACTTCCCCTGTTGTCCTGTCTGTCTTCAGAGGACACACCCACGTTACAACCATCTAAACCACGTTCTCAGTTGTTTTCCACTGTATCTCCTCTCTTCCTGCTCCCGCGCTCGCTCACTTCCTGTGCCTTTGTCTCTATCTCCAGCTGGTGGCGTCGGCAGGCCGAGCAGCTATGGAAGGCCATCAGGTCAGCGGCGAACCTCTGCTGGGGGGCCATGCGGTGCCAGAGGTCCACTCAGGTCCTGCCGGTTTAGGAAACCAGACCAGCTCTCCTCCCATACCCCCCCCACCACAGCCCCCCGATCCTCCATCCCTTTACCCCACACTACCCCGCCCCATCAACCCCACTTTAAGTTTAGTTTAAGTTTAGTTTAAGTTTAAGTTTAAGTTTAAGTTTAAGTTTAGTTTAAGTTTAGTTTAAGTTTAGTTTAAGTTTAAGTTTAAGTTTAAGTTTAGTTTAAGTTTAAGTTTAGTTTAAGATTAGTTTAAGTTTAGTTTAAGTTAAGTTTAAGTTTAGTTTAAGTTTAGTTTAAGTTTAGTTTAGGTTTAGTTTAAGTTTAGTTTAAGATTAGTTTAAGTTTAGTTTAAGTTAAGTTTAAGTTCAGTTTAAGTTTAAGTTTAGTTTAAGTTTAAGTTTAGTTTAGTTAAGGGCCTAACCCCCCCCCCCCACCTCATCAACCGAACACTTCCCACCCCCCATTAACCCCCTAGGGCCTAATCCAAGAAAACTACCCACCCCCCATTAACCCCCTAGGGCCTAATCCAAATAAAGTGTTCCTCAAAATTCAAGGGGAGCAGTGTCTTTTGTCATTTGGTTAAAAGTGTAAACTGCATGTGTATGAAAAACAAATATACAAATACGCAGTCTTTTTCTCCAAACTGTGTTTGTCCACGTTTTACCGTGTAATGCTTCATGGACACAAGCGCTTTACTTGCTGACTGTCAGGAGCTAGGCGCAGGCTTGGCCTCATTCATATCCTCGCGAGATGTGGCAGAGTTCACTATCCTTTCTAAATAAGAGCCCATTATTATTATACGCGCTCATCCAGATCAATTAATATAGATACTGAAATTGTGTGATCGATTTTCAGCTACCCAATTTGTTAGCTGAATGTTTTTTAACCACTGCACCGTCATTATTAGGATCTGATTGGAAAGTAACTCCATGACCAGTGAGCTGATAACTTGTGGATTTCTATCTTCCAAACCAGGAGTGGGAAAACCTTTTGACTGCGGGGCCACACAAAGTTCTTAAATTTGACAGGGGGGGCAGCTGAGGAGCAGATGACTGGAGTGTGTATTTGTACTTATGTAAATTACATGTAAAACACACACTCCGTTAGTAGAGAAGCTTGAGTCTCTAAAAATACACCTTTACTCACATAGAGGTGAGACCGAGCAGCTGCCAATGAGGTTTTAGAGAATTAGACCAGTATCTATGGTGGTGTGCCAATAATGGCACAGAATGGATGTATTTTGCACCATTGCTATTCTTCCACCAGCGGCCGCTCTTGCGCTCAGTCAGAGCTTTCACACTGCTGATTGGTTAAGTGTAGGTTGGTACTAGTCTTCAATGCAAGCGTGACAATATATTACCATTAGCCTACAAATCATACAAATTGTCATGATGTAGCAAATGTGGGAGTTAGGGAGTTCTTTCAAACTATCTTATGCTGTACTCATTTGGCCAAAGTCATGGCCACTGAGTCCCCAGTTTCTGGGGAGTCAGATGGCTCAGCAGGTTAAGGCGTTGACGTCATGAGTGGAAGATTGTTTGAACCCCGGCTGCAGCCATGTGATGTTGTGTCCTTGGGCAAGGCACTTCACCCTACTTGTCTCAGGGAGAATGTCCCTGTACTTAATGTAAGTTGCTTTGGATAAAAGCGTCTGCTAAATGAGGTTTTCTCAGTCTTGACCTCTGGTCCAGTGTGGCATCTAGGCAATGCTGTATGTCGCTATGCTCAGTGACCGATATACTTTGAAAAGATTTATTTCAAAATTCTCTAATTTTCCACTCATCCGTACAGGCTCTCTAACCAAAACCTGCAGTTCATCAACCGAAAGCTGCTCTTGATTAAATTAACAACGTCTCAGAGGACAGGCTATAAGCATGCCTGCAGTTTAACTATTTAATAGGCTATAGTTGTCAGGGGTCCCCCCCCAATGTAAACGCCAGGTGCTCCGTGCTAAAAAGCTGTTCTGGTCCTGCCCTCGTGTTGGTCTGCAGTCAGTAGGAATCTCCCTCTCTCCTGATTTTAAAATGGTTCACCTGATATTGCCAACTAGAGGTGATTTCCTTTCTGATCCTTCCCACTGTTCCTCCACTAGTTCCATAGGTGCAGTTCTGACAATACCTAGATAGAGGTCAAAAAGGGACATCAGAACAATAGAACACTATTGACCATTTACATTTATTCATTTAGCGGATGCTTTTATGCAAAGCGACTTCCAAGAGAGAGCTTTACAAAAGAGCATAGGTCACTGATTATAACAACAAGATATCCCTCAGCATTGCGGGTAGCCAGAATATGAAGCATACATTGTGGGAACCCAAACAAGTTCTAAAGGGAAGAACCACATGAGATCCGTTCCTGCAAGTGACATGTCTGGACATACATCTACAGATATGCTGTGAGACCCCCCCCCCCTTGTTAATCCACTTAATAAACACTGAAGTGTCCTTGGATCAGTAGACAGACTGAGATCTCGCTTCCTGTGGGTCTGGACAGGAAGTTCAACTGCATATATTTAACATATATAACCTTCCAATGTAATAGGACCTAAATATACATTTATACTCAGCTTGTTTAGTTTTGCTGTTTGCAACCACTGACTTCTCACACTCAGCCGATTAGACACTTCACAAAGCATCTCACCTGGATGTCCCTCCATCTAGGACCCAGGAACCCTCCACCAGCCACCCAGGATGCGGAAGGTCTTCACCAGGCTAGGTTTTTGTGAGTCAAGAAGGCCTGGGAACAAGATTACAGGATCAGTGACGATGGGTAAAATCGTAAGCTCACCATGTCTGGGTCCCTATGCAGAGTGTGGTGTCCTCCCTGCATGGCTGCCCTTCCATGATCTCCAGCTGTCTTCGTGGCAGCCTCCTCTCCTCCTGTGTGCAGTACCAGATGTCGCTGAGCTGGTCGGATGGACACGAGGCTACGCTGGAGGATAGAGTTACGAGGGAGGGAGACTTAGAAGCAGGAAGACATGGAAACTCAAACACACAGCAATACACACTGCCTTGACAACAGCACCCTCCCTTCCTTTACCAAACTTAGCATTCTGTCCAGAAAAACACAGGGAACAAGTTTTAGTGTTTGCTGACATGGTTTCTAAAGTTGAAATAGTATAGGGTTGTGTTTCTCTCCTTGGTTCTCAGCAGAAGAGCCAAGACTTGATTTGTTCCAGAGAACTGTCCCATCAGCCCTCTTTTCCAACCCCGCCCTGCCTCTCCTCCATGTCCCATAAAACATTCATGTGGATGTGCAACGTGCACAATAGTTTCAAGATATCTCCCCATGTTTGCTGATGATGAATGCCAAACACTGTCATGTGAAGAATCTGGAGCAAAAAAGATCAGCCTAGAAACTTATCTGGGATTTATTTTCGGGGCTAAGTGTGAGGAACTAGCTGAGGATGGTTGTTGATATCCTCAAATTAGCTCTCTTTGACACTTGGTTGTTAGTTGCTTTTGGCACATCTACTCTCCCTTCTCTCTGTCCTCCCCTTCTTACCTCCCTTTGGTATGGGGGTTCTGAGCTCTCGTCGTTGGTCAGCGTTGGACCTCGTGCCTGTGGACATCGATCTGAGATGGTCTACCAATCCTGGAGCTGGTCACCAGATGGATGTCAGGCTATAAAATACATGTTGCTTTGATTTGGTTGGACTTCCATATGGGCTTTACTACAGCCTGGCTGATAACTCATTTGGGAAGGCTGAACTTTCATACAGCTCAAAGTTAGTGTGCTCACTCAGCAAAGACACAAAAGACTATTAGCTACGCACCTTAATAAGGTCTTCCTTAATGAAGGAAAAGGTCTGTAAACAAAGACCAATGAAAAGGGAGTGGGGTTGGCACTGTCAGACATCCAATCCTGTCATCCTTGAACCCGCCTTCGAAGATAAGGATGAACGCACAGGAATGTTTGTCATAAAAATACTCGGTGGATCACCTGTATCCCTGAGCAGGATCTGGCTGTGTGAATGAGCTCTTTGTTTACAGCTAAGGCTTGTAGGCTCAGTTACTCAAATGGATTATTGGTAGACCACCAGTCTGAGAAATGGCCATTCTCATTAAAACAAACCCCCTTAGTCCCATACTCTCCCCATGGTGTGTGTCTGAAGACCGCTATTGCTGGAAAAAAACATAGATAGATGAAGCAGATTTGTGTGAAATTAACCACCACGTTAATCTGTCAACGATAATCTGAGAGAAAATGTTTCTTAATGACTTCCTATCCGATAATGACAATAAAATTGATATCTGACTGCCAAACAATTTAGCTCATGTAACCCAACTATATCAAAGCCTGAGGTTTTCTTTGAGTAATTCCATTTTTGATACCGTTGTCTCCTCTCAGAAAGGACCTATGTGACCACACACATACAGAAATATATCATAAAAAAAAATACAGCTACAGAGAATCTCGTGGCTTTTTCTGTTCTAGGTGGTGCTGCTCTACATGCACCACTGGATGGGGCTGTTTCTTTGAGTTAAGTACCCACCCTGGTGCAAAGTGAGAGCGATGACACTGACAGTCCTGCAGCACCATGTGAGAGAGCTTGTTTGTCTTTAGGCTGGAATGTCTGTTCTAAGGATGCATGTTTGTTCGATGCAGATCTAGAAAGTTCTTCCTTTGACTCTGTCACTGATTCCACTCATTTTCATAGTTGCTGTCAACCATAACATTTCGCAATTGAGGTTGTTTTCTCTGTATTTGCAGGATGATTTGGAAAGATAGTTTGGAGAGCAGAGCCATTATTAAGTCACTGTACTTGATTTAATTGCCAGAAGCAGCTTCAGAATGAGGATCCTATACGAAATGCCCTGTGTGGGTTGAACTTGGCCAGGCTGCACATGAAATATAAGCCGAGCGTGCTAATCATTTCTAAATCATGACCATGTGTTTTTGATCTTAAAAAAACCAGCCTTAGTTCAAGACGATGTTGCAGAGAAGTACTGACAAATAATTTGCGTCTTAATTGAATTTTCATCCTAATAGTCCAGGGGCTTAACTCATTTTATTGTTTAACAGGGGGCAGCCATAACATGCAAGGGGGTTTAACATACTTGTTCTGTAAAGCTTCAAGATGTTCGTGGTCATACATGACTCACTTAACATGAGCTCTGATAGATGATCCACTTGTGAAACCTTGTAAAACACACCTCACATGATTGGTCTGCTGCTAATACTGATCCCAGAGGATCTTCCATGCCCTAGTGTAGAAAAGATGACCAGACTCACAAATGATACAGAAGGCAATCGTTGATTCATTGTTCATTTCATTCATTGTTCAATTCATGTACGACTGTACAATTCATACATTTCAACATCTGTATCGACAGGAACAAAGAAAAAAGGTTGAAATGCAGCAAGAAATAATTGCGCAGTGAACAAACTCATGTACAAGAAAATATCCAATTCGGTATCAGCGGGTGGTTCAAAAAGTAGACTCGTGTGCAACACTGACACTTCCTTCCTGAAGAGGACTGGAAGTCTTACAAACCGAAGGACTCATTTGACGCTCCGGTGCAAATAGTACCGTTTACACATTTGACTTTGAGCCCAACAGAGAATAGCTTGTTGATCTGTGGGAGTGTAGTAAATGGGTGCAAATATTGAGCCAGTTTAACTACCTTAAACCCTTTGTGGCTTTGTGTGTAGGCTGTGCCCTCAGCCAGGGTATCGTTCACCATTGTCAATAAAGAAATATATGTCTTCCCACGGTAAATAAGAATCCCTGCTCACATGTTGCCAAGTCATTGTCTTACTAACCTACAGTCAGTCTAACTCTGGGGTTGTAACATCTCAGATCAGCCCTTTGAATCTAACACAGACATATCCTGTCTGGGTCATTGGAAGAGAGCTGATGTTGTGATGATGTATGAGTATGTTGAGACAGTTTATGGGAGAGATGTCATCTCTAAGAAAATGGTGTAATTGCCATACTAATCAAGAGCTGTTTGTAAAGCAGGAATATACAGTATGTTTGAGCAATCTTTCCATTCTTCCGTTCTTTTCATTGAAACGACCACCAATGCCCCTCAGTCATGGCCTGGATCTACCATATGGGCAATCTGGGCACGTAACCAGTGGCCCATGGGCATAGAGGGGCCTTCTGATATCAGATTTGTGTTTATTATAATAAAAATGTTGGGGTGTGGAAGAAATTAGATTTCCTGTGTACTTATATTAATCACTACTGAACACACCTTCTATGAAGACTGCTGTAACGTCATTACCGCCTGACTGTCACTATCTATGTTTACATTCTTGTGCCCTATAAAAGAATGCTCTCTTGCCTTCGTCCGGGAGAGAGCCATGATTGAGACCTAAGCTTTGTACTGTCTTCATTTTGTTGCCAGAGGTCTGGTCATTTCTCTCCCAATCTGCAGGTTGTTAAATACGTATTTAATCCAGAACTCAACTGAACTGTCACTCCGTTTATGAAGAGTATAAGTACACAGGAAATCTAATTTCTTCCACAGGGGCTATATAAAGGATTCTACACACAAGGATTCCTTGACCCTTGATCTGGGTCCCTTAATTGTGACTTCCTTCTTTCCAAACACGGTGCACCATCATGCAAGTTTTTGTTATCCAATCAAATACATTTATCACAACCCTTTTTACAAGCAATGTCACACAGAACTTCCCAGATGCCTACAGAACTGCACCTCAACCTTCCGTAACCCTCAACACACGGAACAACTGGAAGAAACCTTAGAAGGAGCGATTCAATAAGAGGTCCCCTTCCTCCACAGACGCTACTGACTCAGAGTATCAAACCACAGGCTGAACACAATCATACAGTAAGAGTAGCAATGTGGCAATACAAGTAAATACTGTGAATGGATAGTGAAACACAAATATTCTGAGTTTGGCATGAATATGGTATTTGCAGCACTCTGCATTGGCCTTCGACTGTTTGGATGTTGGTATCCCTATGGTAGCCAATAAAGTGGCCGTACAAACAAATTGAGTTGTTGTTTAGCCTATTGCTGCCTTTCTGTGTTACCTTGTGGTCAGACTTGGGTATGGATGGGGGTGACCAGGCCCCTGGCTTGCATCGACAAGGGCCTCCCCCTGCAGACTAACAGACTCCTGCCATTGTTGGGAACTGCCCTGAGAGAAAGCCTGACGGTTCAGGTCTGAATGTCGACCCCAGACACCAACAGTAAACACCAGCGGAATACCAAACAAACACAAGCAAAAGGTCAACTATACTGTCCTGTTAATGAGCCTCCTGGCATCTCTCTTTCACAAAAACATTCCCCCTCATCTCTCTCTCTCTCTCTCTCTCTCTCTCTCGCTTTTTTTCCCTTCATCCTCTGTGTTTTTCTTGGACGCAATAAGAAATATGCTGCATTCATAAAGATTCTATTTCGATTCAAATATTGAGATCCTTTCAAGCTAATTATTTCAATGAGGTTGGAACCATGTCTTTGTTTTGGTTCATTGGAATCAGTTCTTTTTAAACAGTATCAAAACACTTTTCATCTGGATATAGTTGGGTGAGTGTGTGGGTTATGAGTGAAGCAGAACTTCTCGTCTGGGGGCCAAAACTAGCAGCACCTCAGAGGTCAGAAGACGTTTCGGTGGAAACAACATCTCCTTCTTGTTTACGACTTGTCCAGGACTGTGGCCAGTGTTCGATTGTTTTCGCTGTTCAAGCATTTCTCCAGTCCTCTTCATAGAGAACATGGTTCCATCTGTTTACTATTGTCATGTAACTGTACAGAGGCTCTAGTGTCCAACCCTACAGGGGAGCTGGACCTCGACCCACAGCTCACCAAGGGGTTTTGTGTTAGGACTTCTGTACAGGGATGGCCAGTGATGTCCTGAAATAACTCAGCCATTTCGATTTTCCACATGCTTGCCTTCTGCGGCCTGTGCATAATCCAGTAAGCACTAATAGATATGATCTAGTGGTGCGCTTCTATTCTGTCGTCTGGAAACACTTGAATTCTGCTGTAAATCTCAACCTCATCTTAAACGGCTATGCGCTGCATATTGCATATGTGCTTTCTCGGCATACATGGTGCGCGTGTATGTTTTTAATGATTCTTCTTCTTGGATAAATACTGTCCACAGCCGCAGTAGTCTCAGTCAACAACTCCTTCTCCTCCTTCCTCCCCGGTCTCACGCACGCTCTGTATCAGGACTCGCTCGGTTGGCACGGTCTTCGCATTCCTTTATTTTGCTCGTCAAATCTCAACCGCCCCATCCGAGCTTGGTCATTAGCGAGCGTTAAGTTAGTTAGATGGTGTAACTGCTTGGTGGCGTGTCCCTGGCAGCCGTCTGTCTTCCCCCATTAGGCGATACGGGTTCCCACACTCCAAAACAGAGCGCTGCGAGGGCTCTGCCGAAGCGAACACGGATCGGAACCTCTGCTCCCATCAGAGCTCCTCATCCGAAGGCCTGAACCTGTTCATCACTGCTTTCCATGAGTTTGACTGTCTTCAACGTGGCATCCCTCGACAAGGGATGGAGCCACGCGCTGGGGAGATCAAGACAGATAGAGGGACGAGGATGGAGGAAGGATGGAGTGCTCTGGAGGTCTTGCCTGTATTTCATGGGTACGCTGGGAGATGGTGTCACGTCGCTCCGACAGAGCTAGTGAGTGTGAGCGAGAGGGGGGGGGGATAGATAGAGATAGATAGAAAGAGATAGTGTGAGGGACAGAGGGAAAGAGAAGTGGAGAGAGAGAGGGAGAGAATGAGGGAGAAAGAGAAGGGGGGGGCGGAGTGCAGATCAAGAGACGGAGTGAAAAGAAAATGGAGTGAGGGAGGAGGACTGATGGGATGGATGTAGAGGGAGACAGAGTGTTTGGGATAGTTAGCAGAGTGAGTCTCCTTAAACATCTGGTAATGATTTAGCAGATGTATGTTGGAGTGTGTGTGTGTGTGTGTGTGTGTGTGTGGGGGGGGGGCACTGTAACAACAGGAGCTGCATTGTGTTCTGTCTAATTTGCGTGCATTTTGTTCTTATTTGTTGGCCCAGGGGACTCAAGCGTTGGCCTGTAATGGAAAGAATAAACCAAGAATGGGCTCTTATCAAACTCACACAAAAACGCAGGAACACATCAGGATGCATGTAGAAGCCAAATTGCATGTGCGTGCACGCTCATACACGCACAAACTCTCTCTCTCTCTCTCTCTCTCTCTCTCTCTCTCTCTCTCTCTCTAAAAGTCATTGTTTTACCTCTCAGGCCTGGCCTGACTTTGTTTGACGGATATGGAAACCATACATCATTTAAGTCGTGTCCTCTGACCATGACCTTCGGTTTTGTTCCCATTCCCTCTCATATACCCTGGATACATGGGATAGGTGGATGGATGCATCATGTATGGGTGGAGGACTGACTAACACCTCAAAGAACTGGCATCTGAACTGGCATCTGCCCTTTACTATTGGTCTCGTAGTTCTTTTCCTGTTTTTTTGTTTTGTTGTTATTCTGCCTTCTGTAGGCTTTCAAAGGCTGTTTGGCCCCAGTGGGGTCATTGTGGAAAGAAACAGATAAGGGTGTGTAGAGAAAATAAATCAGAACTAGATTCCGTAGCTTCATGTTAGCCCTGAGGTGAATTTCCTGTGGGTCTTCGAGCTGGATTTCTTCTACTCAAACAGTGAAGAATGCTTGAAGTTGAGCTTCGAGAACGTGCATATTCCTTCTAATTGATACGTGTGATCAGTGATCAAACTGTGTGAAAGGTCGCCACGGTGGAGGGGGGGGTGGGGGGGGGGATTTGGGAGCACCGATAACTTCGGACCCCCCAAGTTTTTCAGGGACATGCCTCCAGTAGTAAGGGAGGTCCACTCTCCATTGTTTCGGCCCTGCTGTCTCGTGGGTAGCAGTTTTCACGAACACCCCACAAGATGTTGTAAGCTCTGCAAGGCATTTGAGCAAAAAGGAGGGAGCTTGAGGAAGAGATTAATCCCTCGTTGACCTCAACTAGCTGGTTGGATGCACAGCTCCTAGCAAGTGCCTTTCAAAAAGAAAGTCTGTAGAAAAACAAATCAATATTTATGGAGGCAGGGAATGCAGAGACTATTTAAAGCAAGAGGACGCTGGTGTCATTGTCTTCCAAAGCCTTCCTGGAAGCTGAACAGGCCCATTATGGAAGGAGCTGAGAAGTCCACAGTATCTCACAGTAGGGAACCTTCTTCTGGCTACCATGCGTATTTGTAAAAGTTCTCTGACTGGAATTCGACTACCAACATGCATCGACCGTTCAACCTTCATCCAAAGCCGTGAATGTCCTTCCATCTCATGCCAGTGAATGTGAGTACATTATATTACCAAAAGTATTTGGTCACCCATCCATCTGATCATTTGGATAGGTGACCAAATACTTTTGGTAATATAGTGTATATGACTGGGCTGGAATAGGAGGCCATGTGAGACGAATAGCAGCACCAGTTTGCTTTGATTGACACCAGAGCCCTCAGCTCTCTCCTCATCTACACAGCCATTCACTGTACTAGCTCTGAGCTAGCTCTTAGCTGGGGTCTTCCTCTGACAAGCACCACTATCCTACGGTGTTGTGTGTTCGTTGTTTGTGACGGAAAGGGCCAGGTTTTAGAAACTGAAAGCGGCCATCTCTGCCAACTCAGAGCCTTTTGAAGACTTCCCCTCTGCACCAAAACAGGACCGTCTGTTTATGATTTTGAGCTTCACGTTCATGAGGTTTCGATTGTTTTTCATCATCTCATGGCCTGAATGATTGTGTTGATAGTAATTAAGCGCTGAACGTGTGACATAACCTCATAACCTGTTTTCCATTCATGCTCCAGTTGTAATGCAAACACCATGCGGAACACTTTTGATGCTCTGCTAATTCAGAACGCAACATTTGTGTTTCGCCATCCATTTACTTGTGTAACTCTCTGACATTAAATCTTGAAAAGGGCTGTACGAAATCGCAAACGCTACAAATGGCACCTCCTGTAGCTAATCTGAAAAATGGCAGGACTAGCAGGGGGAGACTATTTTAAAACACAAATATGGATGCACCTTTGAAGAATGAGAGGAACTGAAAGATGGGTAGCTGGAAGAGTTCACCAACCGTCTCTGGAGGAGGGGATCCCTCACTGAATTGCCCCTCCCAAGGATTCTTCGATTTTTTTCTCCTCTTGCGAGTTTTTTCTGGGAGTTTTTCCTTGTCTTCCTTCAGGGTTTAGGTTGGTTGAGGGGAAATTCTATGGGCATATGTGAAGCCCTTTGTGACATTGCTTGTAAAAAGGGCTGTACAAATAAACGTTGATGTGATTTGAAGAGACCAGGAGTTTCCTAATTAGTCAGTCTGCTGTCAGATGAACTTTTATCTTAATTAGCCTGTTTTCTGCCTGATCTCTAACCTGAAACATTTGGTTTTAGGCCTAAGCCCAAACATTTGCTACAAAGAACTTCACTATACGATTGAACTGAGATGATGTTGTAGAAATAGATGGCATTTTCTGTGGATAAAATGAAGAAAAGATGACTGGTTTTTCTGTCATCAAATCAAGTAGGAAACACTTCTGAATCTTACGAAACAGGTCTGTTTTTCCGAGCAAGGAAAATAACTTCCAAGAAAAACATGCAGAGATACTGCAACGCTCCTTAGTGAGGCTCACAAGGAGAACCGATTAATGGTGCATTTAATGGGTCTTCAGTTCTCAGTCCAAAAGAAATATTAATTCATTAAGGTATACGTGCCGTTTGTAATGGCTTGAATCTGTGGCAGCCTTCAGTATGAACCTATGTGTGCATGTACTGTCATTGATTATGCGCACACACACACACACACACACACACACACACACACACACACATACACACACACACCCACTGGGTGCCTGTATGGAGCACACAGGTGGTTGTTCAAGCCACCGCACTTTGAAGACGCCGGCGCAGGAGCCACCACCTCAAAGTTGAAAGACATGGTACTGAGCACTGTAAGGTGTGTGTGTGTGTGTTAACCAGACAAATCGACAACATGTGTCCATTCCAGAAAACACATTCTTCAACCAAACTTGCTGTAACACATTAGTTCTTAAACAGATGCTAAATGAATGGGCGCCTTTTACTAGAGAGGCTGCAAACAGTCCTGCTTTGAGCCTGTCTAACCTGCTTCGGTGCACTGAATTAGACTGACGTTGGACTTGTGTTTATCATTAGGTCTGAACTGAACATCCTCAATAGCCTTTCAGAAGAGTTGACGTACTGTTGCTGAGGATTGGGGACGGTACAATTTAGTAGCTATGAAGACAGCAGGGCTCACTTCACTTCACAGTCTGGGGGCTGTGGTATCCAGATGCTCTTAGCAGGCCTGGACAATGACGAAGGAATGAAAGAATCATTTACTAGATCACAAATTCACTTATTGTGTCGATTCTTAACATCTTTTTCAAATAATGAACCATAAATGCATTCACTTTAGCTTGAAACAGCTTTGGGGGATCATCATCCAGAATTTCCCAATTATAAAAAGTAACGATGAGTTCAAAGCATGATGAATTGCCTTGGTCATGTGTAGGTAGACCATATCGAAAAGGACCTTCCAAAAGAATCATAGCCTGTGCATCGATCAGTACATTTCGCCACAGATCATACAAAACATGACGTAAATGTTGTCTATCACATTTCCTTCATCTCTAAATGGACGACACGTGCATCTAACAATAATAATCAGTTCCAGCTCAATCCTTCATTCAAGTTCCTACCCCTTTGAAGTGTCCCATGCCTGGTTTTCTTAATGCTTCCGCCAAGCCTTACCAGTTCACCCTCGTCCTTAGAGATGCCAAGAACACCTTGGTGAGATGTTCATTGTTTTAAAAGATGAACGGCCATGTTGGTTAGAAGGGACAGTTTGGGGCATGGGAACATCCAGCTAACTGAGCCTAACTCCCCGCTCATACTGACAGAACAGCAGTGGAACAGTGTTGGGGGGGCAACGTGCTTTAGCCTGGCCAAACAACGTTGTTTTGTTGCCCGTGGTTCATACGAAAAGGCAGAGCGTAACGTAAACGGCATGAGGGCACTGGTAAACAATGATGTCACAAGCGATACTTTGGCACCGGATTGTAACTCCGTTCCCCCTTCAGATCTGCCGGGGGGGGGGGGGGGGGGGGGGAATTCAGCTTAGCAGCACTGTTGGCATCGACCAGCCCTGGTTCGTCTGGGTTTCCTAGCTACTTTATACACCTAATTGCTCACCACAGATGTGACAAATGATGCCAGATGCCACAGGGGAGAACAGTCCAGCCATACGCAGCTTTTATAAGCAGAAGAGAAATACTGGACCCTATTTATAGATTTATATTTTACTAGCCCTGGCCCCAGGGAATGGGGCGTGGCCAGGCTTGGTACCAGCGGAGAATGTGGCACGTGGAAACCATTATTACACTAGGGACGACACAAACAGGTGTGCCAGGTGGTTGTGTGTGTGCGTGGGTGAGTGTGTGTGCGTGGGTGAGTGTGTGTGCGTGCCCCGGCCGTTCCTGAACTCTATAGCAGACAGTATGGTCACTGTAGTATTAATACAAAAACTAAAGACTTGCGTGCCATTGTGATTCATAATCACATGGGCATTGTATGTCCTCATTGATTCAACAAGCTGTGTGCAACCTGCAAGACTTTTCTGGCATCCTTGACAGGTAACGCTGTGACTCAAAGCCACCATGTCATGAACAGCATTAGAATCTGCAGACTGCTAGGTGTCAGTATTCTCTGTATAACGGCCAGCGTATTAGTTCTGAACTGGACTGGTTCTAAACATTGGGTCTCTGCGGCTTTATGAATTGATGGGACAGGAAACCGGGCGTCCTTTTTCCTCCGTTGTTGGATTGAATACCCCTGCTGTTTGTGGTCCCCTGGTCCACAGATAACATTCATTTATGGAAATGTTTTCCAAACATGGCCAGACGAACATTTATGTGACATTATCCGTTCGGGGTGAATCTTAAGAGTGGAGTCCAGCTCTGTACAGCTCACTAGCCAGCCGTCTGCGTTTGAAGTGGTGTCAGCAGTGGCACAGTGTTTGATGCGGTGCCCTTGCCTTCTGCATCCTGTCTGCGCTCCCCCAGGTATGCGCTTCTGGGATTCCTGGCAGATCTGAGTCCAGACTGCAGCCCATATGAGGCCCTCTTTACTACCGGCCTCACAGGAAATTGAGAAAAAAGCCAAGGCTCTAAACTTGCAGAGAGGGGTTTGATGAGAATTTACTGTGTGCATGCTTTGCTCTCTGAGCTCTGAGGAACTATTTCAAGGCTGCCAGGCCGATCGCCTTGAACACAGACAGATAGTGTCTGCTTCTGTATGCAAATGTCTTTCCAAACTGGTCTCCGCTGTCAAACTAAACCGGGACAGTTCCTTGACAGTGGACCCGTGAAGAGACTCCTAATAAAACAGGCAGGAAACTCATAACTCAGACACAGCTAAAGCCAGAGTGTAAATGTGTGCGTTTGTGTCGTGTGTGTATGGGGTGTACGTGTACTGCATGAGAATGCACAAGTGAGACAGACACGCTAGTAAGGCTAATCACGGATGGACAAAGAACCACACAGACAATCCAACCGGCCAGCAGACTGAACGATCCCCTCGAATCTGACTCTCTCTTTTCTCTCTAAGAGGCTCCATGGTGGCTCTAAGTACTTAACACAGAAGGAGACTGTCTGGGAGGGAAAGGATTGGGACTGTGAGAGATGGATCTTGTGGGCTGGATGAACTAACCGACTGTCTTTCCTCTCAGCCTGGATATCTACACCGAGTTCAGAGTTGCAGAGGTTAAGACTCTTATCCTCACACACAGCCTTCAAACAGCAGGGCCATCTCCTCACACCGCCCTCTTGCAGCAAGAGCACTGCAAGAGTTTCCCAAGGGTGGGAAATGTAGTTCATTTATGTTTATTTGTATTCATTCCAATGACCATAAATATAATACTTTTGTTAATATTGTATTTTTTTATGCTTTACTCACCTTATTTCTGTCAATAATTCTGGGATTTTCCTAAAAGCAGCTTGTAGGAATTTCTTTTTTTAAACAATCAAAACAGTTTTGGGATGGGCCATCATACCAGTGACTGAGTCTGCTCTGGTCTATAACTTGACTAAGGGTGGGGACCATGGAGGAAACCTGAAGATAGAGTACCTATTTCTGCAGTGGGGCTTTTTAAACAGTCCCTTGAGTTTTCATGGATGTATGAATCACTTATTGTCCCTCCCTTTTATAAAACCAGGCCAAAACTTCAGCCAATGAATGGCTGGATTTGGCACCATTCATCAGTCAAAGCTTTTAGTGACATAAAGCACATGGCAACACTGGTGCAGTTCCATACACCAGAGTCAGCTTGGAACCCAGAGAGCACCGCTGGTAGGCCCACTAAATGAGGGTTCCTGTGAGGGTAACCCTAACCCTCAATCAGGCTGGAGTCATGAGGGAAAAGGAAGCATCACAATGTGTGTGTGGGACGCTGCAACCTTACGTTAAGAGGGGGAATGTTATGCTGATAGCCGTTAGGCATGTCGTGTGGTAGCAGATTCTAACCTACAATTACTTCCATATATTTTAACCCAATAAAAAATGGTCCTAATTAAGCTTCACTTCAGTGGTTACAGACGTGCGAAAATGCGTAGAGACGTGGAACAGCGTGAGCAGGAGAAGCATTAAGTGTGAACCTCACACTGACTCCTAATGACCCCATACTGCATGTAGATTAGACTACCCGAGCCACAGACACACACACACACACACACACACACACGATGGTGATCCATTCGTCGAGTGCTGACCTGTAAACCTTGAGAGACCAAATACCCACAATGCTGTGTGTGTTCCACGATCCTTAACTGATAGAAGTACAGATAACATCCATCTCATCTGAACGAAGACACCCTGACTTATTTCCCTCAAATTCCTGCTAAAAGTGAAATGATTGATTAAACCTAACCAACAAGGGTGTTGAGTTATGTAACCCCCCCCCCCCCAACCCCAGAACCACTCCAAAAAGAACCTGGGTGGTTATTATCTTATCCTCAACGTCGCTCGAACTCCTTCCACCCGTCACCCATTCAGAGCGAAGCCAAAAGTGTTAACCTGGATGAATTTAGGACCCCCAGATAATTTAACGTCTCCTTCCCCACTTCCAGATGAGGACGAAACCATCTCTTTTTTTTCTCGCGTCGTTTTAACTTTTGCCAAAGAACCAGAGACAGAGGTAGCGAGAGCGGAGGAGAGAGAGATAGAGGGAAAGAGAAAGACACATATGGACACAGTTATGCCCGTTCACACACAAGTCGGTGTTATCATGAGCAGAATCAGCCAGAGGTGGTATTCTCACTGCAAAAACACAACATGCACATACCAAGCTGATCCCTGGATATAGTCCTGCAAAACCACAATATTTAGCCTCAGAATATTCATTACACGAGACGTTTATTTGCGATGTGACTGGGAATAACATTGACGTTCTGCAGGCATTCGGTGTTTTCTAAATGCCTGTTTCTGGGATCAGAGAAGGCTTGTGCAAAGGCAGACACCACGCACTCTCAGACCTGATTTGGGTGTCCAGACGGGCTTGCAGGCTGGAGAAGGAAATCTCTGATGTTCTGCCATGAGACGGCCATGCTCACCTCTGATCCAGTCCATCTGGGACACACCCTGTTCTTTCTGTTCGAGTCGATCAGCCGTCTCTCAACACGGCCCTGCCGCGTGAACTCTTGCTGGGTTTACTGCGTGTACAGGAGGCTTGTGGAGAAAGGGCACGTCTGTCTCGGAGAATTTTATCAGCAGTAACAACGCTCGATATTAAGGTAGGTTAGTCTGAACTATGACAACAGTGAATGAGTCTGATATATGGCGTTGTCTAACGTTATATAACTGGGCTAAGCGAATAAGAAAAGCAGATGAGAGGCTTGATTTTGGACTGACTTGAGTGCGTCAGCCAAGGAAACGACCTACTGCACCTTCATCCAGAAGTTCACACCACGCTCAGCTCCGCCCGATGGGAAGGGGGCTAGAAGGTGTGTGTGTGTAGGGGGGGGGGGAGGTGTGTGTGCGCACCCTCCGCTGCCTGCAGCACTAAGAGGAACACACCTGAAGGATTGCGTCAGCGCCGGAGAAAGGAACAGCTCTGGCCCGTAAACTGCGCCTGTAATTGCTTCACAACTGAGAACACATTGCAGGAGGAAACAAGGGGTTCATTGTGAACGCATGTTCATCTCAAAAACACCTCGTTTCCAACGGCTCTCTTCACCCTTCCTGCACCTCTTGCGAGCGAGAGAGATTTGAAACGCAGGTTTTATTTTCGAAAGTACTTTGTTTTACGTCATGCGACCCTTCAGCGAAACAACTAGGAGAAAACAAAATAGACGTCCAGGTTCTATGCTGCGCCCGGGTGCAGACCAATGCACGCGCACACTCGGCCCCCAGACACAGGGACTAAATGGGTCGCATTGTCTGGCGTCCTGGTCCACAGCTCCCAGCTCGTAGCAGGGGCAGGTTAGAGGGACTACGCTGAACTCAGCTCCTGCCCCCGATAAAGACACATTGTGCTCTCGAGTTTTTTGGAGGCAGGCAAAAGACTGAGGAGTTATAAAATATGGGCGAGATGTGTGTACGTGTGCACGTGTGCGCGTGAAAAAAATGAAAAAATGCGTGCGCGCGCGGGCGGGTGTGTGTTTGCGTGAGGAATTGAAGAGTGGAGAAAAGGGAAAAGTGTGTGTGTTGCCGGTGGAATTGGGGAGGGTGATGGTGGTCTATGGTAATCAAAGCCAGATGCTGAGTGAATGCAGAGCGTACCCACCAGAGAGAGGAGACTGTGTGTGTGTGTGTGTGTGTGTGTGTGGGGGGGGGTGAGTGTGTGTGTGTGTGAATGTACAGTGGTGCATGTGGGTAAATAGTAAAAGCAGCAACATTGATTACAAATCCAAAGTAATCTCATGTTTGCCCGAAACCACATATGGTAGAGGGTCGCTGCTGGGCAAGACACAATGATCTCATTCCTTCAAGTGGAATCTGTAAATCACATGGATTGCATCCAACAACTCCACTGTCTCATGATTTGTGGTTTTAAAGCAGATATGTAATTAGACCTCTTAGGAGTGGTTTTAAATTCATCTAACATTCCATGAATTAGATCTGAGTTTACTTACAGTATGCAGTCTCTGTAGGATAATCATTTTATTCCATTGACCCTCTTCGACTTTTACTGACTGTTTTAAAACCATTTGTCCTTGAAAAATTTGAAGATGAACTGAACTTATGAACTGATTAATTCAAACTGTGTGTGTATCTGCAGGAAAAAACACTTTTCTAGAAGTGCTGTTGGCATTGACCGGATAATGTGAATGATAGCCCTTAAAGATTATGCTGTATGGACAGACATGGACCAAAATGATGGAGGAATCACACACACACACTCACCGACTTGTTTTACCATCCTAGTGAGGACCAAAAACAAACAAACTAACCTCACATGTTAAATTGTTAAAAGTGTCTTGTTCACTTCTTGTTCAAATCTTGTTAATGGGGGCTACTGGTCCCCAGAAGGGTAGTTAAATAAGACTCCACACACACACACACACACACACACACACACACACACACACACACACACACACACGTGCCCGCGCACATACAACAAATCTATTTGTTCCCACAAACATGATAGTGGAAGAATGGAGTCCTAAATGTGCTGCTCTGATTTAGAAAGTGAAATACAGTCATTGGGATTGCGGCGAGTACTTAATACTCTGCATTGTTCTTGTTGTAGAAACACAAGTCTTGTGACCCTATCAGGCCACGAAGGGTGAGAGAGAGAGTTACAACATGACCAAACAAGGTCAACGAGGTTGAACCTCGAGCTAATCTGGGATTTTAGCGCAGTCTGAGCGATGGCTCGGCATTTTCAGATTCCGTTTCTGAGATCCATGACATTGTCCTCAGGAGGCCTGGAACTCAGATAGACACAGGAGGTCACACAGTCATGCGAGCTATATTTCTGCCACCACCTGCCCCCGGTGGTTACAAACTGCTGCCTTTTGAATCTCACCTCACCCACTTGCGACAGTGTTC
Source organism: Neosalanx taihuensis (assembly GCA_030340665.1). Classification (NCBI taxonomy): domain Eukaryota; kingdom Metazoa; phylum Chordata; class Actinopteri; order Osmeriformes; family Salangidae; genus Neosalanx; species Neosalanx taihuensis. The sequence goes on from CM059292.1 coordinate 9,751,301, forward strand.
TCTCCTGCCTTTCCATGCCCCCCCTCGCTCGCTTTCAGCAAAAGCCTGAGCCTGTGACAATATCCTCTCCTCCCTCCTTGCCCCCCCACCCCTCCTAAACCTGACAGTGGGTAAACAGGGGTGAATACCTCACACAGACACTGGAAACACCTAGAGGAGTGTGTGGGTGAACGTAGCCAAGGGGAGAGGGAGAGAGAGAGTATTGTGGTATCGGGGGTTAGGGTTACACGCTGAAATGTCATTCCGTTCCCACACCTACAGCTTTAAGAGCTCTTATCCTCCTGGTCCTATTGTAGAAAAATGGAGGTTGGGCCTTCGCAGGAAACACCTTTTGACCCCAGTAAAGTATATGTGTTCATCCACAACCACCTATTTGTAAAAGTAAACGTTCTTCTTGTGGGGATTGTATTCATGGCTGCTCATTGTTTTTAGTATATGGCAAACACAGACAAAATAAATATTCAAGGGATTGTAACTCAAATAAGATCATCTATAAACTAGGACTTTCTTTCACAAATGCCTATTAAACACGGTAGTTGATTTTACTAGTCTTAAGGCAATTTGAGAACCGGTTCGCTGAAATAGACCACTTGCTTTTTTTTTGCTCCGTGCGAAAGCTTTAAGCTTGTTCCTTTATTAAGGCCTTTCTATTTGTGCCTCTATTCCTGTCGAAGGGGATCATTTGTTGCAAAACCTTCGAAGAGCCTTCAGTCCGGATGGCGTACACACTTCCATGACATATAATGTATCACGTCTAGCAGATGCTGAGTAGGAGGGGAATCCACATGAAATCCATGAGAATTTTTTCTATCCTCTTCATCTTCCCCCATTTTATGGGGACTGGTTCATTTCCCAGGTCACTACTGTGGGAAGGGATCAAGTGTCCTTCGCTACGTTAAGTGGCTGATGTCACAGCCTAAGAATCTGTTTTCTCTCTTTCCTTGCGCCTCTCTGCTATGTCTCTGTGACTGAATCTAATAAAATAATTTCCAGTTAAAATCCCGAAGAATGCTAATTATGAAGGTTCATAAAGGGGTTACACCAATGAAAGTTCCTGAGTGCTGTGCTATCTTGCTGAAATTGATTAATTCAACTTGGTTCCCATCTTTTGTTCTCCCGCGTGACTCGGCAGTAAGCTTTAGTCAGTCAAATGAACCGAGTGAAAGATGACCTTGAAAAGAGATCGTATTTTCTCTAAATGTACAATACCAGGGTAGTGACCGTTGCTTGGTATGGCTCTTGTAAACCGCTCATCTGGACAACTTCCCATGTGATACTGCACATTTTTGGGTGCTGCGAAGTATTCAAACCGGATTTCAACTTTCAACTGTATGATTATCAAGATAAATGAGCCACAGACAGTCCGATGGACTGAGATTCCTGCCCTTGTAGTTAGATAAAGGATTACTCGTCACAATATAATGTCCATGAATCTAAAGTTGAAATCTGAAATCATTTGAAAAGATCCAGGCATACATTTTCCATTTCCAGAACCTTCTTTACATCCTCATCAACCTTCTTGATGTATGTCTTAGTTTCTTTCTGAGGAGACTGACTCAGCACATGCTGAATATACCTCAGGGTACCAACAAGCATGCATGAGTGAGACAGCTGAGCTACTGTGTCCAGTGTCATGATATACATGCACGTCTGGATGCATTCATGCATGGATGTTAGATATTAGACCATTCTGGGGGTGCAGGTGAATTATCTTACAGTCAACCCTGACTATTAGCCAAACATTTGAGATGACGGCCAACATGGCAGCGCTGCATTTCTGATCATATATTTTTCCAACAAGACTTAGATGTACACTATCCTGACCTCAGTACTGGCTTAATAAAGTATGGTATGCTTTTTTCTCTCCAATAATGCCCACAAGATTAGTCAAATGGCTATTTGCGTGCAAATCTTGGTATGGGGTGCAGGTTTCTTTAGAAGTTTCCCAAAGGGACGGTAGCAGGAGGGGGTGGATGATGGATCACAAAGCACTGTGGCGCCACACACCCGTGTCCGGCCCCATGCTACCACTTTGTTGTGTCTTTTCGCAGCCAGACTTTCCTCTTGAGGTTTTTTTTCATCCCTACCTCTAACCTTAGCTGCTCATTTTTCTATACTTCAAACCCAAATGTAATATTTGCTTTAATGAACCCCACCTAAACATTTGCGTTAATAATTCACTATTTGTTAGATTTGCAACAAAATGCCTGTCATAAGAATTGTTTCAACATGCCACTTGCCAATCATAACACGAAATAACAGCATATGGAAACATTTGTTTGGAGTTCACGTTGACCTTTTAAATGATACTGTCCTGGGACGCACTGCTGTTAAACTGGCTGCCAAGGATTGTTCTGAAAGATGACTTCAAGACACACCTATTAATGGATCCCCTTTGGTCAATACCTGCCAAAAAGTTCAGAAATAGTTTCCTCCTTCCTCCTCACTTTGTCCGGTATAGCTTGGATGTGCTACAAGGGGTGGTTGGAGGATTCTCTGCAGAGTGGGTCACAAGGCACCAAGCTGTTCTACAGGGATTCACTCCATTCCAAGGGAGAAAATAACCTGAATTTGGGCAAAGAGGAAAAAGCGTGACAAATGTGATGGTAATTAGTGTTTTGGGGCGAAGAGGAGATTATTATTGATCCACTGGTCGCTGAATAGGACAAATTAGATTCATTTGTGTGCATTTACTCATGAGTAACCTTTACATAGGCTATCCTTTCAGGAATTACATGAAATAATAACAGATATAGATTTATACTGAATGTTAAGCAATGGGAGGATGGTTGTTTAGAGAGTCTGGGTGGGTCTATGAAGGTGTGTGACCGGAGTCTGTGACACAAGTTTGCTGTCCAGTGAGAGATGAACACAACTGTTTAGGTTTCCCAAACCTTCTCCTTATTCTTGGTTTCCATGGCTTGAAATGTATATGTTCTGGAATGCACTAACTAATTAAACATTAATTTGTTTGAAAACCTTGTTGAGCTCCAAGGCATTTGCATTCAACCTTAGTTAAACATGTTGTCATTCCATGTAATAGAAAAATGACATTGAACTGACTCACGGCGGTAAGCATTTGACAAAATATGTCAATAGGATTGTAACGTCTGTAAGACTGGTTTCGCTGTTAGGATACAAGTTGGATTAGGATTCAAGTTTTGACTGTGGTTGATACAAGCCACTCCTGTGGCTCATTTTGGAATTCCATTGGTGTACTGTGGGTTCTGGTCTGGGAATATAACTTATGTTTTTGGGGTGAGAAGTAACATTAATTTAACAAAAAGCATGAGGACACTGGTCAGGATTGCAATCCAAGCACTTTTGCGTCCTACTCTTTCAACTTTAAACACTTTCGAAATGGGTGATCGCAAAAGCCTACTTTAAACAGCGTGCGCAACTGAAGCTACTTCATGTGTAGTCAGCTAAGAAAGTTAGGGAAAAGGTGGAAAAGGATCACTTTTTTTCAGAGAACTTTAGGCAGTTCTAGTGTCTAAAACGCACCTCAAATATCTCTATAACGCTTTTTCAATACATTTGGACAGTCACCCGCATTGATGAGTGAATCAAGAAGCTTCAAGTCTTCTTTGCGGAAGAGAACAATCTTCTCCCAATTTTCTTCAGATGTTTTCAAACCACCCGGAGCAAAGCTGTAGCGTATTTCTCACACTTGAACTAGGTTTCCAAACCACTTCACCTTGAAAACATTTTTGTTTAGTCTAAGGCATTTCAGGTATTTTTCGTTGGGCCCTGATATTTCCAGTTGGCGGCCCTAAACACACACAGACGTTGCCTTCTTACAAGTGTGTGCTTCTGCCCGTTGTCTATTCACGATGACCTGTAAATGAAGAGCAAACACAACATGCTGAACTGCATCCAGGCAACACTGATGTGAGATGAGCCTCCCACAGTGACCAAACACGAGCTGTTTTGGAACCCCCTCGCTTCCCAATGTTTAGGAAGGCTCTTGCGGTAAATAGTTGTACAGTAGGACAGTTGTTGTGCTCTCTCTCTTGATCATGTATGCAACACACACAGACACATACAACCAAAACACACACAACACAACAGAAAAGAAATAAGAGGAGGTGTATAAGTAGTAAGATAGTAAGAAGAGGCCAGTTCCCAGTCTCAATTTAAGACGAAAACCAATTTATTCCAGTGTGACAGAAACTCTCATGTTTCTGTTTTGCACAATAATAAGGATCATGCATGTATTGCATGGATGAAAGCAAGTGTAGTGAGGGGTGAGAAGCAGGGGGCTGGACTGGAGTAGCTGGACTGGGGATAATGGTGGACCACTGTGAGGCATGGGGGGTTAGGGGGTGGGGGGGTGGGGTTCCATTGTGTACAGGTCCAGCAACTCTTTAGCTCTGCAGGCACACATCTGAGGCACAGCTGCTCAAAGACCAGACAGACAGGGCGAAAGACAGACAGTTTAGACAAACAGGTAGACATACTTGTTAGCGAGCAGTACAGGCAGGCACGTTAGATAGACAGGTCAGACAGACAGGATAGACAGACAGGTCAGACAAACAGGATAGATAGACAGGTCAGACAGACAGGATAGATAGACAGGTCAGACAGACAGGATAGACAGACAGGTCAGACAGACAGTTCAGACAGACAGGTCAGACAGACAGGTCAGACTGACAGGATAGATAGACAGGTCAGACAGACAGGATAGATAGACAGGTCAGACAGACAGTTCAGACAGACAGGTCAGACAGACAGGTCAGACTGACAGGATAGATAGACAGGTCAGACAGACAGGATAGATAGACAGGTCAGACAGACGGGATAGACAGACAGGTCAGACAGACAGGTCAGACAGACAGGATAAACAGACTGGTCAGACAGACAGGTCAGACAGACAGGTCAGACAGACAGGATAGACAGACAGGTCAGACAGACAGGATAGATAGACAGGTCAGACAGACGGGATAGACAGACAGGTCAGACAGACAGGTCAGACAGACAGGATAAACACTGGTCAGACAGACAGGATAGACAGACAGGTCAGACAGACAGGTCAGACAAACAGGATAGATAGACAGGTCAGACAGACACGATAGATAGACAGGTCAGACAGACAGCTAGACAGACAGGTCACACATGCAGTACAGGCAGGCAGAAAGGTTTATATACAGACGAAAGGAGATGAAGATGAAGGGGAATGGAGGGAGGGATGCATAGCAGAGGGAGACAGAGAGAGTGATGAGGGACGGAGAGAGACAGGCTACGGGAGGGGAGGGGAGAAGGAGATGGGTCAGGTCTGCTGCTCATATAAAGGGGTCGGGAGTGCGGGGCTGGGGGGGGGGGGGGGTGTGTGCATCGGCTCAGTCGAATGCTTTCCTTCTTCGGAGTCGGCGTGGCACAAGGACGACTTTGCAGACGCAAAGTCAGATCAACGATCGAAATACTGAACTGGCTGGTAAAAAAATGGCTGGTAAAAATCTATAACAGGGCTGACGAGTCTTGAGTCAGCCTTTGTTGGCATGCACCATTTAAATGATGGTCACTAAGATTGGCACTCATCTGCATGTGTGTGTTTGTGTGTGTGTGTGTGTGTGTGTGTGTGTGTGTGCGCGGTGCCTGCCTGCCTATGCGGGGTTGTTTGTGTGTGCATGGGCGCACGTGTGTGTGAGAGTGAGAGAGAAACAAGGGGGCTGCTCTACCCCAGCCTGGGTAGCGTTTCAGGGCAGTGGCCAGAGCTGGAGTTGGGGAGGGATATGCAAATGTCTGCCTGCCCCCTTAGAGGCAGGAGGGGAACACACAGCTCCTGCTCACACACAGCACAGGGCGACGGGGAGCTCCGGGCTTACTCAGCAGATCCCTTCCACTCACACACACACACGCGCGCTCGCTCAGACTCACAGACATCCCTCGACACGAGCATGTGCGGATGGACCCGTGGCTTTCCTAGAGACCCTGACCCGCTCCTTATCGCACTCCTCATCATCATTCTTATATTCTCCCACTGTTTTCCATTTTTGCCTCTCTTCGTTTTTTTTCTTTACATCTTTCTTTCTGACTTTCATTCCGAAATCCCCCCCCCCCCCCCCCCCCAGCACACCTTGGTGTTGTTTTCTCCGCTTCCTGTCCTTCTCCCTTTCCTGTCTCCCTCTCCCCGAGTTCCTTCCTGTGTTCCTGTCACCCGCCGACCCTCCAGAGTAGGTGAGGACCAGGGCAGAATGTTTTGGACGCTCCAGAGGACTGACCTGCCTGTCTCCTTCACGGCTGAATGAAGACAAGAACTGCTGCTCCACCCAGGAGAGGGTCCGAAAGCACCGAGCATCTGTGAAGCTCTCCTAAAATAATACTGCAGTCCCAAAAAGAAAAAAAACTTTTCCAGAGCTTTCCTTTGGCCGAAGACAGCAAGATGAGGTCCGCTTCTTGCCCGCTGGCTCTTCAGTCCTTCGTCCTTGCGGTCCTGTTGTCTGTGGTGGAACCCAAAGGAACCTTCTATGGAGGCCACACGGCACCTTTCTACGGGAACAGATACAACCTGTACAAAAGTGGAGTCAACCCCCATTACTCACCAGGGAAGCCCATGACCCGGCACAAGTAAGTACACCTCAACTTAGAAACCTTCTGGTGAAGGGAGTTCATACTGTAGATCCAGACATGCTCTGGATTTATAGAGCACTTTATCAACGTATGAAAATATTTGGCATGCTGTCATGGGAGACCCACCTTTCCCAAGTGAAATACGTCACATTGTGAGTTATTGGAAAATGTTTTTGGTGAGCGGATCGGGAGCTCTGTCAGATCTGGTGTTTCTGTTTCTCTTTCACACACAGTCCATCTTTGACTCTGACTAGGGGAAAAACAATATTGGGAAGCAATGACAGGGCACATTAGCGCAACAAAGGCTCCATTATGAGCGTTACGGTACAGTCCAAGGGAGAGCAGAGCAGATGACAGGGGTATTGATTGGGGCAACTGGATAACCTGAAGAGAAGGGTTGCTGCCTTGTCAAGTTAAAAACAAGTTTCTAACTGTACCCAGAGCTTGACAAACGCATGGATGTCAAGTACCAGACAGTTTTTTTCATTTGACCATCAGTAGTACCAGGATAGGATCTGTGCTGGTATGCTTTGATCCTGGTCTGGGAACTGAATTGCCAAAATGATTCCACTGGAGAAAAGACTGTGTTTAACATCAGTGCTCCTCCGCCCCTTATCTTCAAAGCAAATGACTTATTTCTTCTTGGGATTTACACATTCAGTAGTTTTTTCTTCTTCTTACTGCTAGTACAAGAAGTATTACTAGTATCAATCATATTTTCATGCTATTCTAATGTTGTTATTTGTATTCTTTATTTGAATAGTTTTATTACGAAGTAGTGGTAATAGTAATAGTTATCAGACTGGTAGCAGCAGTAGTAGTAATAGTATTGCGTGGGTTGAAACGATTACAGCCATCAACATTGCTGGATTTGTGGGTAGGACATTTCCAAACCACATCACCACCATTTCCACAGTAATTGACGAATGACAAATAGGCACAAGGAGCGTCTGCTGCTTCGATATTCCCGGTCAGATATCTGCGGAGGGGGTGAAGCGTCGTCTACGAGATGCATTTTGTTTCTGCATACTTTGTTTATGTTTTTTTCCCTCCCTCCCTCCCCTCTCCTCTCTCTCGCTTGGCCTCCCTTCAGAGCAGGATGACTTTGGACGGCTCCCAAGCTACCTGCTGCTTTCCTCAAACTGGCTCAGCAAACTGAGTGACCCGGGACCTACTTATTTTTACCCCTCACCTTCACCCGCCCTCACCCTTTTCCCTTCTTCGCACCACCCCCCCTCGCCCCCCCTCACCCCCCCCCCCCCGCTCTCATGATCCAGCTCACTCTCGCAGGCGCCCCCCCCACCCACCCCTCCTTCACTTCCCCTCTCACCTCCGTCCCTCTCCGTCGCCCTAGCACCCGCCTCACCCCTTTTCGACACCCCCCCCCCGCACGCCTCACTTCCACCCCTCGCTCCCCGCTTCCACGACCGCTCCCCTCCCTCGGCTCAACCCTCCTTTGGGGATCTTTGCCCCTGACGGACAGCCTGGTGCTCCAGTAGAGAACGACTCTTTGTTTCGCTCGACGCTTGTCTTGTTCCTCCTGTCCCTCCTCAGCCCTGCCTCCTTCGCTCTTTCGTACCTGCAGAATGTTTTTTTTCTTGAAACGTTCACATGGCTCTGTCATGAGAGAGGGCTCAAGGGGGCCCAGACCATGCCTTATGTATGTTAGTGGTGTTACATTGTTAGGTTTATGACCCTGGCGCCGATGGGTTTAAATATATCCCCAGACAAACATGGGCATTAGTTTGCGACGTAAACACACACACACGTGTGCACACAAACGCACACACACACACTGAGCCCTGTGGATCTGCCAGACTTCAGCAGACCTGATGCATAGGTTTATCTGCTGTCTGGGTTAGAGAATGAAGAGCCTTGGACAAATAGCACACGTTTCAAATATGAGAAGTGTGTAAGTGCATGTGTGTGCGTGCAATGTAACACACTCATGTACGTTCGCGTGAGCACTTGTGTGGCCTGTGTAGGACGTCCCTGCAGCCTGGTCAACCCCAAACACGACAGCAAGCCATCGAATGTTTGACATTCCGTACTTGGATTGGAGAATGCGATCTGGCATCCCTCCTTCATTTGGTGGGAAATTAGTGAGAGGAGACGTGGGCCATTCTGTATCGATAGTGACATGTCAGACAATGACCACAATGAGTGGCGCTCTACTGTACTGTGTATCTATCACTTCAGTGGCTGCAAAATGAGCACAAAGGGGGAGTCTTCCCCCCCCCTCCCCCCCCAGAGTATCTCTCCTGTAGGTCTCCTTTTATGAAAGAAACCACTTGGAATTCATGGAATGCTTGTCTTGTATCTTTTTTTTTTTGGGGGGGGGGGGGGGGGGGGGCGATCGTCGCGTCACGTCAGTCATCCTCGGAAACAATGGCGATGGCCGCAGGTTCGACTTCTGTTTTCTTTTCGTCGAGCGTTTTTTTTTTCCGTGAAAGCGCTCTCTCTTCTGTTGTGGTAAAGATTCCTTCCTCCGATTCATTTCCTGTCTTCTCGGATCCCTTCCCGGTCCCGCGCCGAACGTCAGTGAAGATGATGATGCGCACGAACGCGAGCCGTGCATCTGGAGAATAGATGAGCTCGAGCTGAACGAGGAACTTTGGCGAGGCGCCGCTACCGTGGCGACTGCGCAAAAGGCGGGCGCTGCGCCGCACGTTTCCTCCTGTCCCAGAAGCAGGAACGCAGCATCGCAACTTGATGATGATGTCCTGTGATTGGTCGGGATAACTTTGTGTCGTGGAGCTGTTCAGTCCACGAGCTGCTTACAAGAGCTGTAGCCTAATCCAATTACACACAATTATTCAAAGTACATCCCACAGGTATTTGTCCATGTTATTATTTAGCGATAAACCACACTTAAACTTCTTTACATCTTGTTAATTCCATTGATTTGGGGGATCTTGAACCAGCACCAATGTCCTGTGGCAGTGTGTCTTATTGATTTCAAAGGAAGCGTTTGTTTAACGGCTAATGCTAATGACAGCCTTGGTGTAATATTATTGAGGGTGTTTTTGATGCACTGCATTATTCTAAATTGTCTGGGGGTCTGGCCTTTCCTAAATACATCATATTCTAAGTTTGACAAATATGCTAACAGGATTTGTTCGCTGTGGAACTAATCTCATTTGCATGCAGGCTGGCATACTCAGCCACCTGTGTACACAGTCATGCACAGCGCTAATCCAGTCCAATCCATACTGTATATCTTCATATGAATACATTAGAGGCCTCAGAAAGGACCTCATGACCAGCCAGTGGATTTCTGAAAGAGCTCCGCTGATGGATTAGACAAGGGTCAGAGCTCAGAGGTCAGGAAGTGGATGGAGGTCAGAGGTCGCGTGTCGCAGGGTGTAGGTTAGTATTGTTTCTCGAAGAAGGACAGGAATGGATTCAGACTCCAGCTGGGAGGGGGGGGTCAGAGGTCAGCCTCAGAACAACACGTCCACGCCGCTCTCTCACCACACTGCTGCCCTTTTCTCACCGCCTGACTCCACTCAGAGCCTCGAGTTTCGCAGGGACTGTGAGGAATTCAACCATCCGTTCGGTACAGTAGATCACCTACTTCCAGATCCACTATGTCACTTGACTGATTTGCCTGACGCTGCTGGTACAGCAGTTCTCTTAATGTTCTCCAACACAAAAAAAAGATGAAAGAAAATGTAAGTAGGCAGGTCAGGTGGCTCAGCGGTTCATGAGCGTTGGGTTCATGATCGGAAGGCTGCGAGTTATATTCCCGGCTGTGGCTACATGACGTTGAGTCCTTTGGCAAGGCACTTCACCCTACTTGCCTCAGGGAGAATTTTCCTGTACTTGCTGTGAGTCGCTTGGATAAAAGCGTTTGCTAAATGAATAAATGTAAATGTAAACGGACATGCACAGAATGCCCACATGCAACATCATGAATAATGGGTACTTACACAGGTGCCAACAGTGATTATTTTTGCCTGTGCTTAGTTTCTTTAATGCACGTCCTGTACAATGGAACCCATCCTGGTTCAGGGGGAGGTAGAGAGTCTCCGGGTGAACGAGTGACTGCCTAAACCAGAAACAGAACCGGGGGGAGATGTCCGTGAGCTGACCCTGCCTGAAGAAGACCGAACGATCCCTCTGCTCCCCCCCCGCGCCTCCCCCCTGCCTCCTCACCCCCCCCCGCCCCCAAAAAGAAAAAAAAATCGAAAAGAATGTCTGCTTTAAAAACCTAATCAGCTGCCACAAGTCCAACGTACATCACCCATATCACCAGGGGAGCTCTAACCCTGCCAGATGGATGGAAAGAGGTTGAGGGAGGGAAGGCGGGAGGGACGGAAGAAACCGCAGAGAGGATTATTTGCTAGGCTGTTATAATGGCTGTAAACCGTGGACGTGCCCCCCCCCCCCCCCCCCCCCCCTCCCTTACCATAAATCTCTTCCTGGTCAATTGATGCAGCGGCGCGCAGTTAATCAAGACCCCCGGCAGGTGAGGGAAGCAGGTTTGTTGTTAAACAGTCGAGCCTTTCGCTGGAGCTCTGTGGAGTCGTGACATGAACGGAAAGAATGGATGGGGAGCTGGAGAGAGAGAGACAGGAGGGGATGTTGAGAGGGGGGGGAAACTTAGTGGAGAAGAAAAGAGGACGGAGGGGAGGATGGGAGTCACGTGGCTCAGCGGTTAGGGCGTCGGGCCAGTGATCGGACGGTTGCGAGTTCGATTCCCGGCTGTGGCTACATGACGTTGTGTCCTTGGGCAAGGCACTTCCCCCTACTTGCCTCAGGGGGGAATGTCCCTGTACTTGCTGTGAGTCGCTCTGGATAAGAGCGTCTGCTAGATGACTAAATGTAAATGCTGAGAGCAGGAAAACGTGGTGGAGAAGCGGAGAGGAAGGTAAGAGTTGGGTGACATAACAACAGGGTAGAGGGAGGAAGGCGGAGTATCACAAAGAGGAGGAGCAATAAAAATGAAACAAGAGAAAGGGTGAGAAGGGACGAGAGAGAGAGGTATGGAAAAATCGAATGGGGCGCATGGCGAGGGGGAACAGTCAGAGAGGTGAGCGTTTTTCGGAGGGTGGAGGTCCGGCAGCAATAATATTTGCCAACTCGCTCCGTGTTCAACCGCGCCCCCACCAGCCGAACCCCCCCCCCCCCCCCCCCCCCCCCCCCACACACACACACACACCACCACCACCACTCCCACCTCCTCAAAGGGGATTCAGGAACTGTAACACAATACTGGAAATATTTACAGTAGGACCAGACCCACAGCAGAAAAATGAAAAGCTTGAGAACTGTAAAAAAAAAAAAAAATCCAATATTCGGGGAATGAGGTGAAAGGGGTTTAGGAGGCGTCATGGATGAACGGTGGGTTTGGAAAGCAGAGCGCGGCATGTGGAGTTAGGGTTAGCGGGCAGCCACAGGTTCGGTTTAGGGTTCAGATGTGTTTTTCGCGTGGTCGGGGTTATGGTTGGGGGTCCCAATCCGATATGGGTGGTTGGTAGTTGGGAGCTGTTGTGATGAGTGTTGGTGAGCGAAGCCAAAGTGTTTGCATTGTGGGAAGGAAGAGTGTTGGGATTTCAGTGGAATGCTGAATTGGTGGGCTGCTTAAGGAGGTCCGGGTTGTGGGTTCAATGATGACATTCAATAGTGTTGAACAGATTGTGAGAAAATACAATGTAGGACACATCTGTTTTTCCCTGTCGTTTGAGGAATGAAGTGTGAGAACGGCTCAGAATTAAGCTTCTCTCATCCCCCTCCCTTAGTCCCTCTCTCATCTCAGATGATTCCAGATCACTCCTGATCATCCTTTTTCCCAAGTGCCTATTAGCAGGCCTACTTCAAGGCTTGGACATCACTCAGAAAAAAAACAAGCTAAGTCCAAGTCTTCACCTCAGAGACAACAGCTGAGGCCTTGCTAACACACACACACACGCACACACACACACACACACACACACATTCACAGCCACACACACACACATTCACAGCTCTTACCCTGGGTGACACACATGCTTATAAACTCATACTGTAATAGAGACGCACGCACGCACGCACACACAGCTGTCTTTCATATTATCAGTTATAAAGCTGTCATCATCTGCGCACCTCAGAGGGGCTCGGTGGGCATTAGAGTGCAAGGTCAAAGGCTCCATGCCTTTAATTCTATAGACTGTGTGTGTGTCTATGTGTGTGCGCTTAAGGGGGTGTGATGTAGATCATGTCTCACCCCCCCCCCACCCCTCTGCTCTGTCTAAAGATCTTCCTTAGAGGTCCCTGTGTCTGTTTCTCATTGACCCCCACAGACCTCCTCACCGCAGAGCCGTTAACCTTAAGTTGCACCGGCTTGATACTGTGGAGAGACTAGACACATCCTCACCCAACACTGGAGAGACTCATCCTCACCCAACACTGTGGAGAGACTCATCCTCACCCAACACTGTGGAGAGACTAGACACATCCTCACCGAACACTGTGGAGAGACTCATCCTCACCCAACACTGTGGAGACTCATCCTCACCCAACACTGTGGAGAGACTCATCCTCACCCAACACTGTGGAGAAACTAGACTCATCCCTACCCAACACTGTAGAGAGACTCATCCTCACCCAACACTGTGGAGACTAGACTCATCCCTACCCAACACTGTGGAGAGACAAGACTCATCCTTACCCAACACTGTGGAGAGACTAGACTCATCCTTACCCAACACTGTGGAGAGACTAGACTCATCTTTACCCAACACTGTGGAGAGACTCATCCTTACCCAACACGGGGGAGAGAGACCGTTCTCATCTGAGCTGTCAGCTTTCAGTGTCTCAGACGGTGTTCTCCTCACTCTGACCAACACCTGCTGAGGTGGAATATCTCTCAGAGAACCAAATGGCATTGGCAGATCTGTGAGCCGACCATGGGGGGCCTGGAGAGAGGCAGAAGAAACAGGAGAGGAACGACCATGGGGGGCCTGGAGAGAGGCAGAAGAAAGAGGAGAGGAACGACCATGGGGGGCCTGGAGAGAGGCAGAAGAAACAGGAGAGGAACGGGAGGGTTCTTTACGTTCTTTTTTTTTTTTTTAAACGTACATCTGGATTCTCAGTTTAGGTCTTTGTGTGAGACCGAAGGTCGCTCGCTCTCTGCAGATGTGCACCTGACAAACAAATCTGGGACTGTGGTCTGTTTTCACTCCTCCATCTCAACCTGGGGGTAACCTGAGACGCACACCTACACACGCACGCACGCACACACACACACACCATACATACACACACACACACACACACACACCATACATACACACAGATAGACACACTCACAAACTGACAGGTACATCACACGCAGACTCTCCCACCCACCCATCCACCCCCCCACACCACGCACACACAAACACACAGCACACACAAACACACCACACACACACAGCTGTTAGACTGGATCTGTAAAGCAGGTCTGTTGTCATTCACCAGACCTCAGACAGCTGGGAGCAAGAAGCCTTTAAACAGCAATATTTATGGAGAGGAAACTACAGACATTAAAAACTTTTACAGTATGATTTTAAAACCAGACACTTTGTGTTTATCGACGTGAATGAACATGTTTGCGTCTTTGACTTTGAAGCGCCAAGATATTCAACCCGTAGACTTATTGGAGCGAATCGTTTTCCGTTGAACAAAGTTGGTCAAGTAAACCATCGTCGAACTTGTACGTTGTGAAGATACGTTTAAGAACGACAACGCTCGATTATGTCACTCAAAGCAACAAAAAAGCGATCAGCAGCAAGTGAAAAAAACAGGTTCAAAGTACTTCACAAAGTACTTCACAAAGTACCTTCAAATGTACCATGCAGTAATGCTCCGACAGCTCAGGTTATGTATTGACCAACCACTTCCTTTAAGGCGCACGGCCTGGCAACAAGTTGTCAAGTTTGGATGAAAGGAGCCCAGTCATTCACAGCTCCATCCACTACTGTGTCAACACTAGGGGAGCGGTGGTCCACACACACACACACACGCACACGCGCACACGCACACACGCACACGCGCACACGCACACACGCACACACGCACACACGCACACACACGTACTAAGGCGCTTATGCACACGACACACACATCCACTCAGCAGTTACCGAAAGCAATAGGGCCGTGGTTTCTCACATTGTCTGACAGCCTGTCCTCTTCCCCACAGCACTCTGAACTTGCTCACTTGGCTTACACACACGTTCGCTGCCTCCGAACGTCCCCTCTGTTATCCTCCAAACACTTCTGTTTGCCCAGAAACAGCTGTGGAGCACAGCAGCTCAACACTCCCCTTTGAACTGGAAAAAAAAGCTTCACATTTTGGTTGAAAACAGCGCAGATCATTTCACTTGTGCAAGGGCCATTTACGTTTAGTCATTTAGCAGACGCTCTCATCCAGATCGACTTACAGCAACTACAGGGACATTTCCCCCTGAGGCAAGCAGGGTGAAGTGCCTTGTTCAAGGGACACTACGTCATGTCAGAACGGCCGGGAATCGAACCTGCCAGCTGACTCCCCTAAAAGTCAGGCGGTTGAATAAAAACATTTAGCAGTTTCTATAGTTACACTGGCGATGAGAGAGAGAGAGAGAGAGAGACGAGAGAGAGAGAGAGAGAGAGAGAGAGAGAGAGAGAGAGAGAGAGAGAGAGAGAGAGAGTGAGTGTAATGCAATGACAGTCTACAGTGGTTACTGTGAGGCTTTAATGCATTTATTCTGGGCCTGGACGCTCGAACTTCTCTGCTTCTTCGAAAACAGTCGTTGGCTGTTTTTCAGATGACTCGTAATTCCCTAAAGGCCCTGCGAATGCTTGTGATTGTGTCGTTAAAGTCTTGGCCCCGGCACACTGCAGCTGCGTGTTGGGTTAGAAAAGTGGAGAGACATCAACACTGCACAGCCCTCCTCACGTTAAACTGAATACAGCGCTGTAACGATTGGTGTGATGAAGTTAAGCATTTATGAGCGCAAATCTTAAGTAGCGAGCATGAAACCCAACCTGACCAATAGACGTGTGAGCAATAATCACTTTCAAATGTGTTTTTTTCTTCTGTTTTTTTTTCTTTCTCTCCCCCCTCTGCGTGTCTCTTCCTCCCTCTCGGATACAACAGAAACCATTGCGCGTACATGGTGCAGAGGAACATCACATGCACCATGCAAGACGGCGTGGCCACCTATGTGAAGGCTGAGTACACCACCAAGTGCATCTGGGGACAGAAGTGTCCTGTCGTCATGTAAGTTAAGACCCACAAGTGAAGGCAGCACCGTCCATTCACAAAAAAATGCGGGTCGGGATATCTTGTTGCTGCTGCCCTCTAGTGTTGGTGAAACTATGAAACTGTAACGCTTTAATACTATCAACACAATTGCATAATGCAGGGGTAGTCAACCCTGGTCTTTGAGAGACATAGTCCTAAAGGTTTAAGATGATTCCCTGCTTCAGTACACCTGATTTTAATTATGAGGCTTCCACAGAGCTTGATAATGACCCATCATTATAATCAGGTTTGCCAGAGTAAGGAAACATCAAAAACCTAGGACTATGGCTCTCCAAGATAATGTAATGCACAAAATTGCACTCCAAATCTTAAAAAAAGGAAAGCTCCCTCTAAATTAACTGTATATTTATTAACTGAACAAACTCGACTTTTATGATTTTAGCTGAAAATCTAGACAGACTAAAGTTGTGGGCTGCGTGGTTAGTAAGAGACACAGTGGAACACTAGACGATAATATATGTTACAAAGAATACAACCATAATCCTGTCCATTGTCAACAAACCCTTCATGCCTTCTGGTACCTTATCATAAGGCTCAAATCATTCTCGCTTGAATGAATTATGTGACTTAGCTGACAGCAACACTCTGCATCTAAAGGTGGACATTGACTGTAGGTGTGTCACATTTCTAACCCGATCATTCTTTTCTCTTGTTTAGGTATCGCACGTTTTACAAGCCCAAGTACAAGTTGGGTCACAAGACCATCTCTGAGCTGGAGTGGCGATGTTGTCCTGGATACACTGGAGAGAACTGCTACGACGGACCCACCTCCTTACCAGACGCCATGATGCCCCCCTTCAAGGGTGGGGCCCCTCACCGGCCTGGCCTGAAAGGCTTCCCCCACGGACACCCCCGACCCCCGCTGGACACCAGGCCCCAGACCCCCGGGGGTCACCTGGAGCCAGGGAAGCCCTTCCCAGGACTGCCAGACCACAGGCCCATCCCCTCTGGACAGCTGCCCACAGGGAACGGC
Organism: Neosalanx taihuensis; assembly: GCA_030340665.1. NCBI lineage: Eukaryota > Metazoa > Chordata > Actinopteri > Osmeriformes > Salangidae > Neosalanx > Neosalanx taihuensis. The sequence goes on from CM059292.1 coordinate 9,768,115, forward strand.
AAGTCCAACTGCTGTGGATGTTTCTCTCTGCCTTCGTGTAACAGGATGACCGTGAACAAGAACAGTTTCACTTCCCATTTTCCAGGAAAAAAAGGCTCTCGTTCCAACGCTCCTCCTACGCGGTGAATTTTGACTGAAAGACTGAATCCCTCCGTCTGTGTCTCTTCCTTTCCACAGGCCACAAGTTTGGTGGGGTGACTGGGGAGCGTATGGACCGAATGGAGGAAGACCTGCGCCGTTTGACCCAGGGTCTGGACACCCTGAACGGGGTGATGGCCGGCCTGGAGGACCGCCTGCGGGTCTCCTTACGCGAGGACACCAACAAGATGCTGGGGTCTGTCCTCTCCACCAGGCCCCGAGTCTCGGACTCCTCGGTGGGCTTCGGGGTGATCCCGGACGGGACGCTCGACGGCCTGGAAGGGGGAGAGGGCTTCCCTGGTTTGGGGGATCTGGCTGGGAGGGTGACGGAGGTGAAGGATGAGCTCAGGGAGAAGAGCCACATGTTGGAGGAGATCCAGGTGTGTAGAGTCACAGGGAGAAGCAGGGGAGGGTCTGTTCTCATAAAGAGTTCAAAAGAGTGACTTTACACAGTACAGTCAGCCCAGAGAATGTATGCAGGGATCATTTACTCGAGCTTGCGAGGCACACTGTGCTAGGCAGCCAAAAGCAATAAGATAACATTTTGGCATGGTCACTGATCATTAAAACCTCCCTATTTCTCTCTCTCCTTCCTTCCTTCCTTCTTTCTTTTCTTTATTTATTTTCTTTCTCTCTCTTTTTCTCTCTCTCTCTCTCTCTCTCTTCCCCACTCTTTTTCTCTCACACTCTTTCCGGCAATTTCCCTCCACCCTTCAACCACCACTTCTCCTCCCCCCCCCCCCCATCCTCCAGGGGATGGTGTTGGGCCACGAGGGCAAGCTCAAGAGGCTCCTGGAGACAGCCAGCGGCAGGCCCATCCCGGGGGCCGGCTCTCCGTCCCTCCTGGAGGAGCTGCTGGACGCCAGGCTGGCCGCTGTCCGGGCTGACATCCTGGACGGCTTCGAACGCCGGCTGTCCGGCCTGGAGAACCACTGCGAGGAGCGGATGGGCGAGGTGCAGCGACAGTGTCACCGGGAGCACATGAGCGGGCGGGAGCAGATGCAGCAGTCGCTGGACGGGAGGGAGACGGGGATCAGAGAGGAGCTGGGGACCCTGCAGGCACAGATCCAGGGACTCACCCTGACGGAGAGCTGCTGTGGACAGGTAGGGGACGACACGGTCCGGTTAGCTGGCAAGCGCTCAGCGATATTCCATTTTAGCGTTATTTGTGTAGTTTGTCTGTTATTATGCTGTTGTAAGTCTGCCTTCCCAAAAGCTACACGCTTTCATCTTCCACTCATGACAGCAACAATGAATATTTTTCCAAATACATTTATAAAGGGAATTATTAAAATAGTCTTGCTATAATCTATATATATAATTATATATATAGATTCATATAATTATATATTATATATGTATATAATTATAGGGACTGTCAGGCAATATGTATTTTGTTATCAGACAGTGTAATAACACCATTGTTCAATCATTGTTCAGTAATCACCAACAGATCCTAAAGTAACTGCTCTACAACACAAACTGTATCCAACACTGTAATGTTGTGTCCAGGTGAACAGTCTCTCCCAGCGTGTCCTGCACCTGGAGGAGTCAGTGAAGGGCCTGACCGAGTCTCAGAGGCAGCTCCAGAGCACCGTCACCGAGCAGAACATCCACTTTGAGACGCTGGTGGAGGCTCGCCTGGTGGACGTGGAGGGCCGCTTCAACGCCAGCGAGGCAGGAGAGCCCTTCCCAGGCTCCCTGGACGGCTTCAGGGCCCTGCTGGACGACAAGCTGAAGACCCTGGAGGAGCGCGTGTTCGTGGCGGTGGAGGAGCTGAGTAACGCCACGGCGCCCGCTCTGCTAGAGGGCCAGGTGGTGCCGGCGCTGGAGACGGAGATCGATTCGGTGAGGAGGAGGGTGGAGGGAGACCTGGACGGAATCCAGAAACAGCTGAGCGACCTGGAGCTTCTGTGCACCTCCTCCTGTAACCCTGCCCACCTCCCAGCGGGGGGCCTGGGCGGCGTGGGAGGCGGGGAGGAATGCGAGGACGTGGAGGAGAAGATATCGGGCCGCCTGGACTCGCACGGCGAGCGCTTGGAGCGCCTGAACGCCACCCTGCAGTCGCTGCTGGCCCGCATAGCTCAGGACGACGAGGAGGGCACAGTGCATGGGGAGATTACGTTGCTCAAGGTCAACATCAACTCCGTCAACCGCACCCTCAAGGGCCTCAGAGACTCGGTCAGCCTGTTTGCCAAGGACGTGGGCCACGCCAACGCTACCTGGCAGCACCGAGAGAACCAGCTGGCCACGCAAATGCAGGGTATCACCCAGCTGGTGGGCCACCAGGCCTCTCTGCTCGGGGCCGGGGAGAGACGGCTGGCCCAGCTGAAAGGCGAGCTGATGGGTCTGAAGAGGAGGCTGTCCGGGGAGCTGCATGGGTGCCGCAGCGCGGCTCTGGGGGTCCAGAGGGAGGTGAAGGAGGTGGATAGCAGGGTGACCCAGGTCGAGGGTCAGTGTGGCAGCCTCGGAGAGCTGGCCGAGCACCTGGAGAGGATCAGGGCCGAGCTGGAGAGGCACTCAGACTCCTATTTGTCACAGGTGAATGGGACGCTGGCCAGCCACTCAGAACAGCTGTCTGAATTGAAGGGGGAGGTCAAGGACTGCATAAGCAAGGGTTCGGCCAATCAGAAAGGAGACAAGTAGCACTTGAGCTACGGCGAGAGAGACTTGTGTGCATCTCATTAGTCTGAGGTGGTGTCCTCTGCTTGTCTCCTTTCCTTCTCCATCCACACAAGTGCAAAACGATTAGGACAAGTGAATGTAAGGTACAGTTAGAGGTCCGCTTCTTAAATATTCATTTCTTGTTGTGTTCGAGCTGTCCTCAGTTTTGCAGCCCAGTGTGAGGAAGGGGGTGGGGGTGGAGGGGACAAAATGATGAACATTTAAGACTTGGGAGGCACACTTTTTGGTTGTATAGTTGGGCAATATTTACCTTTCCTCCAAATTGTATTCAAAAGGGGCATTTTTGTCTGAATTGTGCGTGGTTGCTCTATGTTCACATTTTATATTGATTCCAACGGACTTTTTAAGTTATATGAAGAAAAAAAGTGACTTGCAATTGCAATAATGTTATATTAAAGATGTTTGTATCGAAACAATTATGAAATGCAAAATCAGATGAATAAGCTGCTATGGGTATCTACTGGCAAGCACACTCTACAGTACTTTATCTGTGTGGACTCAAACTTGTCTGATTGTTAACAAAAATACTGTATGTCAACATGAATGGTGCTATACTTTTTTTGCATACTTTTGTTTGATTCTTAAAAATATGTACTTCTCTTTGGAGTGTGGCGTCATTTCATTTCACTGACCGCCGAACCAGTGTCAGAACGCATAGCTACCCTAATATCAACCTAAGAATCCAGAAAGTTCTAAGTATCACCTGCAGAGGGCAGGAAACACACACACACACATATGCCCAGACATCACCTTTCAAAAGGTTTGGACACACCCCATATCTCAGTTGGCATGACATAGTACTTAACATATGTCATCCAATCACAGGAGTGCTGTGTTTCTGGGAGTTTTCTTATTGTTATAGACTAAATAAGAAAGTCAGATGAGGACGCACACACAGTTTCCAAAGCTTAAGAGAACCAATCGATGGGTGTGTTCGTTCGAATCCACGGACATCAGTGCCAAACAAAACTGCAGAGGGAAGATTTGGAAACCATGCTAGGTTTCAGTAGCAGGGAAAGGTCAAAGATGACTTTACTACTGACGACGTCAGGGGTTGAGCTGAACGCCACGCGGGCTCCCAGGGCATGTGTTTGAGGTCAAGGGTCGGGGGGGGGGGCAGGGTGTCACCAGTCCAGGTGGAGACTGTCAGAGGCCCAGCAGACGGGATGTGACTCAGCTCTCTGAAGCTACTGTCAGCAGGATTAACAGAGCGTCAGCAGCACGCACCATGAAACACCGACAGCTCTCCATGCCTAAAACCTGCTGAGACGTTATATTATTATTAGAAAGAGAGGCGTGAAAGTGGGGGTCCAAAATACAATACAAAGATCTTTTTTTTTTATTGTTTTATCCACAGTAGTGCGTTAAAAACAAGTAGTTTCACTAATAACACAATCCAGACTGCCAAGTGATAGCTAGATAGGAGGGTAAAGGTCCGGTAAAAAAGTATTAGTAGTATTAGTAGTATAAGAGTATTTAAAACGAGTTTGACGTAAATTAGCCGGTTGAGTTTTCTGCTTGGTTCGTTACGCTTTAATCACTTATTTTGGTTTCCTTCGGGGGCCCCCTCTACACTTTGGTCCCCCCCCCCCCTCCCCCCCTCCGCGTGCAGCATGCGATGCCTGTAGTGGGAGTGACACTGCTGATCAAGACCGACAGTGCAATAAAAACGTCATCAGGGAGGAGAGGGAGAGTGGAGAAAGCTGAAGGGCGGAAGCAACGACACATTTACGGAGGGTGGGGGGTAGAGAGGAGGGGGCGGAGGGAGCGGTGAGGGAAGGCGAGTGCAGGGGTTACTGCCTAAGGTAAGGCCCCGTGGATGATGGGCGAAAGAGGCAGAGGGTGACGCTGGCGGGCCCGGTGACGCAGCTGGACCAGTGTAACCCAGTCAGGAGAGAAGAGATGGAGAAAACAGGAAGGCCGGGGGACAGATGGCTGCCTCCTTCGTGACCCTGACAGGTGTTCCGGGAGGAGTCCCAACACAGGCAGTGCAGAGTCCACACAAACACAAGCGCACATGCAAACACACACACACACCCTGGCACAGTAAACAAACATGCACACATAGCAGACATACACACACACACACAGCATGATAGAGCATGCAAAACATGGTGTGAGCATGACCCAGGGGACAGGGCGCAGCTGGACTGCCTGTCCCCAGCTCAGGATCACCCTCCTTGGGGAGGCAACGAGGCACAGAGGGCCTGAGCCATCTCCTGGATGAGAGAAGACCCAGGAGGGCAAACAGGAAGCTGGGGAGTCAGGGCATGACGTAGATACCAGAGAGAAACCAAGAGAAATATACGGATGGTTACTACAGATAGGCACATTACGGGATTACTGTAAATACAACATATAAACAATACATACATGCATAAAATACATGTAATGAACAATAGTACATTGCGTCCTTGAACTTTTGATTTGCTTTTACTGTCACGTCCACTGGTATAAATATATGTTTATATATCGACCGCAAGTGAATGTACACCTCGTTGCAACCTCAAGGTGACCAGGAAGTTCGATATTTTGAATCGTCAATGTTGTTGGACGTCACGTCAAAAAATCAGTATTTAGGGTCAGAGACAAACGTAGTGATAGAATGACATGAAGGGGTAGGGTTAGGGATCGCTTTGGAACGGTGCTGTTAGCATTGTGAAGCCTTCTGTCCCATTAGGCTTTGAGGGAAGAGCTCAGAGTCATTGTACTGTAGTCCACAGACCTCCCAACACAAACATTTATTTAACGTATGACTCAGACCGCTATTAAAGTCAAGGAGAATACCACTCACCCAGCTACGTCTAGAACATTACCCAACCTAATAACAGCTCTGCTGTTCAGACACATATTAAGGATACCGGCTTTCTCCCATAGGGAGAACTTGTGCTTGTTCCCAAACCCTAATGACATTACAGTTGAGTTGGATGGAGCGTCTGTGCTACGCTAAGCTAAAAAAAAAGGGGCCGCTGAATCATGGCATCTTACAGTAAGTGGCCTAGTGAAAGCTTCTCATTCTGCTCCCTCCGTCCTCCTTCACACAGCTGCTACCGTGTCTGAATGAGCGGAAATGAACAACAAGCAGCGTCTTTGTCCGCTGATCCCCTTCTGATGAAGACCAGCTGCCCAGCGGACAGCAAAGCAGCCTGGACTACAGGAATGGACCCCCAGAAGAAAAGGGAAGTGTGTCTGAAGACAGGGGGCCTTATTTGGGGCAGGAAAATTGACAGTTCCCTGGTCTCTATAATGCTGTCAGAGAAGCGGGAACACACAATGGCTGTTTTAGCCGCAAGGCGCTCCAAAAAGGATATGAAGCCGTTTATTCCCGCCATTGCCATGGAAGTACACTAGCTTTCTCCCTCTCTCCCCCTCTTTCTCTCTCTCTCTCTTTCTCCCTCTTCCTCTTTCTGTTTCGGTCTCTCGCTTTCTCTCTTCCTCTCTCTCTCTCTCTCTCTCTCCGTCTATCTCTCTCGCTTTCTCCCTCTTTCTCTCTCTCGCTCTCTATCTCTTTCACTTTCTCCCTCTTCCTCTCTCTCTATCTCTCTCTTTCTCCCTCTTCCCCTCTCTTTGTCTCAGTCTCTCCCTCTTTGTTCGCCCTGATGGGTTATCCTGACCTCTTCTATGGCCGGACATATTCCAGGCCTGGGGTCAGACATGCAGTGGGCTACAACACAGACCAAATGCAGTGTGACATGAGCGAGTGTGTGAATGTCAGCCTTGGAGGATGACCAGCAGGGTGACTGACAGCTGGCTCAGCCTATAGAACGCCTCGCATCGAGCTCTCTGTCTACTGTTAACAAGTCTGTGGGTTTAGTTTAGTTTTAGTGGGAGTCAATGAACATAACGTCCATGCAGTCTTTTGAAGGTTACTCTTCTGTATTTAAAGTGGCGACCAATTTCCGTTGTTCATTATAAAACAAGGCACAGAACAAGGATAAGCTTTGTTCCAAGAGAGCTGTATTCCCTGTAGGTTTATTCAAGGGTTCATTCTGACATCAAAATATGATTTTCCTCTTCACAAAAAAATACCACTGTGCACACACATGGAGTGAATTAACAAACAAATAAATGTGTTTATTTATTAAGTTGTCAATCATATTACCAGCCTGGTAACCTCATGTTATTCTGCCTGGCATCATTGTCTCATTGTCCAAACAAAAAAAGGATTGATGGCCTTGTTATAACTAGTTATAACATCGGTCAAGTCGCCACCCACTAGGTGGAGGAAACCACTGCATAACACTGACATCTTTTGAAGTTCAGTTTATTGGTGTATTTACAATAACAACCATGGTAAAAAAAAAAATCTCCATCGTAAAAATTTGAATAATCAAAAGATAATATGTCGACACAGAAACAGATACACATAAGGCCCACGTCAAATTTTACAAGTGGCTTCAAATGGCTTCAAGAGAATGTCACTCCTTCGCAATTAAAAAGGAATATTTTTAATCTAGTTCCGTATTATTATTTATTCTTCTTTTTTTTTTTTTTACTTTTCTAGGTTTCAGGATGTGGAGTTGGTAGTCAAGCTGGGTTTGGGTTCCTCTCCCCATCGTAAGCATGGCAAGCAGTATTGCGCAAGAACATATTGGCGGATGTGGTGCTTTTTAAATCCTAGTGTTAAACATGGACCTGTGTCCTGCCTACAGCTGTTACAATAGTACAAAAGAGATTGGGGGGGGGGGGGGGGGGGGGGGGGGGGGTTGGGAGGTTTTTCTTGGAAGCTTCTAGTGCTCGACTAGTAGGGGGCAGGGGGGGGGGGAGGGAGAGAACGAACCTCACCTTCGTCCTCGAGTGAGGATGACCTGGGGAAGCGGGGATGTGAAAGCTTTCATGAAGCCTGACTTGGCTGTAGAGGAAGGCTCGCATCTCCAGACAGACTTCCACCGAACACCCCCGACGACGTTTGTTCACCTCGCATCCGCAGGCCTTTTAATTCATTGGTCTAAAATATTCAAAACTACACATGGAAATATTTACAGTGGACGTTCGTCGAGATGCACTTTTTTTTCTCTCCATTTAAATAGATTTTTTTTTTGCGTATAAAAAAATAAAAACCTGTGTAAAATCACTTAAATAAATGAAAGAGTTTAAGGCTTCCAGTCATGTCAGGGCATGGTGTGCAGTGAAGAGCCCATCATTTAGACTGGCACAGAATGGGATGGGTGTAAGCCTGGTCCAGAGTCAGACCTGGGAGACAAGGCAGTGACCAACCACACCTGACTGGTCACTGGGGTCACTAACATGGATGACCACTGACCAGCAAGCTAACACATGCTATTTAGCACAGACATTATCATTTATCATGACGCCTGTCTTGATAACCGGTTGCCAACTTAACACCCCAACAGTCCCATAGATACGATGAGTTCTCGTCTGGGATAGCTTGCACCGTGATTCTACTTCCAAGGGAAATCAAGTCACTGACATGTCAGTCAAAACAACAACAACAACACGATGGATCCTGAGGCCCTCAATGAAGTTCTTCCAGGTATTTCAGTATTCTCAGGGTCTGTTGTGTCTGTGAACTACAGTACGCGTCCCCTGATCGGACGTCAAGCAGGATGTACAGTACTGCGAGTGTGGAAGCCTACAGAGCGAGTCCAGTTCACATGAGCTGGTGGACCAACGAAGACACTGAGGCCATGCGACACAGAGAGGTGCGGCCATTTCACTCCAACACACTTAGAGAAGAAAACGGTTGGCTCTCTACCCCTACTGCCACCCAACCCCCCCACTATACACCTCAGAATTCATGGCTTTACAAGGTAAACATGTGCCTTTGGTAAGCAAAACACATGATTGATTTCTTTTTACTTAACTGATAAAAGACAACATATACCTATGTATGAATCATGGACATCTATAAGCGTCTATAAGTAACAAATGTTTTCAGTTGTTACTGACTGGTTACAGCCTGTATGTTACTGACTGATTACAGTCTGTATAGAAGTGACACCCCTAAAAGATGCCTGTTGTTTCACGATGGCTGATCTTATGGCAGAGTTTGATATCAAGAAATTAGAGGTGCAGAGTGAGAGGAAGTGACATCAAGCAGTTCTCTTTCTGTGGTCGTCATACAAAATGGCTTCTACCACCTCCAGCGCCTTTTAAAATCGGATTAACTAGTGGAACAGGAAATGAACTAGTGGATTCAGAAGGGAACAGGAAATGAACTAGTGGATTCAGAAGGGAACAGGAAATGCTATTTGGAATAGCCCCGGCCCTGACATACACATAATTCCATACAGGTTTGAATCTCAACATTTCACTCTAAAACCAGAACTAGTATCAGTGCTTCTAACACAGTCTGTCATTTGTTTCAACTATATAATTATATTATCACACCTGCAACAAACAAACAAAAAAAAACAAAACACTGAAAAGGATCCATAAAATATTCAATAAATAAATGAGGACCAGCCTCACATCATGATCAGAACAACAATTAAATGGGTACGCCCCCCCCACCCCCCCTCCAAAAAGTCAATGTTTAGACAAGGCGATCTGCGTGACATGAACTAACAAGAGACACAGCTAGAGCTTTTCTAAAGGGCAGACACATACCACAGGCAGGAGAGGGAGAACCGGTCATCATCGCTCGCAAGAGACGACTAAATAACGACTGCTGAAAGAACGCCATTCAAATCAACACTGTCAAAACACACAGTGGAGCGCAAAGGGACGTACGCGCGCTCGGGGTGACTGCGTGTTGTGAGTAGGCCCCCCATCCATACTAACAAGATTCATTAGTAGACACTGCCCTTTCGCGCAGGCTACACATACAAACGCCCCACCCAGACCATAGATTAGCCAGCGGGGCTAACACCATAATGGCTGTGGTGCCTCTCTGCCTCTCGTTTTGACTTTTGGTGAAGCGTACGAACAAGCGGGCCTTTCGGGGTCTACCTCAGGTACCGGCTGTAGACCCACTGAGGCAGAGACGGGCGGGATGACAGACATGCATAATCACTGCGGCTGCACAACGTTAAAAGCCACGTCCCGATGATTTTCTGTAAACACGACGCAGTCTCCCACACAGACACCGGGTTCTTAATCATCTATTCGGCTCTGCGACTAGAGAGAAACGCAGGTGAGCGAACGGTACAGCTGGAAAGCCGATACCGAGACACAAACACTTCGTTTCCCTTTTCTCAGGTTTCCGGCGTCTTCCGTCCAGATCGCAAGGTCGACGGTGAATGTTTCACAGTTTTGGGAGTGGGGCGGGGAGGGAGGGAGGGGCGGTGTCCTCCGGACCACCTCCTCAGAGAAGCATGACGGACAGGATGCTGAGTGGTATGCTTTTGCATAGCTCCTCCCTTATTCGCACGCACGCGCGCACACACGCACCCAGAGACAAATAAACGACTGCGTGAGCTCTGAGTGGCCAGCTGCCTAGCATGTTTGTTTGAGCGAAGGTGGGTCTACAGTGTGGTTTTGGTGTACAGGAATCGTCTACTCTAAAAACTCCCCTTCCTATCCGTTGTCATCTTGCATGCTGCTATACCTCAGAACAGACCTTGTGATGCATGTAGATCATTGTAAACGGTAAGTTAGACAAAGTGATTCCGAAGCGTCCTGAGCAGACGCAGAACACGTACACATCTATTTAAGGATTAGCACACGTGGTATCCGCACTAGCATGCTACACTTTGTACATATACAGTAGCTACACATTTCAAATCCGATCGCGTGCTCATGGCACTGCCACTGTCCATGCACCCGCAATAGATTTGGCGTACCCTATACAGAGCCAGCTGCAAGGATCTGTGTGTGTATGTGTGGTTGGTGTGCGTGAGAGAGAGAGAGAGAGAGAGAGAGAGAGAGAGAGAGAGAGAGAGAGCAGTAGTGCGTCTTTGTTAATCTTTCTTAATTTATATTATCATATAACTGAAAATATTCAGTGCAGAAGCAGCTAACCAAATGTTTCAGGACAAGGTCAGCCTATGTGTGTGTGTGTGTGTGTGTGTGTGTGTGAGCACTGTGCTACCTGTGTGTTGCAAGTGCATGTGTGCGTGAGTGTGTGTGTGCGTGTACTGTGTGTGTGTGGTGGTGTTAGATACTGTGTCCTGGGTACCTGTCTGCAGGTTGAGAACATGTTCCTGCTGGGATGAGCCCAGACAGGAAGCTCGACAACTCGGTGACACAGCGAGCCGAGGGTTGGCTGTACAAATCGAATACAAAAAAAAAAAAAAAATGACTGAAATAACAAACTAATGTTAAAGGCCAAAATGGTGTGAAAGGCGGGTGGAGACAGAAGACTGGAGAAGCCTGGATGAGAGAAGCAAATGGATCGTGAACGAGTCTAATCCCTTACTCTCATATAATTAACCAATATACTTCTGCGTCTCTTTTTTTCTTCTTTTTTTTTTGCTTCAAAACAAAACAAAACAAAAACGAAATGAAATGCATATTAGTAAGGTTCAAAGCAGTGCTGAGACTAGCGACGCGGCCAGCAGACTTGGCCTGGATGAACGCCTGGTTAGTAGTCCGGGATCTGGGCTAGCTGTCGACTCAGGCTGACAGACACGTTGGTGTAGAGAGGCCTCCGGGACACCAGGGGGGTGTAGTGAAGGTTATTAAGGCCGTCCAGGCTCTGTCTCTCCTTTGAATGGCGCAGCAGAGTGTACCTGTGGGAGTGAGAGAGAGAGAGAGAGAGAGAGAGAGAGAGAGAGAGAGAGAGAGAAAGAGAGAGAGAGAGAGAGAGAGAGAGAGAGAGAGAGAGAGAGAGAGAGAGTTAAAGAGAGATAGAGAGGGTGAAAGAGAAAGAAAGACCATGAGTGCATATGACTACAGTCACTGTGCACCCGAATGTGAAGAACCCACTTCCTGCTGTTTTCTCTCAGGGACCAGAGCAGGATTGCAGCAGGACACATGCTTAGCTAGCATAGCACTTCGACAAGACGGTACGATTGGAATTTGGCTTTCAATGAGGTCACGCGTGAAGTCTTCCAAAGGTCAGAAATGTCATGAAAGCCACTCTTCTACTCTCTCCACGGGACCCGTTAGCGTCACATGAGGCTAAGCTACATTCCAAACGCGCCCTTTCTCCTAATCCACATGTCAGATGTCCGTCGGCAGTGTTTGGATGCGGTCCCATTACTCGTCACTCTGTGAATGCGGGCGGCCATGTTTGCAATGTCGACAAGTTCCAGGAAGCATGAATGAGCCGCGTGTTTAGGTGCACACCAGCACGTGTGTCTGTGTTCAGGTGCCCTGGCAGCAGTTGTATACGCGTGTACGTCGGCAAGTGTGCACATGCTTGAAGCGTGTGCATTTAGGCGCTCTTTCCAGGGGGTGTGTTGGGTGTGTGTGTGCTCATGGTGAGGGTGTGTGACTGACCTTCCCAGAAACTGGACCTCTCCACGGTGATGGTGAGGGATGGACATGTACCGACCAAGTTCACCTTGCGGCCGGCTGACAGTAAAGTTGGCATACTGCACCCTGCGCAAACACACACACACACACACACACACAGTCATTAGCGCTTGACACAAGGTTTTCTTCGGTCAGCTTTCATCCAAAGCGACTTATGACAAGTATGCTTGCCTAGAGTCTGCGAACAGACTGTGTTTCAGTGTGTGTCCTTATATAAAAAAGGACATTTATGTCTCTGACTATGAAAGCCGCCGCATTCTACATTCCACACCAGACAGCTGAATACTGCTCTCAGTTTTACAACGATTAGTAAATATCCATTTAGCTTTAATCCTAAACAATTTACAGCAAGTACAGGGGCATTCCCTCTGAGGCAAGTAAGGTGAAGTGCCTTGCCCAAGGGCACAACAACACATGGCCACAGCCGGGAATCAAACTCATAACCTTCCGATCATGAGCCCAACGGCTTAACCCGCTGAGCCACCTGACTACCTCATATTAGTTGCTTGCAGCAGGGCTGTCTCCTTTTGAGCCTTTAGACACTTTAGAATCTCTTGGAAAAGGAGTTTATACATTTAGATCCTTTAGATGTAATTGATGCTTCACTTGGCTGAACTCTCTCCTGCTCTTGGATCACAGAGATGTCTAAAGGTCATTAGTGTCAGAAGGCGATCTTGAAGAAGTCTCTTCACCTGTTCCACAGATCATCATCTTCCCCTCCCCAGCCCCAGAATGCATTGGGAAAGCCGTTGATCTTTCTGTACTGTTCCACCGTGAGACCGCTGACGCCACCGAAGAACTCGTTGTATGGAAGCCTGCAGAGGACAAACAGCCAAACTACAGCCCATCGCAAGAAACCGTATCAACGTCTAGACTTCCCCCGATCTCGTTCGCGCGGTCGGATCAGGGGGCCGTCCGGGTGGACTCACATGTAGGAGTACTTGTTGAGCTTCACGGCGAAGTGACGGGGCATCTCTCCGCAGCCGTAGTAGTTCCTGTCGTTCTCCATCAGGTGGTCCACGTCGTGGAACACGAGGCAGTCCCAGTCCATGTCTCGCATGGCTTCTTTGAAGCCCACGTTGAACAGCATGGCCCTGTTGAACGGCTCTGTTCCCGTCTGCAGACGGATAGATAGATAGATAGATAAATAGATAGATAGATAGATAGGTCATTTATTGTCATTACACTCAAGATGCAACAAAAATTTGTGGGTACTCCCATAGCAGCAGCATTTAAAAATAGAATACAACATGTACATAATAAATATTAAAAAATGAAGATACAAACAATATACAAATATATAAAAAATAGGGTGGCTAGTGCGCAATAAGGTGCAGTGGAGGTAGGAGGAGGTAGACAGGGTGAGGAAGTTCTGGTGTTTGGGGTGTGCGGGTTCATGTGTGTGTGTGCATGGGCATTTGCAGTCCTTATGGCCCAGGGGAAGGTGGAGAAAGAGAAAGAAATGATCCCTTATAGTCCCCTAATGGGGAAATTTCAATGGCGCACACATTTATTCAACGCATCGGCCGGGATTCGAACCCCCACCGGGAATGAAACCCAGGCTTTCTGCACATGGTAGGCAAGAATCCGACCACTGAACCAGCGGTGCTGAACCACCGGTGCTCTCCAGAAAGAGAGAGAGAGAGAGAGAGAGAGAGAGAGAGAAGAAAGATAAAGGGCTAACGCGAGCCCTTAAAACACCTTCACCACTGAGACTGTAATCGCACCGATAATCAGATAAGAGCGTGTCCCCGAATATGTCTGGAATGAGGAAGAAAATATGCCCGGAAAATGTTCTGAAAACGTTTTAGGTTTAGCTAGACCAGGGGTGGGCAATCCTGGTCCTCGAGGGTCGCTGTTCTGTAGGTTTTAGATGTTTCCCTGCTCCAGCACACCTGATTCTACTGAATGGTCATTATGAGGCTTCCACAGAACTTGATAACAACCCCTTCATTTGAATCAGGTGTGCTGGAGCAGGGAAACATCTAAAACCTTCAGGACAGTGGCCCTCGAAGACCGGGATTGCCCACCCTTGAGCTAGACAGTGCAACAGGCAAAGTGGGCGCAATCCTACTGAGGGTAGCAGACGAGGATATGAACCACAGCTCATGCAGCATGAGGTGAACCACTAATTCGTCCCTCAGTGGCCTGTTTTGTATGTTTTGGTATCTGTATGGACGTTCTGTCCTGATTTCCATGGTGCGTGTTAGTGAGGGTGTATACCTGCTCTATGACATAGAAGGCAAACTGCAGCCTCTGACTTTGCAGTACTGGCACCAGGTGGTTGAGGAGGATAGGCAGATGCTCATGACGGTTCCGGAAAGGGATCAAGATCGCCACCTAGAGACGTGGAGGGGGAACAAGCGTTACACAAACATCCTTCGGCTTCTTCTAGCGAGGAACTCGCGACTCGGCCCTTACCGCAGTCCTGTTTTTCCATAAATCCCCGAACCCTTTACCACAATCCACAAACCTAACTTGCACCCTAACCCTAGCTCATAACCTTTTAAAATAAATCTGAACTCCCATCCCCTTCAAGTATTCTAACCCTGGTATTACATCGAAACCCATAAACTCTTGTTCATTTACATTTATTCATTTAGCCGGCGCTTTTATCCAAAGCGACTTACAAGAGAGAGCTTTTATAAAGAGCATCAGTCATTGAGCATAGCAACGTGATAGACCCCGAACACAGTGGGGTTTTTTTAGATCGTGAATCATACATCATGAGAACCAATAAGTGCCAAGGGAAGAACTATAAATGCACAACACAACGATTGTGAACATAAAGCAAGAGATACAACAAACACCACTGGCAAGTCACCATATGGGGACCAACAGATTGTTCTAAAGCACATTAGATTATGTGAAGTGCCATACTATTCCTAAGTGCCATTAAATTCTATAAATAGGTGAGTTTTAAGCCTTCTCTTGAAGGTGAGAAGGCGGTCTGTGCTTCTGATGGAGGTGGGGAGTTGATTCCACCATTGGGGAGCCAGGCAGTCCTTGTTCACACACGTACACATACTTTTTCAAGATATGTCAAAAATGAAATGACAGATTTCTATCTAGATTACATCAGCATTCCGGGTTTCAGAATTAGCTCGTTAAAATCCTTTCACCACGTCAGAACCCAGTGAGCACATAATAAGTTCACCCTTCCTTGACATCAGTTGAGGTTCATTAGAGTACAACGCCACGATCATATCTAGCAGTGACATTCACCTGTCAGGTTCCCGAGGTACGTAGGTTTTGAGCAGACCTGACAACAAGGAATGTGTGGACGTGTGTGCGGACGCGTGTGTAGACAAGTGTGTGTGTGTATGTGTAGACGTGTGTGTAGACTAAAAGACATGTCAGACCGTCAGACCAGACACAAATTGGATTGTCCTCATGCCGGCTATGAACATCTTAAACAGAAGGAACACAGTGTGAACCACAATGGACCCTGGTCTCCAAAGACACCTTGTTGGGTTGGGTTGGGTTGGATTGGGTTGGGCAATACAGTTGAAGTTGCCGTCTTTCTCACGCAAGAGCACTTGGAGCGTCTGAACCTGAACACTAGTTTGTGGTTGACTGTGTCTCATGGGAACTGTAAATGTTTGTGTGTCACGGTCAACGGCCAGGTTCTGTTTCCTGTGTTTCTTGGGTTTCCTGTGTTTCTTGTGTTTCCTGTACGTTTCCTGTCAGTTTCCCGTTTCTGTCTGTCTGTCTGTCTGTCTGTCTGTCTGTCGGTGGCTCCCAGACTGAATCTTGTTCAGTATTCACTTCTTTGGCTCATCACTACATCACCCTGCCCTACATCTACAATCCTCCATCCGCCCGCTGCCAGATTGTTCGTCCTTGTTCCGCGGGGGCGGCAGCATTTCTTTGAGGAGCGATGTGTTGGTGCTTTTCTTCATGTGGGTATTTCCATTCCCCCAGGCCACATCAACTTGCCCTGCCTCCCTCTCTCCTTCCCTGCCCTGCCCTGCCTCCCTCTCTCCTTCCCTGCCCTTCCTCCCTCCTTCCCTGCCCTCCCTCCCTCCCTCCTTCCCTGCCCTGCCTCCCTCCTTCCCTGCCCTGCCCTCCCTCCCTCCTTTCCTGCCCTGCCCTGCCTCCCTCCTTCCCTGCCCTTCCTCCCTCCTTCACTGCCCTTCCTCCCTCCTTCCCTACCCTGCCTCCCTCCCTCCCTCCTTCCCTGCCCTCCCTCCCTCCTTCCCTGCCCTGCCTCCCTCCTTCCATGAATGACCCTTCTACTTAGATCCATGCTACTTGTCTACTTCATATGGGCCGACTTGCTCCCCCAGTAAAACTCAAACCCACGGGGACAATAAAGTATATTATATCGTAAATACCCTGTCCTCATACAGAACGCCTGGGAATGCGCACACACACACACACACACACACACACACACACACACACACACACACACACACACCTTCCAGCGAGGAACGCAGTCCCGTGGCTTCCAGTAGCCTCCTGGGGACAAGCTCGGCTCGGCTGCCAACAGCACCCGCTCCACCTCCTCCAGAGACACCTCACTCATATTAACCTGCAATCTGCCATCTGGGGGGGTGGGGGGGGGGGGTGGTGAGCAGGAAGGGAGAGAGGGAGGGAGGAAGGAGGAAGAAAAAAAGTGAAGGTTATTCAAAAGGCAACCAATATGACATAGAGAAAGATGGAGAGTGTGAGGGAGAGAGAGAGAGAGCGGGAGAGGGACAGAGAGAGAGAGAGAGAGAGAGAGAGAGGAGTGAGAGAAAGCGTGTACTCACTCATGGTAGGCAGTTTCTCAGGGCAAACCTGGGAGGAAAGGTACGTAAAGCCCTCAGGGAGGTAGGACGGGGCTGGAGCGTCACTCTCATCTGGGTTGAAGTCATACGTGTAGTCTGGACAGAGTGAAAGGCGGGGGAGAGAAACAGAGAGAGAGAGAGAGAGACAGAGCGAGAGAGAGGAGAGACAGAGACAGAGACAGACACAGAGAGAGAGAGAGAGGAGAGACAGACACAGAGACAGAGCGAGAGAGAGAGGAGAGACAGAGACAGAGACAGAGCGAGAGAGAGAGAGAGAGAGAAAGACAGAGAGAGAGACAGAGACAGAGAGACAGAGAGAGAAGAGAGAGGAGAGAGAGAGACAGACAGAAGAGAAAGAGGGCAGAGAGAGGAGAGAGACAGAGACAGAGAGAGAGAAGAGAGAGAGAGAAAGAGAGAAATAAAAAATGACGGCAGCTTCTTTTCACCAATATTAAAGCAGATTTCCCCTGGCTGCTGACGAGCTGAATTCAGATCTCCCGAGTGGTGTCAGGTCAGGCCTCTCATTAACCTGATTCACTAGACTATCAACAATTCATGTTGTAAGCTTGCGTGTGTGCATGTTTGCATGCATGCACATTTGTGAATGGATGACACGCATTGATTAAAAAAAGAGGTGCGCTGTCCAATTATTTACGAATAAGTAATATTGCATACTTAGAGAATGGCTCCAAGTCTGTGTCTCCAATCTCAGGTCAGGTTTGTAAACTCCTGTATGCCTGGGTCAGTAGTGTGTGCTGTGTACTGATGCTGTGTGCTGTGTTCTGGTACTGTGTGCTGTGTACTGATGCTGTGTGCTGTGTTCTGGTACTGTGTATTGTGTGCTGTGTTCTGGTACCGTGTGCTGTGTACTGATGCTGTGTGCTGTGTGCTGTGTTCTGGTACTGTGTATTGTGTGCTGTGTTCTGGTACCGTGTGCTGTGTACTGATGCTGTGTGCTGTGTTCTGGTACTGTGTATTGTGTGCTGTGTTCTGGTGCTGTGTACTGGTGCTGTGTGCTGTGTTCTGGTACTGTGTGCTGTGTTCTGGTACTCTGTGCTGTGTTCTGGTACTGTGTGCTGTGTACTGGTACTGTGTGCTGTGTTCTGGTACTGTGTGCTGTTACTGAGTGCTGTTTGCTGTGTGCTGTGTTCTGTGTTCTGGTACTGTGTGCTGTGTGCTGTGTACTGGTACTGTGTGCCGTGTACTGGTACTGAGTGCTGTTTGCTGTGTGCTGTGTTCTGGTACTGTATGCTGTGTTCTGGTACTGTGTGCTGTGTGCTGTGTACTGGTACTGTGTGCTGTGTTCTGGTACTGTGTGCCGTGTACTGGTACTGAGTGCTGTTTGCTGTGTGCTGTGTTCTGTGTTCTGTGTTCTGGTACTGTGTGCTGTGTGCTGTGTACTGGTACTGTGTGCTGTGTTCTGGTACTGTGTGCTGTTACTGAGTGCTGTTTGCTGTGTGCTGTGTTCTGTGTTCTGGTACTGTGTGCTGTGTGCTGTGTGCTGTGTACTGGTACTGTGTGCCGTGTACTGGTACTGAGTGCTGTTTGCTGTGTGCTGTGTTCTGGTACTGTATGCTGTGTTCTGGTACTGTGTGCTGTGTGCTGTGTACTGGTACTGTGTGCTGTGTTCTGGTACTGTGTGCCGTGTACTGGTACTGAGTGCTGTTTGCTGTGTGCTGTGTTCTGTGTTCTGGTACTGTGTGCTGTGTTCTGGTACTGTATGCTGTGTTCTGGTACTGTGTGCTGGGTGCTGTTACTGAGTGCTGTTTGCTGTGTGCTGTGTTCTGTGTTCTGGTACTGTGTGCTGTGTGCTGTGTTCTGGTACTGTGTGCTGTGTGCTGTTGTACTGGTACTGTGTGCTGTGTTCTGGTACTGTGTGCCGTGTACTGGTACTGTGTGCTGTGTACTGGTACTGTGTGCTGTGTACTGGTACTGTGTGCTGTGTGCTGTGTACTGGTACTGTATGCTGTGTACTGGTACTGTGTGCTGTGTTCTGGTACTGTGTGCTGTGTACTGGTACTGTATGCTGTGTACTGGTACTGTGTGCCGTGTACTGGTACTGTATGCTGTGTTCTGGTACTGTGTGCTGTGCACTGGTGCTGTGTTGTTCTGGCACTCTGCTCACCTGTGCTGTTGGCACTGTAGGCTCCCCTCACCACCTGCTCTAGAACCTGGGCACCGATGTTCTTCACGTTCTCCCGGATCTGGATCCCTCTGGCCTGGACCATGAACAGGTACTCGTTCACTGCGGAGGGAGGGAGAGCGAGGACGAGAGAGAGGGATGTTGGTTTAGCTGAATGAGCAACCATGGCGGCCAGTCATCAGTCAGAACACTGTCAGCGGGGTAATTATTGACACAGTTCTGATGTTTCACCAGGGTAAATCAGTCTTGGGATGAATGGGAACGGGAGGGTTAGTGCAATGAGGTCAAGCATCCTGATTGTGAGGCAGACTCTCTTCATCATCATCATCATCATCCCCTCCTCCTCCCCCTCTTCAACTGCCATAGTAACACTGAGAGAAGGCCTATAAGCTTAACTCCAGCCCTGGGAAAAGGGTCTCCTACCTGACCCTAATTGATTACCAGCCTTAATGGGTTCCCCTAACGACGGGATACCCCCGCCCCCAACCCCATCTCCCCCTCCCACCCCACCCCATCTCCCATTCCGAACATCAAAGGATTATTTCCGCTGAAGGAGCTAAGCGAGCAGTCCTAATCAGCGGAGAGAGGGTTCTGTGGGCGAGCGAGAGCTAATCTAATTTCACGGCGAGGAAGAACAAGCGAGCGAGGGAGAGTGAGGGGAGAGAGAGTGAGGGGAGAGAGATACAGAGAGAGTGAAGGGAGAGAGATAGAGAGAGCGAGAGAGAGATAGAGAGAGAGTGAGGGGAGAGAGAGTGAGGGGAGAGAGATAGAGAGAGAGTGAGGGGAGAGAGATAGAGAGTGAGGGGAGAGAGATACAGAGAGAGTGGGGGAGAGAGAGATACAGAGAGTGATGGGAGAGAGATAGAGAGAGAGAGATACAGAGAGAGTGAGGGGAGAGAGATACAGAGAGAGTGAGGGGAGAGAGATAGAGAGCGAGTGAGGGGAGAGAGATAGAGAGCGAGTGGGGAGAGATAGAGAGAGAGAGGACGAGAGGTAGGTAGGGAAAAGGAAGGCTGCAGGATGGGGCGTTGGGAGGAGGGGGGAGGCACGTAAGAGGGGGGGGAGGAACAAGATATATGGCAGCATTAAAGTACTCAGTTCTTTTGTGTGTGCGTGCGCGCGGGTGTTTGTGGGGAGGGAGGAATAACCTTCACTGATTCCCTCCCCCCGCCTCCCCTCCATCGGCAATGTCACAGACCGTAAAAATAGGAATATAAAAAGGTCTGCCCGTACCGCAAATCGTTTCTGATTTACTCAAGAGCCTTTCCATCATATCACTGTGAGAACGGTGCCAGTGTTAGCCTGTACTGCTGGTTTAACCTGAACCGTTTAACCAGAAATATGTATTCAGATTCAGAATAATCCCTGAGGTGAAACTCTTTAAGAACAACAGATACAGACTACAGCCTAGTCTAGCCTGGTTCGAATCCGACGTCCGCGTAGGAAGATCTAACTGAACGCTGCGTTGCCGACTAAAACCCTGCATTGTTGTGTGTGTGTGTGTGTGTGTGTGTGTGTGTGTGTGTGTGTGTGTGTGTGTGTGTGTGTGTGTGTGTGTGTGTGTGTGTGTGTGTGTGTGAGGTAAAGATTCACCGGCACAGTGAGTCACACGCTCAGGCAGACACAGAGAGAGCAGCCGAGACACTGAGATGTGCTTTTGAACAGGAATAACCTGCTGTTCGGTTCCACACCTGTCACTTCTCGGAGCGTGTGTGTGTGTGTGTGTGTGTGTGTGTGGGTGTGTGTGTGTGTGTGTGTGTGGGGCTTCCCAGATTGACTGAATAAGCGAGTTCAGGCGGAATTCTTTTATGCGTGTGTACGAGTGCGTGTGCTCGCGCGGCAGCCACCAACAGAAGCTGAGAACGCGCGGGTTTCTCCGCGGTAATTGCTTTTCGCGAACATTGACCCGTGTACTCACGACTCACTTGCCTTGCAGAAAAGGGGAGGCCGGAAGCCAAATCAATGTTTTCATCTCGGCTCCACTCGGACGGGCGGCGCGAAACGAACACCGCAGCACATTCGCCTCCGCCGACAAGCCGCCCCGCCCCCCCCCAATCAAAAAGCCATCGGCGCTCTGCGAAGGACCCCCCCCCCCCCACGCACACACACACACACATGACCCCCCCCCCCCCCCCCCCCCCCCCGCTGCAGACGGCGGTCGTGCAGGTAAACCAGTGCAGTTGCAGCGCGTTCGCTCTCGAGGGACCAGGTTTGTAGGTCCAAGCCCTTTGGCTCTCCGTATGGTGGAAAATGTCTGACAGGCTTTCGGTCCCTGCTGCCTCATCGCCCTGCAGGCAGCATCGCAGGCCAGCGCAGCCTTGGCTCGCCAGACATTCATCTCATCTAAAAGCTCTCGGGCGAGACCAGGGGGAATCATTACTACATTATGTATTACTGACCCAACCCAGGTATCACCACCTCCTCCCTTCCGGGGCCTCGTTCAATATGTTTTGTTTTCTCGATGACTTGGTTTTACTCGTGGTGAGATGTCTTGGCCCTGAGTTGGAGGCTCCATTTAGATCCTGTGATCCTTATTGATCTTGTGAGTCTCTGGGGTGATGATGTGGGGATTCGGTAACTACTGAAGACTTTGTGATGTTGGACGGTGTCGGTTTCTAGCGATATCCGACCTGCGTTTGATGTTATTTCAGTTGTATGGCCGTACGCCGGTTCCCGACAAGTGCTGGTTAAGAACTTTAATCTTTCAATATCGGTTCGAAGATGTCGAGGTTGCTATTATTCTCTTCCCTCCCTCCCTCCCTCCCTCCCTCCCTCCCTCCCTCCCTCCCTCCCTCCCTCCCTCCCTCCCTCCCTCCCTCCTCAACGATCCTTCCTCTTCCTCCCTTCCTTCCTCCTTTCTCTTGCTTTTTCCGTCCCCCAACGAATCCACTTCTCTCTCCTCCCTCCTCCATCTCATCCTCCTCCCTCCATCGTGAAACAATGGTTTCCAGAGCCTCATTGCTGCACATTGTGACAAATTCAATCAGGCACCCTAGACCTGGAGCCCACAGAGAGCCAGGGCAATTAGCCCACGGGACCCAGACACATAACACTCCACTCAGGCATGGTGATGGAGCAGGACCCCAGTCACATACACACACACACACACACACTCCAAGCATACAGTACCATTTCAGAACCCCCCCCCCCCCTCCCGACCACACCACCCCCCCGTCCCCTTATCAAGAGACCTTGTCTGACCTTGTCCACCAACACAGCTCTCTCAAACAGCTCTTTCAGACGCTGCCTCTACTGTACCTCTCTCTCTCTCCCTCTCTCTCTCGCTCTCTCGCTCCCCCGCCCAATTGCTCCCCCCCTCTCTCTCTTCCACTTTCTAGAATGTGCTTTCGGGCGGCCCCAGCTTCCATGTTGTGTCCATCAAGCCTTTCTTTTCGTTCAGATCACTGATAGCGTTGATAACCAGCTGAAGGATTCAACCTAACACACACACACACACACACACACACACACACACACACACACACACACACACACACACACACACACACACACACACACACACACACACACACACACACACACACACACACACACACACACACACACACACACACACACACACACACACACACACACACACACACACACACACACACACACACACACAGCCACTAAAAGACAATTAACTTCCCATTGATAAGTCAGCAGTGGGCGGTGCTTCATCAGTTTAATTCTCCATGCTCTTTGATAAGAGCTGAAAGGGCTTTTCTTTAAACACACACACACACACACACACACACACACACACACACACACACACACACACACACACACACACACACACACACATGTGTGCACAAGCTGCTCAAAGGGGGCTTTAAAGCTGTCATTCTGAGAATAGTTTTGTATTAACCACCACCCTTAGTGCTTCAAGCTCCAGCCCCGTCGAAGCTCTGTCACACACACAAACATGCTTTCATCGACGCACGGCACCATTAGAGGATATTCACGGTCAGTTGTCCTACGTAGTTTTTTTGTGTTTTTTTCATTTTTTTTTTCAACAAGACAGGATTTGCATGCATCACGCATGGCGTGCCAGCAGAAATACTAAAGCGATCGCTCGGGAGCCTCTACCTGAGGCATCTGAGGCCCCCCCCCCCATATCTCTGCCCAGTCTTTCAGCTGTTAGGGAGTCTTTTTGGAACCGCGAGATGTTTACTCAAAGCTTGGGGTCGAAAGCCCTTCGATGATCAGGGGTCATTTTGTTTGGGTAGTGGAGACGAGATGCTGAGGATTCGCATTCAAATGTGCGGTGGGCGTCTCTACCCAGGTGCACGGAAGGGAGGATTTGCATTCGAATGTGCGGCGTGTCTCTACTACGCGGGTGTGGTAGGGCAGTCGATGGTGGGGGTGTTGTTTTTCAAAACGATTCTCGGTTTTCTCCTTGGAAGCCGTGTACATCGTAGCTCTCCCTGAACCCCCCCCCCCCCCCCATCAGCGGTGCCACGAAAACCAACAAATCAATAGACGTACGGCAGTCAACACACACACACACACACACACACACAAATATCAGCCACGAGTGGGGTTTCAAGCGCAGGTTACGAAATCTACAGCGTGGCTCTCATTTCAGGCAAGGCGTTTAGAGGGAGAGAGAGAGAGAGAGAGAGAGAGAGAGAGAGAGAGCGAGAGAGACAGAGACGGGGGGCGCGGAGGTAAAGAGATACAAACGATTCCCGTCCGGGGTCCCCTGCCCTTTCAACTATGCTATGCAAAACCCCTGTCCCGCGACACTCACACCGGCCGATCTCACGGGGACGCGAGGGCCTCGCGCTCAAATGAAGCCCGGCAAGGCCGCCCACGACGGACCGCTGCGGGGCCCGACAGAACGGCAGTGGGGCCTCGCGTTCCTGGGGAACGGAGGAAGGCGACAACATGGATTCTTCACAGTCGGTAGGAAGCTGCCGT
Source organism: Neosalanx taihuensis (assembly GCA_030340665.1). Classification (NCBI taxonomy): domain Eukaryota; kingdom Metazoa; phylum Chordata; class Actinopteri; order Osmeriformes; family Salangidae; genus Neosalanx; species Neosalanx taihuensis. The sequence goes on from CM059292.1 coordinate 9,792,166, forward strand.
TCGTTTCCCCCCCCCCCCCCCCCCCCCCACAGGAGACTGACCAGAGATGAGGGGGGCCACGACGGCCCTTTGCCAGAGGAAGGAGGTCATTCTGTGTCTCGGTTTTGACCCAGTGATCCCATTGTCGTCGGGCATTTAGAGTTGCGGCTCGAGAGAATAGACACACGCACGCACGCCTTATACGTCTGCAGTCTTTTCTTTTTCTGCAGAACACGCAGGTAGTGCATGTTTCCTTTCCCTCGTTTTTCCCTTTCAACCTGGTCTAAAAGAAGCCATGTTCTGATCTATACGCACAAACACGCACGAACACGCACGAACACGCACGAACACGCACGAACACGCACGAACACGCACAAACACGCACGAACACGCACAAACACGCACGAACACGCACAAACACGCACGCTCCTCTCCGACTCCAGCAGGGCGTCTGGTTGCCAGGGGAAACTAAAGGTTATGTAAGCAGCAGCATGTGTTGGCCTTTCCCAAGGGCCCTTTCTGTGGCCACCTCCAGAGACAGAGACAAACACACACACGCACACACAGCCATTCCACACCTCCAATCCCCATTCCTGACATGAAATGAATGTGACTTAGTTCCAGCTGATAACGTTTTGTGGATACACACACACACACACACACACACACACATCTACAAATGCACACAAATAGCCTTTGGGGTATTAGAGGAAATTCTTCAGATGATCAGACGCAGTGTAAAAGAATTTCCTTTCGGTGCTCCAGTTAAACAGGGAATTCTGCACATAAAGAATACAGGGACATTCTCCCTGAGGCAAGTAGGGTGAAGTGCTTTGCCCAAGGACACAACATCACGTAGCCAAAGCCGGGGTTCGAACTCACAACCTTCTGCTCATAAAGTATTCTGAACTAGGCCAGAGCTTTAACCGCTGAACTCCCTAATAAAGACTTTTAAATGTCGTTGATAGTACACTACACTTTCACAATTCATGCTGAAAAACCCTTTTCTTTGCATCCAGTGTAGTGCTTTATGAATATCTGGTGTGTTAACATAGCAACAATTCAGTTGTATGTTAATGATGGATTCCTGTAGAAACCGACGAGCGGAAAGGGTGGTGAAGTGAGCTACCTATTCTCTCCCTTCATCTCCACCTTTCCTGAAGAACATGTGCAGCGTGCGGGCGCCTGTTGAACGGTGTGGCACATGCTAATACGCCGATCGCATTCCATGCAGGAACCTCCCATTCCACAGGCAGAGACTGTGTGTTCTATCCTGTTCTGGGCCTGGAGCAAAGAGATAAGTAGTAAAGGGGTCTTGTGATTTGCATTCTTAAGTCAGCTGGGGGAGAAGAAAAAAATAACTGCCAGCACACGAGATCTAGCAGCCCACAGCTCAGACGAGAGGATGAGAGGGAGGGAGAGGGAGGGAGGGCTGGAGACGTGCGGAAGGATGTGATGGAGGGATGGGGTAGGAGGGTGGTGATGTGAGGACGGGGGAGAGAGGGAGGGAGGGAGGGATGGGGCACGAGGGTAGGACGTGAGGAGGGGGGAGAGAGGGAGGGATGGAAGGATGGGGTAGGAGGGTGGTGATGTGAGGACGGGGGAGGGAGGGAGGGATGGGGCATGAGGGTAGGACGTGAGGAGGGGGGAGAGAGGGAGGGATGGAAGGATGGGGCAGGAGGGTGGGATGTGAGGAGGGGGGAGAGAGGGAGGGATGGAGGGATGGGGCAGGAGGGTAGGATGTGAGGAGGGGGGAGAGAGGGAGGGATGGGGCAGGAGGGTAGGATGTGAGGAGGGGGGGAGAGAGGGAGGGATGGGGCAGGACGGTAGGATGTGAGGAGGGGGGGAGGGAGGGATGGGGCAGGAGGGTAGGATGTGAGGAGGGGGGGAGGGAGGGATGGAGGGATGGGGCAGGAGGGTAGGATGTGAGGAGGGGGGAGGGAGGGATGGGGCAGGAGGGTAGGATGTGAGGAGGGGGGAGAGAGGGAGGGATGGGGCAGGAGGGTAGGATGTGAGGAGGGGGGGAGGGAGGGATGGAGGGATGGGGCAGGAGGGTAGGATGTGAGGAGGGGGGAGGGAGGGATGGGGCAGGAGGGTAGGATGTGAGGAGGGGGGAGAGAGGGGGGGATGGAGGGATGGGGCAGGAGGGTAGGATGTGAGGAGGGGGGGAGGGAGGGATGGAGGGATGGGGCAGGAGGGTAGGATGTGAGGAGGGGGGAGGGATGGGGGAGTGGGTGGGCTGGGCCGGTGTGGTGGAATGACACCAGCCAGCCCTGGAGTCCCCACCCATGCAGACCATTGGAGACACTGGACAAACATATCTCCTGGTCACGAGACTCGGTCATAAGTGGATCATGTGGCTGCAACCCTCACATTTCACACACACACGCACGCACACAGGCACACACAAACCCACACCCACCCGCGAGCCTTGCAAGAGGAAAAGACAGGAAATTGGAATGAGAGAGAGCTCATACAGACTACAGATGTCTCAGCCACAAAGTGCTCCTCCTTCCCAGCGCTATGAATGACATCACTGGCCGCAGCAACATGGCACCGTGCCCACTTCCTCCTAGTAGTGGCAGCTGGTTCCGCCCCTTCACCCAATCCTCCGTACAGCTCTACCGATACCATCACAGGTCATCTTGATAACAAAATGGGGAAGGGAAAAAAGGAGGAAACAGCCAGACAGTACTGAACGAATCCATCCTGGTAACATATACACTGTCAGGGAGCAGATGTTCAGTCGCACACGAGTTCTTCAGCTGTGGTTGACAAAGGGAGGCCGACACCATCACGGTGGAAAGACTAACAGGGTTTTTCCCCCTGAATACGACTCCATCTAGGTTAAGATACCGTAGAACGCTGATGGACGGACGCTCGTCCAAACCGGCTTTACGAGCCCGTGGGAAAAAAAAGGGGACGTGAATGAACGCGAGACGAAAACGTGAAACGATTTGACTTCCCCTTCCCCTGGTCCTTTAAAATACATTCTGCCTCCTTGAATGACTGTCGGTTGGGTCAAACAAGTCTGGTCTGTTAAAAACAATGCATTCTTACAAACGGCAGCAGCCATTTCCTCCTCGAGCCAGGAAAGAGGAAGTGGCTCGTGTACAGTGCAGAACATACACACGCATTCCGAAGAGAGAAGCTAAATCAAAGAGCCAGTGAATAAACTCTTCTGGACGATCGATGATATCGATCGGTCAATTATCTACGCAGTGGAGAGGAAGGTCAATTAATGGTATGGACCGCCTTGGATCGCAGTCGGTAAATGTAGTGGCGGGGTCACTGGACAGAGACCATGCGTCAGTGTACAAAGTCGATGGCGCTGGGTGCCAGGTGGGAGCAGGGGAGGTGGCTCAGCAGGTTAAGGCGTTGGGCTCATGATCGGAAGGTTGTGAGTTTGATTCCTGGCTGTGGCCACGTGATTTAATGACCTTGGGCAAGTCACTTACAATGTCCCTGTACTTACTGTAAGTCGCTCTGGATAAGAGCGTCTGCTAAATGACTGAATGTTAATATAATGGAAATGCAGATAGGGGCTGGTGTGCGCTACCGGCTCCCGAGCCAGAGGAAGATGAAGAAGGAGTTGCTGATGACCGTTTCCTGTCATCTCATGGTGCTGTGATGGGACATGAGCTGGTCTTCCCTGATAATGTGTCGTCTCTCTGGGCATGATCTCGCTGCTCGGTTTTAGGGGGTTCGAAGAGGCTGCTTCGGCACGAGGGGCGCATCCAGAATGTTCCGAGCTCCGCGAGGGTTCAAAGGAAATACGGTATACAGCCTGACTGAATCCAGGTGTGTTGCAGAGCGCAAACGTCAAGGATATCCCCCAGCCCCACCACCTTCCGGCCCTTATGCACATACGCTCACCCACACACACCCACACACACACACACACACACACACACACACACACACACACACACACACACACACACACACACACACACACACACACACACACACACACACACACACACACACACACACACACACACACACACACACACACACACACACACACACACACACACACGGACACACACACGGACAAGGATAAATGACTACGAGGAGCAGCAGAGCTGGCACTTAAGGGTCCCTTTTCAGACTTGCATCATCCACTCAACAAGTCCATCTGCCAGGCTTGTCCCTTGGGTGTCTGTGCCTGGGTGTGTGTGTGTGTGTGTGTGTGTGTGTGTGTGTGTGTGTGTGTGTGTGTGTGTGCGGTGCTTGTTTTGGTGGATCTGTGCCTGTCCCCTGAGTCACAGTGTCTGTCCAGCCACAACATGCAATAAAAGAGGATGACCAGACGCTCGAAGGACTGTTACATAAACACAATATCATAGAGCCAGGACCTCATGTTTTGGCATCACAACAGACAGAGGGTTGCTGTGAGAAAGAAGGGAGTAGAGTAGACAGTAAGAGTGAGAGAGCGAGGGAGAGAGGGAGAGAGAGAGAGAGAAACGTAGTATCCAACATACTCGATTACCCACATTCCAACGTCCTCGGCTTTCTGAATGCCTCAACAGACGGTTTCCCAAGTTTTCTGACTCATCCCGTCATTAACTGGATTTCCCAAGCGCAGGATCTCTATCCGTAAATGACACTGCGGGCGCCCCTTTAATTCGCCCCTAAATCTGGATCACGCAAGCAAACGCTACCAGAAAAACACATACGCACACCCACCGGCCCACACACACACACACACACACCCTCATTTGTTAAGTCAGTTGATCCTGGGCGTCTCATCCTGTTGGACAGGTGATTCAGCCTGTCTGGCCGCACTAGCTGGGATTCATTTCCGCAGCGCCCCCGGCCTCTCCTCCCCCATCCCTCTCCCCCCCCCCCCCCCCTTCCCCCCCACCCCCCATCCCGCCACTCCCCCCCACCCCCCCCCCCCCCCCCACCACTCTCAGTTAGCCCATTTCCGCATGCTCTTACGTTTGGCAGCCATCCAGAACATTTTTGTCTCAACTGCTGTGTCTCACTCTCAACTGGATGCTGGTACTGTGCACTGCACGTACAGACGCACATACTCTCTCTCTCACACACACACACACACACACACACACACAAATACACAAACACACAAACAAACACACACACCATCCTAGCCCACCAATCCTAAAGTATTCTCTCAGCTGGTGAGGGGTTAGGAACGGGGGGGGGGGGGGGGGGGGGGGGGGCAGGGGGCGGTTGACAAAGAATGGGTCAGGGCAGCCAATGGTAGCCATGTTCACACATTCTGGTAGTGACAGTGAACCGAGCCCCCTTGCTAACATTTAGATCACATCCTTTAGATGACGGGAAGCGCAGCCACGCCGCCTGTCCACGCCACGCCGCCGCCCTGTCAGATGCAAACATCCCAACGCGTTGCCGTTGTCGACCACGTGCTTTCCTGCTGACGCGCTCAAACGGGGCTCGAACTCGTACTTTGAGGTTGCAGGAAAAACACGTTTGAGTTCATCGTTAAGAAGCACGGCGCCAAATGTACGTTACGTCAAAAGATGACATATTCAGATGCAGTCTAGAAAAAGAAAGTGACGCGGGTAAGACCGAGGAGCAGAGGAAATGGGCTCCCAATTAGGATTCCGTTCAGGTGTCTAACGAGCGACTGCTTCGTTAATAGGCTCGATGTTCAAGCCTATTACCGTAATAGTAGAAGTCTCAGTTCAATAACAACCATAAACACACGTCTTGTTCTGTTTGAGGATCTAATGGATGATTAGGAACTGATTTTACGGCATCAAATCTAGCCGTGAAAATGGAGGAAGCGCTTTACGCAGACGCCGTCGTTAACAGCCCGCTTTGCGTTCGTAACCGACCGTACAGGCCTCCCTCCGTCACCTAGCTACGAGAGCAGTCAGTCCTAATTAGCATTTATTGGCCAAGTTGCCATGCTGGTAGACAACTCAGCAGATCAGATTCAAATCAGATCAGGGCCAAACTTCCATCACCCTTTATCAACTTAGCTCCCTCCGGAGGATTCGTACAGGAGCTGTGACGTCTAACAAGCCATCTGGATTGCTGTTAGCGAGTGTAGCCAGGGCCAACAGCTAGCTGCTCTGGGAAACCTACTAAACAGGTGTTACCTGCATGAGCCAACCCGGCTAACATAACTACTTACTGCAGGTCAAGTTCAAGATGCAAAAAGGTTCAGGAAACGGAATCCAGAAGAATGATTACCGGTCAGCCTTGCGGTAATCTATCATATCCTTTTTTCCGTTATTGCTCAAGTCGCTCAAGTACAATCGTCCTCCCGCTTAATGTGTACATAATTAAGGTGCGATAGCATATCAGCAGCCCTGTCTTTCTTTATCATTGTCGTGGGTGAAATAGGGTTACCGTCCACATGCGTTTGTGTGAGACAAGCGTAACCACAGCAGCTCTATCAGCACCAAGGAGACCTGGACAGTAAACAATGGCAGCATTACCCCCTCAGAGTTTCAGTTCCTCATATCGCTACTGTCTCGAAGCAACATTTTGGCCTCTCGTGGTTTGTTCATCACGGCAAACTGCGTCACACGGACGCAAGCCACGCCGCACTCCAACCTTAAAAGGAAGTTCCGACAAAATGGAGAAAGGTAGTTGTGGCTTTGAGGTGCTGTTGTCGTCATGTAGAGAGCAATGGCTAACATGCTGCATGTCACTGCATTAACACCTTAACCAAGTTCCTTCCTATCACGTAGTCAGTGAGATTGCCCACATCCACCGTGGAAAAGCAACAAGAACCCTTTCAGACATGGTTGAAGGAACAGAGAACTGGTGGTAGAACTGCCCTTATAAAACAAATACACACCCTTTCAAATAAGATACCTACAGACACAAAGGTCCAGCACTAAAGTGATGTACCATATAGTGCACAGGCCCTAATCTCTGTAGCCTAGCCACAAGAGCAAACACACAGGGAGAGTGGATCTGGAGCATGCGTATGTTGTCAGGGATTGTCTCTCCACAACACTTATTTAGATTAGATTAACAGCAAAGGGTGGAGATAGTCTCCACCTCGCTACTCTAGCGCAAGTTTCCAAGGGCACCCTCGTTCGGTGTGCAGGCACAAAGTATGCGTGCGTGTGTGAGAGAGAGGGAGAGAGAGAGAAAAAGGGGGGTGTGGGGGGGGGGGGGGCGTGTTCGTTTGGTGGAAGTATCACGCGGTCACCGAAAGGCCATAAGAGGATTTCTCGTGGCAGAGAGTGACTTGTGAGGTGCAATGACCTCTCAGCCCATTGATGATTAACAAAAATTCCATTGTTAATAGAGCATTTAGCGTCACATGCCCCTGGACCGTACACTGCCAGGGGACCAGGCGACACCCGCTAATAGTCAACTGGGTGTGGGAGAGAACTGCCCGGGTACAAGCTTTTTACGGTACAATTATGCAAAACATGAGTATTTATAAAGCTGGTGTTTTTGAAATGCCCGTAAAGGTTTTTCCAGCTCGCACTCTTTGTGTGAACGTGGAGGAAATGGTTTCTGAGGTGGCAGGGAGGTCGCATGTGAGGAGAAAATGCGCCACTAGGAACCATCACAACACCAGTGAAGGTGGAGGAAGGACTTTCAATGGCAGTTTCTTAAAGACGTGCTTTTCAGCCATATTTCTTATCGTTGGCAGGGTTAGTGTCGCGAAAATGGCCTCAGCGAAATATTAAGAATGCAGAGGTAATAATGTATTATTGATGACCAAGTAGAATAGGGTTTTTCCCACCAGCAGTGGCTGTGTGTGTGAGAGTGAAAGTGTGTGTGTGTGTGTGTGTGAGAGTGAAAATGTGTGTGTGTGTGTGTGCTGTTGATTTAGCACTCGGTCAAATGTTAGCGACTGGAAATTAGCTTTAGGAGGCTCATACACAGCAGATATACAGAACAGATCGATGTTGAATTTCCAGAGATGGAGTTTGGCCACGCTGGGAGACCTCCAGGAGAGAGTGAGGGTGCTGCTCTAACATATTATAGACAATGTACTGGACTGCACATGCTCGTGCAAGAGCATTATAATACACGTTTGCTGGCACAGGCGCACACAGACACACACACAGACACAGACACAGACACACACACACACACACACAGACAGAGACACGGACACACACATGAAAGCACACATGCATGCATACACACTTTTTGGTCCTCAGGGTTACGGCAACCACACAGCCATGCCAGCCCCTGTTTAGAGGCTGTAAAAGTGTGTCTGTAGTTAAAAGAGCTGTATGTTTATGAGACTGGGGGCTGAGGAACAGGCTAACAAAGCAGGGCAGGGCAGGAGCTGTCACTGGTGTTTATGTGACAGCCCTAGAATCTTATTACAGACAAGACTTCTAGCAGCAGGCTACTGATTAAAAACAAGCTAGACTCATGGAACGGCCATACATGCCACTGGATGAAGACGGGCATCTTGAACACGATTTCACGCTGAAAAACCCACCTACATGCCTTGATCCGTTTGGCATAATTTAACCTGAAGATATTACTATGTGGACCTTGCATTCGAATGACCTCCACGGTACTTTTCAGCAGATTTACAGTCAGTTTCATGAGCGTGGTGGGAGTGGAGGGCAGTCAATAAATCACCACGCTTGGGTCAGGCCCACCCTGACAATGTCAATATACAGTAAGATTAAAGGGATTACTATATGAAGTGTTTGTTACTTTATGCCTGTTCCATCATAAATTACTAACCAACGCTTGGATTGTAATGACTTGTGAAATGCAACGTTTATTCATAATTATTTGACCATTCTACATTTTGCTACCTTTAGAAATCCTTTCGGGCTAAAGGAAAAGGTAACTGCTAGGTCTATGATTAACTATTAACTATTAACAAGGCTTGAACTGTCTCCCACATAGCTGACCCTCCCGGCAGCCAGTGGCCTTAACCTCCTCTTCTAAAGCCAAAGTGTGCACAACAGACCTTTTGAACTATCTTTGGCGGTTCAGTCATTGTGTTTTAGTCTTTACACTTGACCTACCCTGAAACGCAAGAATGTGTTGCCTCTCTCCCCTAACAGTCAGTAAATCACTCAGGAAGGATCCTGGATTGGTAAAACCACAGATTATTCCATTCCAGCAGACCACAAGCCTGTTCCAGCACTCGGAAGGAGACGTTCAGCTTCCTTTATCTGACCGAAAGGCAAATCTAAGCGACGCTGGGCAGAATCAAGTAGACCAACCCTTACTTGAACGAAAACGATAATCGAATACTGTTTAAACAAGGTTGTCTTCCCGCTCGAGTAGCAAAATGACAGGGTATGAAGAACAGGCTGAACTTAATCACGCACAATCGACAGAGAAGCACACACCACCGTACTCAAACTGGGTGATGGGGATATGTCAGTTTTGTAAGTTACATTTCTGAAACTGACAGGAAATTGGGAAATCTTGGGAGGGCAGAGGAGGAGCATAAGGGGTCACAGGTCAGCAGGCTGGCCACATGCTCTCAGAAGTTCATTCATTCTTTAACTTAGACAGAAAACATGATCATCTGACAAGTCTGACAAGTCTGGTCCTTTCTGACAACAGACTTGTCATTCAAGTGCATGGATGCCAAAGCCACACAGTGCTTGGTGCACACTGCTATCAGCCCTGAGAGACTACCCTAGATACCTAGATAGAAACCACACACACACACAGAAATGCAAACATCCACGCTCCCACACCCCACCACATCAAACACGTCCCCAGTCATAGATGCACCTAATGCACACAAACACAGGGCCATGAACACACGCATCCGTTCCCTCAGATGTTTCATGCGCACATGCACACACAGTCAGACGGAGGAGGTGGAGTCCAGTTCTCAAGGGGCTCCGGCACACCTGGCTTCAAGTCTCCCCTGCTTTCCACAATATGTGCGGGGAAGTCTGTCTGTGCCTGCGCGTGCACGCGTGCGAGTATGTATGCGAGTGTGCCTCTTACACAAATGCGACTACGAATGCGAGCGTGAATGCAAGTGCGCGCACGCCTATAAATAAGCTCTGTGCATTCTCTACCTCTGGCTCCGCTCCAGCGGGATCCTCTCATGTTTTAATTAAATAAACTGCTGCAATCAGGCCCAGCTGGGCCCTTGCTCCCCAGCCTGCCTCCAGCCTCCAGCGCGTCCCCACAGCGGGGCCCGGGAGAGGCTAAGCTCCCCCCCCCCCCCCCCCCCCAGGTGTGCTGGGGCTGGAACGGAGCATACAGGAAGGAGGCACAGAAGGAGGGAAATTGTCACATCTCTTATTTTTTTTAATGGAGTGGTGCTTCTGGTCCTTTTTACAGTGGGTGAACAGATCCTTCACATGGCCTTGCGAAGCAGCACAATCAAGCCTCTAGGGGATTGGTAGGCGAGAACAGAAGGGCTTCAATAGTAAGCGGACACTATCAATAATTGAACATTTTGCTTTTTTTTCAAGAAATGATGGTAAATGCCCAAATCCATGCTGATTTATTTATTAGAATACCGGACTCTTCAAATATTGATCGGGTTGGGGGGGGGGAAGAACGTCGGATGCAATTCTTGGCATTGGTGAAATCTACACAACACAACTTGGTGTTGGATGAAATCTAACACAAACTCCATTTTGGTTTCTTCAACACCGCGCAGTTTACTTGCCCTTCACACAAGCATTGATCCGTGTATGGATCCGGCTAGCTGGAGCAGGTAGGAACCATGAGAAGATCAATAGCCATTTGGATGACAAGAGGGCGATCAGCTTCCCTTCTGCTGTTTTACTGAGCCTCAACATGGCTAACAGACAGGGACGGACTCAGCGTTTTACAGTCTCTCCGCTTACATGGATCTGACACATGCTTTAAAAGTCCCTCTACTTCAAAACGCCACATTAAAAGGGAAACCCTTTATTTGGCCTGCGAAGGTGTCAAAACAGTATTTGCGATTCCCCAAAAGGCCTTGAGTTTTGGTCCTTTGGTCCGTTTTAAATCATCGTTTGATGTTGTGGTTGAGGAGGTTTCCTGATCAGAGCGTGTGAATGGGCTACCTTCTGACCGCCTGTGAATTGTAGGATTGTAAAGTAAATTCGTGAAAATGCTAATCATGTCCAACCCAATGAGAAAATAGAGCAACTTCCTGGATTAAGTTCCACAAACAGGAAATTAAAGCTCTAAAACACACACACACACACACACACACACACACACACACTCTACTTGCCGTAACACACCTCTCGTGGGTTTTTGGGAATTGATGAAGAACATGTATGCATGTTGTCATCATGGAACATCATCATGGAACATCATTGAAGGTTGTGTCAACAAAAACCATTATTGCTTAAAACACTTGTTTGCTTGTGTAAGGGTGGGTAGAGTCCTCAATCATAGTCATCATCTAAGTATCCAAGTTACAAATGAAACTCAATTCACTCAACTCAGGAATAAGAATGGCAAAGCAATGAAGGAATGGAAAATGAATCATGCCACATCTATTATTAAACATTAAACAAAGCCTTGTTTTTAACGCAATCTAAAGTGGCCTCTGGACAACTCACACCCTACTATCTGACAAAAGCTTCAAACAATCGAATATGCATCAGTGAAAGATTATTTCAATGAGGATCCTGAAGCCACACTTCAGGCCAACACACTGCATGACCAGCAGCAGGGCTCATGTGGAGCAGCAATTTGGGTAAGGGCCTTTCCTGCATCAGACAGATGGGACAGTGAGACTTCAGATGGGACAGTGAGTTACTTGTTTCTGACTTGATTCAATAAATGCCCATTTGGTCACAAATCCCAATGGTATTGATTGAATGGTTACTACCAACTTTGAAGAGGTGGGGCGTATTTACCTGCATGTGTCTTCACTACACCAGGACTAGGCAGATTCATTTTAGTGTGGTCAGAGGTAGATTAAACACAACTCGCAACTCTTTCTTGGCCATGTGTTAGTAGTTCAATTGAAATGTTCTCTTATGCGATTGAATAGCCTTACATGTGTTACAAGTGTGAACCGATCGAGGGGAAAATCCAACAATCCTGGTTGTCAAGCACGCCGGTGATTCTCTAGGGTGCGGATGACCTAAATGAAATCCCCCCGAGGAATCATCAAACCACGGTTTGTCATCGCCCCTTATCACGACTATCAGAGGAAATCCAACCAGCGCGATTCACCTGATCATGGATCAGGGAAATAATTGATGTCAACGTCAAACCTCAGCAGGTGCATGGTGAAGCCTGCTCCGTACTGACCAGCCAACATGTCATACATGATCAACAGCAGCACAAATACATCCGATCCCAGTCATATATTAGGAAGGGTTGACTTGATCAATCAATGATGAATTTACTCACCGATACCGGGCGCCGAATAGATGAAGTACAATGCGGAGGTGGACAGTGAAAAAAGGAAAATAAGCCCAAGGAATGACCTTCTTCGGAATCGTAAATGTCTCGGCATTATATAGGCGGCTGAAACACGTAGAGACGTTTTCTTTTTTCGACAATGTGTACGTTAACCGATTTTCGTTAAAAAGCCTAATATAACCGCGTCAAGGGGCTCCGGGGTGCGAATAATCTTGTGGGGCTTAATCAGCGGACTGGAAATGAAGGTCTGCGGCAGAGATGAGCGCCTACTAGGAAGTCCAGCGTCAGAATCGGCTAGTATAGCAGGAGGCAGAGTCCAAAATAATGAGACACGAGTATCAATAAACTGAATCAATCTGTCAAGACATTAGGATTCCTTCTTGATATGCTCATCGCGAACGCATCCAAACGATATTGTTAAAGCCCGCATTCAATGAAGGCTCATCATTAGTCCGCAGCCCTGATGGGACACAGCCGCTCCTGCGGAACACGGTGGGTTTGTTACTGTGGAGGATCTGAGCTTCCACCCCCCCGCAATAGGCTAGGCTCGAGACTAAGAGGAGTTGCAAAAGTCTCTCTCACGTGTGTCTACTGGGGTGTGTGAGTAAATCCTCAGATGACATCACTGACTGACTTGCCCTTTTTCCCTGAAATGACCAAACGTCACCAATGATGGGCCAATGTGTTTACTATTAAAGACAGGATACCACATTGAAAACTTGCCAGGCAGGGGAACCATTCGTGGTAATACCGACTACCGGTTTAGATAGGAAGAGAGGTCGGTTTATTCAGAGGTCCACATATTCAATTAGAGTAGAACGAATAGACAAGTACATTAGCCTAGAACTGGACAATATGGGGTACAAAGACAGAGAGACCGATCCCCACTGGAGGTTTTATGTTACATGATGAGACCGAGGGACAAACATCTATGACTAACATCTATTTCAATCTAATTAAATCCAACAGGGTGGCGGAGGTTTAACTGCCAATGATGTTGAACATAGATGATATGCATAGTAATTCAAACTTAAAATCTAACTTGCTTTATGTAAAAAATAAAATACAATAAAAATCACATTAGGATATCTTCTTGGTCGTGCAGAACTAGGACTCTCTCAATGAAGGCTACGCCCACTAGTCGTAAAAACTACAATTCCCTTCAACATCCTGATTTTTCCCTCTACCACGGGTATTGAAGTGAAAATGTGCCAGGTTTTGTTGGCATGGCGTGTCTGTGTCAGTAACATAAAAACAAATCTAGCTGGTATTCATAATATAGTTAATTTCATAATTTGATTGTCATTTCATCCGCGGTTTTTTATACCAGGAAGCGAGATCCCACCATGAAAACTACAAATCCCAATTGTTCACAATACAGGAAGAGAAACTATACGTGTTGTACTGATCCACGGATACAGCCGACATGGACTTTTGCGTCTTTTCTGTCTCTAAATAATTGCACTGCGTTGTAAAAATCACCGTTTTCATGATGAAAGGCATGAAGGGTACATTTGCCGTTTGCTTTCTGGTGATGATTTGCAAAGTGTGCGCGGCGGACAGTGATGATAAAGAGCCACTGGAAGTGCATCATGATCAAGACGGTGCAGCAGATCAGATCATCCCACTAAGTCTTAATAAAAAGGCACAATTAGATAATGACGATTTATCTGCTGCCCACCAAAACCTGGGAGATGGAGGGTTTACCAGGTAAGGACAAGCTTGAGCAGGTTAACGTCGTGCCTCAATGTTTACTAGTGTCCTGGAAGTGACAGCTGTCAAAGTCATCTACATTTACATTACATTTACATGTATTCATTTAGCAGACGCTTTTATCCAAAGCGACTTACAAGAGAGAGCATTACAAAAGAGCTTTAGTTACTGAGCATAACAACTTGATAGACCCCAACATAGCGGGCATCTCTAGACTATTTGTCTAAGTCATCTGTTTCATATTTGGGGCCTTAAGTCACCTACCTACCTGCTATCCTCTTGGTTACATTTGATCCCAGTGAATGTGAGGGTGGTATGTAAAATGAATGGATTTTAATTTAGGTTGAATTGTAAGCTCCTTCCTTAATTGTTAGGTGACTTCCTGAGACTAGCTTACATCTTACAGAAAATGACTTATGTTAAGAGGTATCTGGAAGTATTGTTTATTTGACCTAAAGGGTTAGTTTGACCAGGGAGGGAAATCAGAGACACAAAGGTTTGGTGACTTAAGAGTTACGAGTTCTTGGGAGTGTATTAAAGATTAGACTTGTGACAAAGACACCTATTGTGGAGAACAATGTGTTCAATGTTTATATAATTTACATTTAGTCATTTTGCAGACGCTTTTATCCAAAGCGACTTACAGTAAGTACAGGGACATTACCCCTGAAGCATTTAGGGTGAAGTGCCTTGCCCAAGGACACAATGTCACATAGTCACAGCAGGGGTTTGAACTCACAACCTTCCGCTTATGAGACTAAGCCTTAACCTGCTGAGCCATCTGACCCCCCCCCCCCCCCCCATATCCCTATCGATAGATTATTATTTGTATGTGTCCACCAGTAGATTGTTAACAGAGTGCTCTATTAAGTACTATTGTTATATTAACCTGCCCACTGAAGCAGATTCTGTGTTGGGGAACAAACCTGATTCTGAACTTACCAAAACGGTCACGTCTTGTCTTAACCAATCAAGACTCATGGTGGTGTAGCATTGTCTTGGAAACACAGATGGTTACTTGGTTTAATAGGTTTAATAGGCTCTACAGTCAATGGTGCACATAATCTTTGAATACATGATTAACTTGCTTGCCCGCTGTTTGCATACTGTAAGTGTTTGCTGATTGAACAAATGTCAATACAGTTTATTCTTATGTAGCAGGTCAAATGACACAGAGACTTCTGGGAACGACACCCATCGCACCACCATCCCAGTGGTGAGGGTGACGACCCCGGTGCCCCCAAGCCCTAAACCCATCCTCCCTGTGCAGACAGGGGTCAAGGCCCAGGAAGAGGAGCAGTCCAGCGGCATGACCATATTCTTCAGCCTGCTGGTCATCGGTGGGTAGCTGGAAGAGACTTCTCCATCACATGTCACTACTTAGGAGCCACTGTTCTTCCATTATCTGGTATTGGAGGGAAGGACAGGAAATGGAGGGGTAAAGAGGAGGATGTGGCTGCACTTAAGCTAACGAGTGGGACCAGTCTCCTGGGAGACGTCTCTGACCCTAAGGCACTCTCTGAACACAGGAGCAGAAAACTGCCTATTGTGGTTTAGTTGTGTTCCCTTCATGCGTTTAGTCACATAGAAATGAGTATTTAGAACCATATAGGATTTAGTTTATCCCGAAGCAAAGAACCGGCAATTCAAATGCCCTTGTGCTGGTTACAAATGACAAATGAACCAAAAGCTACAAGTTTCAGGAGCCGTAGTCTGATTCTTCCATTCTTTTCAACCTCGATCCAGGAAAGCTCCACTTCTGTACGCTCTGACATCAGCCTGATTCAGTTGACTGATTCAACTATTATTGAAATCAGATGTGCAATATCAGAGCATCAGTGGTCTGCACCCGAATATGCATCCTATTTAGTGAGACAAACAAAGGTATCTTATATCCTATAATAGAAACTTAGTATATATAGTAGAATGTAAATACACAAACACAGTATAGTCTTACTGAATGCCATTACCAGGATGTTTTTGTATATTTGGTAGCAAACTAAAGTGACTCGCTTTATGCAAATCACCCGTTAGAACTCTCCAGATACACCGCATGACCAATAATAATACCTCATTTAGCAGACACTTTTATCCAAAACGACTTACATTTAAGTACAGGGACAATCTAGGGAGACATGCCTTGCCTAAGGACACAATATCACATAGCCACAGCCGGGGTTCGAACTCAACATTACGATCACAAGGCTAACGCCTTAACCTGCTGAGCCACCTGACTCCCAATAGATTTTATTTTCAGGCAGCTGAGCTTCTGTTTGTGTCCTTTGGTTCTACCCCCGCGGTTAATTCATTACGTTGTCCGAGTTATTAATAAAGTTTAAAGCAGTACCAGTGGATGTGTGTTGTAGGTATGTGTGTGCGAGGTGTTGTTTTTGCTGACTCCCTGTTCTGTTTTCCAGGTATCTGCATCATATTGGTGCATCTGCTCATCAAATTTAAACTGCATTTCCTACCAGAGAGTGTGGCAGTGGTGTCCTTGGGTGAGTATTGCATTCATCCGACTTGGGGTTGACTAAGGCTAATGTTTAGACATTTGTTGTACATGTTTATTCTTGTGGTGTTGCCCTTCCCTTGTTTCACTAGACTTTCAGAAACAGTCTTTTACAACCTCTGTTGTTTTCACACAGTGAGTGTTACGTAGATGGGGCATTTGAGAGGATACTTTTGAGGCTTCGTGCCTTTCAAGAGCTGTTAGTGTTTATTATCTGTGCATTGTCGTCCTGCAGTTTTCAGGTGAACGTTTCTCTGGCCCGGAGCCTACAGTCTTTATAGCTTTGAAACACACACAGACATGCATGCAGACATCCATCCTGACCCCATGACCTTTTCTCTTCTGTGCATAATGCATCAAAGACTGCTCTCTTGTCCGGGGTTGGGAGTGCAGGCATAACCGGCTCTCTGCCCAGAAGAGATAACTCTCCTCTTTACTTGTTATTCAGGAAGCAGACTCTACCTTCCTTCTTCCCTCACTTCCTTCACCCATCCTTGCTCTCCCGCTCCCCTCCCCTCTTCATCCTCTCTCTTGCCCTCTCCTGCCCTTTAACTATCTTGCGTTCCCCAATAAATTGTCAGCTTTTCTTCCAGTTCACCTCCCCCCCGTCCCCTTATCCACATCCTCTCTCTCTCTCTCTCTCTCTCTCTCTCTCTCTCACTCACTCTCTCTCTCTCTCTCTCTCTCTCTCTCTCTCTCTCTCTCTCTCTCTCTCTCTCACACTCATTCTCTCTCTCTCTCTCTCACACTCACTCTCTCTCTCTATCTCTCTTTCTTTGACCTTTTCAAGCCTTTTGCCTTTTCTTCTCCCTTTAATTAAAACCCTTTATTCAATCATGGAACCGGAGAGCCGTCTTCCTTCGGTTCTAACCCTGGGGGAACACAGTCACCCTAGTGGGTGACATTACTAAGACAATAGCCTCTTTGTCTTTCTGGTGTATCATTTCCCATCTCCGAAAAACAACAGTTGGCTAAAACACATATATAATGAATTAAGGGGAACAGACACAAAGCGCGATGCCCTGGAATCACCACCCAGCCTGCCTTGTCCAGCACCTTTCCTTCCCTGTTGTACGTTGCAAGTTTAGATTAGATTAGATTCAACTTTGATGTCATTACACACGTACAAGTACAGGGTACCAAAATGAAGTTAGCATCCAACCAGAACTGCAAAACAGGTAGCATAAGCAGAATATACAAGATATGTACAAGGTATTAAAAGTGATTTGTAAGTACAAATATACACATATACATATGTGTATATTTTTACAGAGTTGTATGTACAGATAGTGCAAAAAGGGTACTATATGCAGATGGGAAATGATACAGATGGTGCAAAATGGTACAGATGGTGCAAAATGGTACAGATAGTGCAGAATGCAGAAAGTAATGCATCCATGTGAGGCATGGTGACCAGGGGATAGGCTTCATTATTCTATGTTTCTGTTGCTTTTCTTTTTTTCCCCTTCTTTTTTTGTGACGCGGTTTTCTTTTCTGTGTGACTCTTCTGTCCTGCACAGGCATTCTCATGGGAGGCTTCATCAAGATCATTGAGTTCCAGGAGCTCGCTAACTGGAAGGTACGGTGCTGTGTTCACTCTGGTGCTTTTGCACCCACGTTTTCATGGACAGGGGACATCAGTCACAAATGTCTGGGAGCCGTTTTCCCCCCGTTTCCAGCCTCCCTCTGTTTGTGTAACACAATCTGCAACCTGAGAAGACCTTCCCAGGTCTACCCAGGCAGCAGACACACCTGTAGGTAGGGATATCGTTAGTGCGGGCCCAATCCGTAATAGCAACAGAAATGAACGGTCTATCGCTTTTTTGTTCTCGTTTAGTTTGGTCTTTTTTCTTTTCATCCATGTTTTTCTTTCTCTCTCCCTCTCTCCCTTTCTCCCTCGCCTTTCTGTCCCTCAGCCATCCTCTAGTTCTCACAGCCTTTAATTAACATTCCTACTCCGCTGCCAGTGTGGGGACAGGGGAGGAGACAGGTTGTGTCGGGGTTTCCTGCACACAGGGGCCATTGTCCGGGACACCCGGGACCCCAGGGTGGTGCTGAGTCATCGGCCCCAGTAATCAGAGCCCCTCTCCCCCCCCCCCCCCCCCCTTTTAACCCTTGTCTGTGTCCACTGGCCCCTTGTTCTTTATCATCCAAAAGCTCTTATCTCCCAGAGTGTGTGCGTGCTGGTGTGTGTGTGCCGGTGTGTGCGTGCTGGTGTGTGTGTGTGTGTCGCTACGAACACAGCAGTACCAGCTCAGTCCTTATTCACAGGGACTCATTGCGGTTGAGTGATTGGCTCAAAGTAGTAGAAGTAGGCTCAGAGCCCAGGCGATGTTCCTGCACGTATAAGTGCATATTATTAGAATTATTAGTCTCCACCTGTCCTCATGCTTTTGGCTAACGTTGGTTTCGGTGCAGACTTTTTGCAATAACCTGTTCTTCGACTTTTGACAGTTTGTGTTATCTCATGGGTCACAATTGGGGTCAGATGGCTCAACGGTTAAGGCGTTGGCCTCATGATCGGAAGGTTGTGAGATCGAGCCCCGGCTGTGACTATATGACGTTGTGTCCTTGGGCAAGGCACTTCACCCTACTTCCCTCAGGGAGAATGTCCCAGTACTTACTGTAAGTCGCTAAATGAATAAATGTAAATGTAACAAATGTAACAATATTGGTCCCACTCTGGTTTCCTGTGAAATCGCCATCAGAATACTGAACAATGCCCTTCAATCCAATTGAGAGTTTCCTCTAGAAGCATGTTCTCAAATTACAACTGCTTATCAGCTGAAAGCATCCATTTGAGTGCTGTCTTCCTCTTTTGTGTTTAGATTGGAAGATTACAGTTATTTTCACGAGGAAAAATGTCCATGTATGGGAAATGTTCCCCATTAAACACAACCACATTTTCCCCCCCTCCAACCCTTTCCTTTAAACAGCATTGCTAGTTGTGTGTATATCTAGCTTCTGGTAGACTGAGTCAGCGTACCTAGCCATCAAGCATAGCCCGGAAACTGTGCTAATTGCTAACCGCCCAGCCCTCACACAAGCCCTGGAGCTGCGACATCCTGTTGTCCTTGGCTTGCCTTTTTCTCCTCCTTTCCCCTCCAACCTATATCTTCAACATCCTAGAACAGTTCCTGGATCTCTTTCTTCATGTGCCGGGTTTCCAGCTCTCGCTCCTTCCCCCTGGTTTATAGTCCCCCCCCCCCCCTCTTCTTCTCTCCATTCCTCCATCCCATCTCAGTTCTCCTGCGTGTGCTGACACAGTTTGCTGATCAGCTTCATATGTGAGGGGCGGGGGCAGACGTGCTTTCAATTTCTTTTTTTTTTCTTTTTCCCCAGGGAAAACAGGTAAATGGGGTTTTGCGTATGTATCATTTGGTTACAGGCACAAGAGGCAAGGCATTAGGACAAGGCAGGAATGTCCTTGTTCCGTCTCGATGCTGGTGACACTCAGGGGGAAACTCCTCCTGTCTTACTTGTGACTGTAACAAGTCCGTTTTCCCAGAACCACTTCTGTTTTCTCAAACGGACGAGCGAGAGGAAACTGAATTGAGGTTTCGGGGAACTGGTGCCTGTGTCTTCAGGTCGTTACACTCTGACTCAACGTCTATAGGGAGCTCTATCTCTGCTTAAAGCATTCCCCCTGTGTATGGACACCCCACACTCCCCCCCGCTCTCTCTCTCTCTCTCTCTCTCTCTCTCTCTCTATCTTTCTCTCTTCTTCTTCTCTCCTTCCCTCCGATTCATTTACATTATCTCTCGTTTTTCCTGTCCATTCACTTTCAGGCGACCTTAGCGGCACGACCAACATCATTTGATTTGCTTAAGCTTTGACGTCAACTCATTTGACTAGATGTTTTCAGGCCTTTCTGCTTTCCAAGCCTTTGGACCGGTTTTGATGTCTGTGGAAAAAGTGTGCGAGTGTGTTGCTGTGTTGTGCAGCGTTGCCTGAATCTGGACTTTTGTACGCCTCACCTTTTGGATAATGACACATCTGCTCGCTACATGCTCATGCATGCAGAAATACCATTCATGTTGAGGGGAATTCGAGTATGCTTGTCTGATTTCCTGTGTCTCAGAGGTGGAAAGAAATCCCGGATGACCTTTTACCTCGGCTGCTGCCTCGCTCCAATGGCTAGAGGTCACATGATTTAGCTTGATGACCTGAAAGGGTTCCTGGTACTAGTTTATCTAAAGCAAGCACTGAGCCAGGCAGGGAGTCAGGTGGCTCAGCGGTCAAGGCGTTGCGCTCATGATTGGAAGGTTGCGAGTTCGATTCCCGGCTGTGGTTATACAATTTTGTGTCCTTGGGCAAGGCACTTCGTCCTACTCGCCTCTGGGAGATAGTCCCTGTACTTGGTGTAAGTCGCTCTAGATAAGAGCGTCTGCTAAATGACTAAATGTAAGCACTGGTTTTCAAGATCCCAGGCACGCCTCCAGTCATGATTCCTGGACGTGCCATCTTTTAAAAGGAGGGAACCTGGGGCTTTGTTCTTGTGCTCGGCTGTCAGAGTTGAATTTGCCATCGGCAGGTGTTATCCTCGTCTTACGCCTGCTCTCTCTGTACTGTTTGTCTCTCTTTTGCTTTCATGTTGGATATGAACGTGGGGCACGGTTAAGAAGGATGACAGTCTGATGGGATGGATGTTTGACAAGGACACGTTGGAGTTTTGAAAGTTGTGTTTGTTTGTTTGTTTGTTTACTTGTTCAGGACTAAGATGTGAATCTTAAAGTGTGCACATGTTTGTCTAGGCATGTTCTTCATGGTATTCCAGCCTAGACACTCACCCAAACATCTAGACGTTTTAACTGTCTGGGTTGCATCTGTGTGGATCTGCGGGTGTGTATGTATCTGTGTGTAAGTGTGGATCTGACTGTAAGTGTGGATCTGTGTGCCTGTGGATCTGTGTGTCTGTGTGTATGTGTGGATCTGTGTGAATCTGACTGTAAGTGTGTGTCTGTGTGTGTATGTGTGGATCTGTGTGGATCTGACTGTAAGTGTGTGTCTGTGTGTGTATGTGTGGATCTGTGTGGATCTGACTGTAAGTGTGTGTCTGTGTGTGTATGTGTGGATCTGTGTGGATCTGACTGTAAGCGTGGATCTGTGTGTCTGTGTGAATCTGACTGTAAGTGTGTGTCTGTGTGTGTATGTGTGGATCTGTGTGGATCTGACTGTAAGTGTGTGTCTGTGTGTGTATGTGTGGATCTGTGTGGATCTGACTGTAAGTGTGTGTCTGTGTGTGTATGTGTGGATCTGTGTGGATCTGACTGTAAGCGTGGATCTGTGTGTCTGTGTGAATCTGACTGTAAGTGTGTGTCTGTGTGTGTATGTGTGGATCTGTGTGGATCTGACTGTAAGTGTGTGTCTGTGTGTGTATGTGTGGATCTGTGTGGATCTGACTGTAAGTGTGTGTCTGTGTGTGTATGTGTGGATCTGTGTGGATCTGACTGTAAGCGTGGATCTGTGTGTCTGTGTGAATCTGACTGTAAGTGTGTGTCTGTGTGGATCTGTGTGTCTGTGTGGATCTGTGTGTCTGTGTCGATTGCTATGCTAAGGAGTCAAGTATCTGAGCGGTTAGAGAATTGGGAGAATTGGGAAAAAAAAATGACATTGTGTCCTTGTGCAAGGCACTTCACCCTACTTGCCTTGCCTTGATTTCCTTGTAAGACGCTCTAGATAAGAGCATCTCTTAAATGACTCAATGTCATGGAACATGACGTTGAACTGAGTTGAGAAACATGACTCCTTCCCTCTCTGACTCAGGTAGTGTTTGGGAGGAGCTGCCCCACCCCTGATAAGAAGCTTAGGAGAGATTGTTGCCTGGGTGGGGTACAAAAAAATGTAACATTACACACGGCCATGCCCTCCTCTATCTCTGAAGGACGACTGACATGACGCAATGCCTGAAATAGGGTCCTGTCATCAACATGGAGCCGTGAGTCAAACATACATACTGTCGCAATAACTGTATTGTAGAAACAGTCGCTATGTACCAAATAGGTCAAGGTGCATGACACATTCATGTTAATATGTGCACATGGGGAATTTCCTCTCCAGTGCACTAGTCATATAATAACACACACACACACACACACACACACACACAATAACATACTGTAGGATGCAGCAGAGCGTGAAAATGTGCCATATGAGGCCTGTGACAGATGCTGGAAGTGAGCCAGCTGAACTGAGAGGCTACAGTCTTGCCTTTATGTCTCAAATATGATGAGAGCACAGGGAGATCATGTTTAGCATGGAAATACGAGAGGGTAATTGTGTGATGCAACTCCAGTAGGGTTGGAACCGGAGTGTTTCAGTCCCGCGTGCTGTACACTGCGAGTTCGGTTTGAAACTTCAGTTTGAGGCGACCTACTTGAAGTTAGAGGAGCTCTGAGGGTTTTCATTGTTTTTTTCCATTTTTTTTTTTTTACTTTTACTTGAAGCTTTTTCAATACAGCAGTAATATATAGTTTCGGTTGATTCCTGTTCCCGCCAATTAGGGACAAAAACAAACCTCATCTCAACTTACACTTCCTAGCCACAAGTATGAAGGAATCTCCTTCAAGAACTTATAGAAAAGGATCCGGCCATGAATTTGGTGGCCGATCCGTTGTAATCGAACCGAGAAAAAAAAATCCACTTCAAAGTGGATTTTCGAAGACATTCGTCAGTCTGCCCATCACCTATAGGCAGCGTGGCTCCTAAATCACGCTGTCGTTTCGCGTTTGTGGGAACGATTCCGTACGCTCCATAAGAATGCCGAGCCCGGTCCTTTTCCTCTGGCCTCACTGAAGCGGGAACAGCCAGGGGCTTGTGAGGAACACGCTCCGCTTCGTGTTACCACATGGGTTGCATGGCAGTCATCAGACCCGCTGCCATCATCAGAATCACAATCTAGTTTATTCGCTATGCAGGATATACAAACACAGAATTAACTTTGGCAGAAAAGAGCAAACATAGAACACATATGTAACATAATGGTAAGGGTGTAACATAATAATAAGGGTATAATATATTAAGGGTATAATAATGATGCCACTTGCCCTGTTGATGCCACTTGCCCTGTCCCATCCCTTAATCCATTGTAATTGTTCTTATATTGTGTGTTTTTATTTATTGATTGATTTATTTTATCTCATTTGTGTACGGTGTCCTTGAGTTTCGAGAAAGGCGCCTTCCAAATAAAATGTATTATTATTATTATATTAAAACTGAAAGAAAAATTAAAAAAACGTATCCATGTTTCTGCTGGTTTAAGTCTGTAGCTACCTTGCAGGCCTTGCATTATGCCCTAATTGACCAGTGTTCTGTCTCGTTTGACAGGAAGAGGAAATGTTTCGACCCAATATGTTCTTCCTCCTCCTCCTCCCACCCATCATCTTTGAATCTGGATACTCGCTACACAAGGTGTGCATGCTTTTTTGTTGTTGGTGCGGAACGAGTTCAAATCATGCTCTGTGCAGGTTCTGGTGTTTATCTGTTGTATGTGACCCTGCCATGACCTTCCCTGGCTGTACATTAATGTTCCTAACATTAAAACCGAGCATAGTCCTACATCTGCTGTTCACTGTAAGTCATTTGGTTTGTTGTGACACATCTTTCATTCTGTAAATGTGCCTCAATGGTGAAACCTCAGTCAAGTAAATGATTGTTGATTCTTTTTTTCTCCTTTTTTTGTGGACTTGACGTTAAACTGCAGATGTGTTGCCGTGTTTAATGAAGGTTGTGTGTGTGTGTGTGTGTGTGTGTGTGTGTGTGTGTGTGTGTGTGTGTGCGTGTGTGTGTATGTGCGTGCGTGTGTGTGTGTGTGGGGGGGGGGGGGGGGGGGGGGGGTTAGGGGAACTTTTTCCAGAATATCGGCTCCATCACCTTGTTTGCTGTTATTGGCACGGCCATCTCAGCGTTCATCGTGGGCGGTGGAATCTACTTCCTGGGACAGGTGAGGGTTTCGGCTCGTCATGCAACATGCCCCAGCAACAAAAATAAAGGAACTAGACATTCCGGGAAACACAAGTACCTCGTTGAGTATTTATCTGTTCGGTAGCATTCGTTTATCGAAATGTAAACGTTTTCATTGTTGCGATGCGCTGCGGATCACCCGCATCCAATGACTCCCTGGGTCCTGCAACATCGTATTGCACAAAATGCGAAGGTTTGATGTTTTTTTGCGAACCTTAACACTGCACAGCGATACGGTGCTAACGGTATTACCGTTGCTCAGAGAAGCAGAAGCGTTGATTATCCCACCCCCTCTCCCTGTCATTCTCACAGGCTGATGTCATCTACAAGATGAGCATGACTGACAGGTGAGCTGGATCTGAGGGTCTGCCCACCGCACTGCCTCTTGTCTGTCTCCTTCTCAGCCTAACTGATTTTTTTGTTGTTGTTAATTTGTGACCCTGGGCTTATGGTTAGGGATTACACATTTACATTTATGACCTAATACTAGGTTAACTGGTGTGATGCCTAACTGAGACTTCTTAAAAGGGAAGTAAAACTGAACCCAGTGTTTTCTATACTTTCCATCAGGAAGTATTTTATATGGTCTGTTAAGTCTCTTTAACTATCGACTACAATCTCATCATCTCCATCTCTTCCTCTTCCTCTTCCTCTCCGTCTCTCTCTCTCTCTCTCTCTCTCTCTCTCTCTGTGTCTCGCTCATTCTGTCTCTCTGTCTCCCTCCCTCTTCCTCTCTGTATCTCTCTGCCTCTTCCTCGCTGTCTCTCTCTTTCCCTGTCTCTCTCTCTCTCTGTGCTTCTCTTTCTCCCTGTCTGTCCCTGTCTCTCTCTCTCTTCCTCTCTGTTTCTCTCTCTCTCCCTCTCTCTCTCTCTGTCTCTCCTGCAGTTTTGCTTTTGGCTCCCTCATCTCAGCTGTGGACCCTGTGGCGACCATCGCCATCTTCAACGCCCTCAACGTGGACCCTGTGCTCAACATGCTGGTGTTTGGAGAGAGCATCCTCAACGATGCCGTCTCCATCGTGCTCACCAAGTACGACGCCCTCTCGGTCTTGTAATCCTCTGCCCACCGTCCAACCCTCGTGTCACCCACGGAACGGGGGCTATTTGTTTCCCGTGGGTGGTAACTGCCGTGTTAGGGGGACTTGAATGACGGGCACACACGCGTTCTAGTTAAGGTTAAGGTTAGCTGAGACACATACGATGTTCAGGAATGTAAAATACCGTTTCCAGTCTGCTTTAAGATGTCACACCCCGAAAAAAAGAAAAGGAAAAAAAGTCACACATATTACCAAGAGCCATTCCTTAAACAGGCACCAGAGGAACAAACAGCCCATAGAAACATGAGTCACGAGTCAAGTTTAAAAGGAAAAAGGGCTTTATGATGGCGATCTTGTGTGTACTGTAAATAATGTTCAGTAACATGATGTGAAGTGTTTACCTGTCTGTCATCGTCAGAGGGATTCACAGACACACACTCATTCTTGACAGACTGGTTTGCGGCAGCTCGGCTGTTGTTGCTTTCATATGTTTGTTGTCTCTGTCCTCCTTTCCTTTAATCTCTCCATCTCACCTGACTCTCCCCCCTCTCGCTCTCTCTCTCTCTGTCTCTCTCTGTCTCTCTCTCGGTTCTCTCTCTCTCTCTCTCTCTCTCTCTCTGTCTCTCTCTCTCTCTGTCTCTCTCTCTCTCTCTCTCTCTCTCTCTCTCTCTCTCTCTCTCTCTAACCCTAGCCGTCTTCTTGTCATTCGGTGTAGGCTCTGCGGTGTCCATGCATGTCACGCCCAGGCTAATGTGTTTGCAGTGATCTCACATGTCACCTCATCCCAGCAGGCTAAATGAGTCCATACATTATGGATAGGACTTTCCTGGCTGTTGCTCAGCCGGTTAGCACCATAACCGGAACTCCTTTCCTAGAAAGCTGCATGTTTGCCCTCTCGCGTTACACGACGTCCTCATATGGCAGCGTCCAGCCCTCTGCTCCTCCGCTCCTCTGCCAGAGATAACCACACCTCGCTCGAACCCAGCCCACAGCAGGTGGTCAGGTGATATGAAACGCCTTGGGAGTGATCCGCCAGGTATTTGATGTTCACTATGCAAAGTTACTCCCGAGACAGTGGCTGCGCCTGGGGAGTGCCCTGCTGGCCTCAAGATTATTTCATTAGGCTGCTATGCTGCTTGACGTCACATGCGTTGCCAGTTGTTGGTTAGAAACAGGGATTTGTTTAATATCGTCCATCAGGGCAGAGATGTTTTGACATTTAAATGTATTCCCTTAGCAAACACTTCTGTCCAAAGTGACATGGGACAAAGATGCATCATGGCTTCATCCCACTCTGAATCATTTTTAGCGGACGCTCTCATTCCAGAGACACTTACAGCAAGTACAGGGACGTTCCCCCTGAGGCAAGTAGGGTGAAGTGCCTTGCCGAAGGACATAACATCCTTTTTGGCACGGCCAGGATTTGAACCGGGTTAGCCAGATTACAAGCCTGATGCCTTAGCGCCCTGGCCTGACTTTCATCCAACGTTCATCCTGTGTGCGTAATGTGTCTTTTAACCATCGACAGTACTAGACCTGTCTGGGTCTGGGATTAAACTCGCCCACAGATATCACATTTGAGTTCCTTTTACTGTCAAACCTTGAGGTGTGGTTGGTCGCTCTCAGCATGTGAAGTTTACTTAATGCTGTACACACTAAACAGGTGACCAAACAGCTAATGGAGCGACACTGTCCTCTAGTGGTAGGTGGAGGTAGCACATAATGAGACAAGTCTTTGTCCCCCCCCCGTAGCACGGCAGAGGGATTCGCCCGCTCGGATAACTTGGCCACGGGCTGGGAGACGTTTGTGCAGGCTCTAGGATACTTCCTCAAGATGTTCTTCGGTTCTGCCGCCCTCGGAACCCTCACAGGACTCATCTCCGCCATCGTATCCTTCTTGGAGTCTCTTTGTTGAATGTTTCTAGAAGGTTCCGTGTGTGGTTATCAAGGGCCGGATGTAGATTGAGAGAGAGAGAGAGCTCTCCTGTACCTCTGTAACGAGAGGAGAGATACATTATATTACCAAAAGTATTTGGTCACCCATCCATCTGATCATTTGGATGGGTGACCAAATAATTTTGATAATATAGTGTAAATTCCTGTGTGGTTGACGGCAGTTGTCCTACCTTAACTCTGTCCTCAGTCTCTTAAGCACTTTGACCTGAGAAAGACTCCGTCTTTAGAGTTCGGAATGATGATCATCTTTGCCTACCTTCCCTACGGACTCGCCGAGGGTATCAAGCTGTCCGGTGGGTTCGTCAAACACACTCGCGCACACAAACACTCGCACACACACACATATTTCACTCCCATTCAGACCCTGAACCCCCCAGATGCCATGTCCCCGTGGAAACCGCACGCACACAGCACCGCACCTGGTTAGGAACCTCACGTTCAGTCCTCCCTTGCTGACCTCGCTCCTTTCCCCCCTTCTCCCTGCAGGTATCATGTCCATCCTCTTTTCGGGTATCGTGATGTCGCACTACACCCATCACAACCTGTCTCCCATCACCCAGATCCTGATGCAGCAAACCCTCCGTACCGTGGCCTTTATGTGCGGTCAGTATCCCGCACACTCACGTCCTATTTTGCTCATACAGTGATCCCTCGTTTTTCACGGGGGTTACATTCCAAAAAGAACCTGTGATAAGTGAAATCCATGAAGTAGAAACCTTTATTTTTACAAATAAAAGTACTGTATCCTGGAAACCGCAACTTTATTGACGCACAGGTTTGTGTTGGAGAGACTGTTTAGCCGATCAGAATGCAGAACACAATGCACGAGGCAAATCCGTGAAGTAGCAAAACCGTGAAAAGTGAACCGTGATATAGCGAGGGTTCACCGTATAACTTTTTTTAAAAGTAGCCTAATATCCCTGTTTTATGAAGCCTGCGTTGTTGTGTATTTCCGTCTGTTTGTCTCTCTGTCTTCCTCCATCACAGAGACGTGTGTGTTTGCCTTCCTCGGCCTCTCCATCTTTAGTTTTCCTCACAAGTTTGAGCTGTCCTTTGTTGTGTGGTGCATAGTAAGTACCCTTCATCTTGTCATTTTCTTTCAAGCTTCTGACAAATGCTTGTCCGTGTTGAAAACAGCTACAATACGACGAAAAGCTGTTATTACATCTGTTACTCTTTCCCAGTGGTGTTAAAGATGAACACCATAGAAGTCCGAAAAGGCATTTTTGCCTTTCAAACTTGGCTCCATTTATTCACTAGACCAGCAGTGTGTTCAAAACAAACTGCCGTGTTCATAAATTTCATGTTCTGTAATGGCAACATTTAAGTTGACATTTCACGCGCAAAATAAGACGGCTCGATTTGATTAAGAGACCGTCACGACCCCCAAAATAAATGAATCAGTGTGAGGGAATGTTCCGGTGTGTCTGATGTTCTCTTCAACCTTCTGTAGGTTCTGGTGCTGCTGGGTCGGGCAGTGAACATCTTCCCGCTCTCCTTCATGCTCAACTTCTTCCGAGACCACAAGATCACGCCCAAGATGATGTTTATCATGTGGTTCAGCGGTAAGAACAGGTTTTCGTGGATTCTCTGGAGCGATAATGGAACAAAACAGAGCCGGATTTCCGTGACTCATTAAAAAGAAGCGCTGTGTGAGTGCAGCGGTCATCCTCTGATACGTGACTTCACGGTTAGTCAGTAGGACATGTGTCTTCTTTGATCCGATGCGTTACATATTTTGCTTTTCACGTTTCTCTCCTGCAACCTCAAGGACCAGAGTCACTGGACAAAAAAAAAGACTCAGGTGGCTGAGAGGTTAGGGTGTTGGACTAGTGATAGTCTGTTAGATTCCCGGCAAAGGCAACGTGACGTTGTGTCCTTGGGCAAGGCACTTCACCCTACTTGCCTCAGGGGGGAACGTTGCCTGTATGTGCTGTAAGTCGCTCTGCATAGGAGCGTCTGCTAAATGTTAAGGGACTCAGATGGCTCAGCAGGTTAAGGCGTTGGGCTCAAGATTGGAAGGTTGCGAGTTTGATTCCCGACTGTGGCTATGTGACGTTGTGTCCTTGGGCAAGGCACTTCACCCTACTTGCCTCAGGGGGGAATGTCCCGGTACTTGCTGTAAGTCGCTCCGGATAAGAGCGTCTGCTTAATGACTGAATGTAAATGTCAAAAAATGTCTCTCTGTCCTCTCTCCATGCCTCCATCTTCCCTGCCTCCCCTCCTGTCCGGCAGGCCTGCGAGGTGCCATCCCCTACGCCCTGAGCCTCCACTTGGGCCTGGAGCCCATTGAAAAGCGCCAGCTGATCGGCACCACCACCATCGTCATCGTCCTCTTCACCATCCTGCTCATGGGAGGCGGGACCATGCCCCTCATCCGCATCATGGACATCGAGGAGAACCAATCGTGGCGCAAGAGCAAGAAGGACGTCAACCTCAGCAAGACGGAGAAAATTGTGAGGGAGAAAAGTTTGGCACAGCGAGTTCCTCTCGCTCTCCACGTCTTCCCGTCTGCTTTTTAAACTCTCCCCGTTATCCTTGTATTGCTAGCTCTCTCTGTCTCTCTCTCTGTCTCTCTGTCTGTCTCTCTCTCTCTCTGTCTCTGTGTCTCTCTCTTTCTCTGTCTCTCTGTCTGTCTGTCGCTCTCTCTCTCTCTCTCTCTCTCTGTCTCTCTGTCTGTCTCGCTCTCTCTCTGTCTGTCTGTCTGTCTGTCTCGCTCTCTCTCTTCCTCGCTATTGTTCTTCTGTATTCTTCCCTTTGGCTGGCATGCGTCTCCCTGTGTTCTCCATGTGGGAGGCACATCAAAGGTTTTTGCTTTTGCTTGCATCAGACACAGCCCGAAAGGAAGGGAGGGGCGGAGGGTGGATTATTAGGCCGACGAGTTTTTACGAGCTCACATACCTACGCTGATATGCTATGATATTACCTGCTCATGCTTGCCGTATGTGAACTCGATCAAGCGGCACACACACACACACACACAGCCCCCTAGATGTGTGTCTCCGGTAGTTGTGTAGTTGCGTGACACACAATCTGTCTGGCTGTCGTTGTGGCTGGGTCGCGCACTCAAGCCAAGTTATTTCACTTCATTCGTTGGAAGGAAATGGGAGCGTTCAGGGTACATCTTGTACATCAACACTTACAGGTGAAGTAATACAATACGGTATAAAACAAAAGGTAGTCAGGTTGCTCAAGGGTTAAGGCGTTGGGCTTGTGATCAGAATGTTGCGAGTTTGATTCCCAGCTGTGGCTAAAAGATGTTGTGTCTCCAGGCAAGACACTTCACCCTGTTTGACTCAGGGGGAATGTCCCTGTACTTTCTGTAAGTCACTCTGGATAAGAGCGTCTGCTAAAAGATTTAATGTAAATGTCAAAAGTTAACACACACACACACAATTGAATAGTCTCAACAGCAGCCGATACTATGCAAATAAATGAAGGCAGCAACAAAGCCTTTGGAATATAACAAAGGCTGTATACTTTAAACATCTGAAGGTATGCAGCGCTGGTGTAGATATAGGATATATTTACCGCATGCTAGACTAGTATACTGCAAATAAAGAAGGAGGTCATCATATCATATCTTGAAAAACTGTAAACATGCAACTGTAACAGTGTAATATTGTGTAAACCACTGCACCAGGTTCTGATGAATGTGGTGACAGAAGCCTCAGAATTGAGCAACTTCTTTATCTGAAATATGCTCCTTTAGACACGGGCATGTCCAGTATTCCTGGAGATGAGGATATCCGTGTGGTCTGATTGGAAGAGCTCTGTGAGGAAGTTCTGGAAGTTCCTTCAATGTCTGATCCTCCTACAGAATGATGCTCCTTTGAAGTGACAATCCTCAGTCAGATCCCTGTGTGTGTGTGTGTGTGTGTGTGTGTGTGTGTGTGTGTGTGTGTGTGTGTGTGTGTGTGTGTGTGTGTGTGTGTGTGTGTGTGTGTGTGTGTGTGTGTGTGTGTGTGTGTGTGTGTGTGTGTGTGTGCGTGCGCGCGGGCGGGCAGGCTGCAGGGGAAGCGAGAGAGAGAAAACGCACTGATGTCTTTGATGTGTTCCAAACTTAGAGTTGCAGACAAGTCTGCAGCAAAATCTCATCCGTCTCTTTTCCTCTCTTCCCCTTTGTTGTGTTCCTTCCCTCTTTCCATCCCCGCTTCCCCCCCACTCCCCTTACCCCGCTTCCCCCCCCCCACTGTTTGGGGTCCAATCTCATCTTACCCCGTACTGTGCTCTGTCGATTCCCATCCACCCTCGGCTGCATCCTGCGTTCACCGCTCCCCCTCCTTCCTCCCCCCTCCTCCTCCGCTCCCCAGGGCAACGCCATAGAGTCGGAGCACCTGTCGGAGCTGACGGAGGAGGAGTACGAGGCGCACATCTACCAGAGGCAGGACCTGAAGGGCTTCATGTGGCTGGATGCCAAGTACCTCAACCCCTTCTTCACCCGCCGTCTCACCCAGGAGGTACGGCCCGGCGTGTGGGAGCCCCTCCTGTGTCTGCCTGCATACCACACGTATCAAACAGCAGGGCGGGAAAAAAATCGCTGTATCGTCTAAATCAGGGGTGGGCAATCCTGGTCCTCGAGGGCAGCTGTCCTGAAGGTTTTATATCTTTCCCTACTCCAGCACACCTGATTATAATTATCAGGCTTCCACAGAGCTTGATAACGACCTGTTCATTAGAATCAGGTGTGCTTAAGCAGGGAAACATCTAAAACCTTCAGGACAGTGGCCCTCGAGGACCAGGATTGGTCTAAATGTTTACGATATTCGGTAGATGTCTCGATATGGATATGTTTGAAGAATAAAATGTGATTTTCTCATGCCCCCATTAGGAAACAAAACAAAAACAAAAAATGTAGATAGAACAGCTATTGTTCCAAAGTACAAAATGTGTAGTGCAAATGTAAGCAGTTAAAAATAGACCCAAGTGATAACTTACTGCTTTTTATGAAATGAACACTTGTAAATGTAACTAAAGTAGTTTTTTGCGTCCATTTTGCTAATGGATACAACAACAAAAAAGAAAGAATAATAAAACTCCCCCACCTCACATCCCACCACGTATGGGCCATAGCTATAGCCCCGAACCTCACAACATGGGGACTAAAACAGCGTACAACTTGGTTGATTTCAGGACCTCCTGCGTGGTCGAATCCAGATGAAGACGCTAACCAATAAATGGTACGACGAAGTTCGACAGGGTCCGTCGGGATCAGAAGACGACGAAGATGAAGCCGAGCTCCTCTGAAGAGGAGCAGCGCAGCCACCGGCTGGCCGAGCGCGTGCATCTGGGACCAGAGAGAAAGCTCCGGAAGAACCACTGCACCTCCCTCCGCGTGTGGAAGAGTGACCAGACCGCCACAAAGTGCCCACACTGCAACTGCAACCGCTTCACCTGACCGCACACCACTACCAGGACCATCCCTGCAAACCACACCCAAACAGAGAATATCTCTTGAGCCAATCACGGGTCTTGGCAGAATGTGGAGTGGTGTGGAAGTCAGTGAATTGGGAAATAGAAGCTGCTCTTGTGCCATGTAATAACACTGCAACTTGCTGCTTGTTTTGGGAGAGGGGATCTGGTGATTTCCTGGCCTGCGCTGTCACGAACGTCTTTAGAATTTAAAGGGAGGGTTCTGCCTTTCATGGCAGGGTTTGACATTCTTTGCACCATGTAGCTACGTAGTTCGAAAACGTTTTGAAGGAATGAATTCTATATATGGAGAAAGATAATTCGCCAGGCGAAAGATTAGAGCACTTTCAGTCACAGTTTCACATTTTGTCGTGCTTCTGCAAATACTTTATGAATTACCTCTCATGAAGTCTGTAAATGGATTTGTTATTGTCTTTGAAACACGTTATAATGTGAATCACAGGGAGTGCCACCAATGAATGTGGGGATTAGGGTAAAATATATTTTGTTGTTGTTGTCTATTCATCTTATTTTCTATTTATCAATGACATATTTGATATGTAGCTGGGATAATGGCTTTTATACTGTCACAGTTGTTAAATGATTGAAGATTATGTTGGTGGAAGTTGACGTTTCACTGATAAAACATGTTTAAAGGGAATCAAACTGGCCTTGATGTTCTTTGATGTAGAGCTTTTATGACATCTGTGTTTTACCATCATTAATGTTCACATGCTGCAAGAACACTTAAACACATGTAAACACATAAACACTTTAACGCCGGTAGATCTCACTGACTAAAGAAACCAAGACATGACATGCCAGTTTTGGGGGATTGGCAACACCACTGGCATCACTGGCAACACCACTGGCATCACTGGCAACACCACTGGCAACACCACTGGCATCACTGGCAATTCCACTGGCTTCACTGGCAACACCACTGGCAACACCAGTGGCATCACTGGCATCACTGGCATCACTGGCAACATCACTGGCAACACCACTGGCAACACCACTGGGAACATCACTGGTAACACCACTGGCAACACCACTGGCAACATCACTGGCAACCCCACTGGCATCACTGGCAACATCACTGGCAACACCACTGGCAACACCACTGGGAACATCACTGGTAACACCACTGGCAACACCACTGGCAACATCACTGGCAACCCCACTGGCATCACTGGCAACACCACTGGCAACACCACTGGCATCACTGGTAACACCACTGGCAACACCACTGGGAACATCACTGGCAACACCACTGGCAACATCACTGGCAACCCCACTGGCATCACTGACAACCCCACTGGCATCACTGGCAACATCACTGGCATCACTGGCAACACCACTGGCAACACCACTGGCAACACCACTGGCATCACTGGCAACACCACTGGCAACACCACTGGCAACACCACTGGCAACACCACTGGGAACATCACTGGCAACACCACTGGCAACACCACTGGGAACATCACTGGCAACACCACTGGCAACACCACTGGCAACATCACTGGCAACCCCACTGGCATATGAATTAGCAGCTTGGTTTTGACGCATAGCTACACTGACAAACATCTGACACCACCATTGAAGATGTCAGTTTGCAGTTTAGACACCTGTATAGATGTGCTGATATCTAGAGACTCTAAAGTCTAAACCATGGCAGTACAATACTGAACAACAAGTTATATCAACCAGTGAGAGATCCAGGGTGTCACTAGCAGGTAATCATTCAGCTGGTCCTTTCATCAAAAGCAGTGAACCCACAAGATTGTTCGGGCATCAGAGCAACAGGAACCAGCAGGGGGTGTGGGACCAGAGATGGTAGCATAGCTGGAACAGCATTGTTAGAATGAGACCTTTACTCCTTCCGGCAAAGCAAGATTCTGACCCCCTGATGAAGTGAGGGAAGTTCATCACTGAAGTGACGCTCCAGGAATACCTGATGTTCAGGGACATTCATACTGGGGAACCGTCCCATTCCAGCTCATCCTAAAGACTGGGGGTGTTGGGGTGTAACGCATGCAGACTGTTCTAGAAACTGACACTGAACCATTCTGAGGTGTTCAGTAGATATGAAGGTATGCACATGGTCAAGTACGAGATTCAAAAGGCTTTGGCGTTCAGTCGTTGCTCGGTTCGAATTATGCATTTGAATATTTTGATGCCAGAAATATAATTCCACGGCTGGCAGCAGCTGCTGGTGTTTACCCAGGATGGGTCCCTGTGGGCTGGCTGCATGACTCAGCAGGAACCAGGGCTGGTTGGTGTTTATACATCAAGCTGAGGCAGCTACCCACTGTCAAGGTGTAATTCATTTAGCTTAACAGGGAACCTAATAAACTGTCTGCTTATTACAGTATACACTGTATGTATCACCATGTAAACAGACAGGTGTTCCATCTGACCCCCCCCCCCCCCCCCCCCCCCCCATGCTGTATCCATTTCAGTAACACCTGGTGCCACAAGGGAAGGGAATTAATTAGGCAAATGAAGTGCAAAAGTTAGAAGCCAATTTGAGTTTATTCAAATTACTTTTGTTTCAACGTATTTTATAGAAGGGCTATGTTTGGCTCTGCCTCTACCTCCTAACATCGCACATTTTATTTAAAAAAAAATATAAAAAGTGAATGACAACATGGTGATTGGTAATTGCATTCATCTGAACTTACAGTCAACCTGAAAATTACATTTTCAATATTCTAGTATTTATATGATAGGCAATAATTTGCCAGGTCAATTATGACATTATACAGCTTTTCCTGAGACACCTCATTTGCATGCATTTGTTAGCATATTTTGATATGCTAATTAAAATCTTAGCTAAATTAAAACCGATCATGCAAATAATATGGATTTTTTTATTGATTAAATACAAATATTTACATGATCATTATTCTGAACTGAAAAGTAGGATTAGAGAATTACTCCACGATAGCAAGAATGACTAGTAGTTTAGTTTTGCTTAATTGTTTACATTTTTATTAATATCCCAACTCCCCTTTCTTCTCAGTTTAGGTAACTATAGCATTGCACAGAATATATTTTCAGTCTGTAGCCTTATTGATGGATAAGAAGAGGGAATGTGAAGACCTGCTTGTGTTGCATCAATATCAACTGGTTAAATAACATGGATAAATAGTTTCCTCGAAAACCCAATTAAAGTTGTGTCTTTAAGGGAATTTCCAGGTGATATTTACTCTCCTAAAACTCTTAACCAACAGGAAGTGGTTTAGTCTGGGTCGGATCTTCGTTGTTAACCTGAGGAGAGTTACAATGGTATCTGCATTCATCAGACAGTTGTTTTTTGACGGCAGTATGGGACCTGTAACATCCCTCTCCGTGTTCAGAAGCACGGCCGTGTCTGACAAGGATTCCGTCCACCATTTAAAAACAAAGTAGGTGACAGGTGTAAGGTTGGTCATGTCATGCTGATTGCTCAAATCTGTCTGAGACTTCCAGATCAAGGCAGCAAGCATGTAGTTTATATTATGACATTGGTATATCAAGTTGTCTGAAGGACTAGCCAGCAGGGGTCTCTCTATATCTACAGCTAACCCCAGCTGTAACCAAACATGCTGAGCGACATGGAGAAAAGCAATAATCCATCACCCCACTCAGAAGTTCCGGAACATTCTCACTGCACTACCCGCATTACTTCTACCATTCAGTTTCACAGATACAAGCAGGATTTCGCAAACCTAGCAATTTCAGCTTGAGTTTGAAAGTCAAAGGTTTGAGAGTCAAACCAAAATATTCCAGCCCTTCCCTTCAAAGCCAAAACAAATGGAGGCGCCACCTTACTACTGCCAGAAGGAAGGCAGATAGACAGACAAGTAGCCCATCCAGTCATTAGCCAGGCTGCACCAGTAACCAGAGGATACACTGTACCTAGTCCAAAGGACAGCAGCTCCCATATGCCCCCTAGTGGTGACATGCAGCTTAACATTCTGATCCTGCATCAGATTCATCCAGCTGAGAAGTACAATCGCATCACCCCCGGTATCTATGCTATTAAATCAGTGGTGGTGTCCGAATGGTGGTGGAGTGAAACAAATCTCTCTGAAAAACGATTATTGTGCAACATGAAGTGTCATCTTCAAAGTCCTGATTTCTCCTGAGCTCAAAAGACTACCTCGAGGCAAAGGACGGCATTTCCTTCACAATAACAACAAGGTTACAATTTGTGGCCACGCTTGGGACCACCTGATGGTTGGAGGCCCAATAACAGTTTTACCCACATCCATGAATCTCTCCTAGCTGCTAGCATGGTTACGTTTTGTGTACTATCACATATTTACACGAGATCCACGTATGGCCATTTGTTTACATCCCTTGTTGTTATTGTTCCCTGTAAAAAGTTCAGAGACAACGCATCCGCTGCATACTGATGAACAACCGGTGAGAAACTTCTACGAGTCTGAATATCCTGGGATTCACAATGCGCCATCGCATTTCTACAGGGACCTTAACTGAAAGAAGCATGCATGAAATAAAATGTCAGAAACAATCGATGTGGCTGGCGGGCACCCTGTTATAAAGTGCTTTTGTGCATAACCATTAGAACTGCATGATGTTATGAAACGCTTGCCATGTTCATTCTTGTCAGCAACAACAGCCTCTCCTGTGCCACAGCGCCGACATATGCATTGTTGTTCATTTCTACAGATAGTTTTCTGTTGCCAGAATGGTTCAAAGTCTATTTTACTTTTCAGAATCTCTCTCTCTTTCCGTCTTCGGATTC
Organism: Neosalanx taihuensis; assembly: GCA_030340665.1. Lineage (NCBI taxonomy): Eukaryota > Metazoa > Chordata > Actinopteri > Osmeriformes > Salangidae > Neosalanx > Neosalanx taihuensis. The sequence continues at coordinate 9,829,790 of CM059292.1, forward strand.
CTCTTCTGAGACACCGATGAAAAAAGGATGAAAACGCTATTCTGTGAAGTGGACCTGCTCTCTGTAACAATCGACCATTACGGCTCACAGCCATCATGGTATTCCTGGGATTCTTACTTGAATGCAGAAAAATGTGCTGCGACACATCCCACTCTGTACCTCCACATGCCCACCATCCAGGCCCACAACCCATCCACATCCCTCCAAGCCTCTCCACCAGCAACCATCCTCTCACATCCCATCACCCTCCTCCTTCAGAAGCACCTCAGCCTACCTCCCATCTGCCAGACCCCTCTACCAGCAACCACCCTATCCATGCATCCTCCACTGTCCAGTCAGAGTGTTTTACCCAGAGCAGAACCACTGAGTGGATTTGTTAACAGGCTCCTCACTCTGCACCCCCCTACCAGCAGGTGCAGCCCACCTCCCTGCAACCCCAGGCTATGGGGGATGATGAGCTGTTTGTAAGATCCACCACTCGTGCTTTTAAGAATCCCACGGTCATCAGTTCTGCAATGTAATGACGTACCTGCGTTGGTTCTCTGAGTCAGAAGCGGATCGTGAGCAATTTACTGAACATTTATTGTTATACTCTATATTGACATCAATTGTTGCTGACAACAGTATTATACATTTCTTATAGTGCACATTATCTTTAATAACAAACCTTAAAAACTTACTACTGTGAATTTTGCACCATTGTTTACACTACTGTGAATATACCCCCCCCCCCACCCCACGTACTATATATACCCATTCCAGTCTGTACCTATGTTATTTGTACTTCCATGTTACCTTTATCATTTGTATTATTGCATCACTTGTATTTTTTGTATCATTTGTATTATTTGTTTATATGTATCATATCTGTAGTGTATTTTACATTGTATTTATTTATATTTTATTAGTATGCCACATATATGTTCTACGTTTGCTCATTCCTGCCAGAGTGAATTCTATGTTTGTTAACCCTTGCATAGCGAATAAACCCCCATTCTGATTTTAAAACCGTACAGTTAGAGACAACAGGAGACATGGCTTTCAAAAGATACTATCTTTCAAAAAAAAAAAAAATACAAAAAATAATAATAAAAATAATATATATATATATATATAACAGATTTATGTTCCAACTGAGGGGGGCTGGTGCTGTCTTGGTGTCTAAGGCTGTGTCAATAGCCTCTTTTTTGGGTCTTTTTTAATTGCTGCATTAGCCCACACTGACCGGTGGGGACCTCATTCTGAATATTGCTATAACTGTTAGCTGTTCCTTGCACTCTCTAACATCTCCTCTACTCCGTCTCACTGTCCTCCCCTCCATACCTCCCTTTGGTATGGGGGGACTGAGCTCTCAGCACTTGCGTGGTCATCGGCCAATGTTGGACCTGGTGCCAGTGGACATCGATCTGAGATGGTCTTCCAACCCCGGATCTGGTCGCCAGTCGGACGTCAGTCTCCCTGATGGACAAGGAGAGACTTCCCGGTCCTTTTCCTCATCCCCCTGCGTGTGATGCTGCGCTAATCATGGGCCCAAGCCCAGTGACTGCCTAAATTGACTTTGTGCAACCTAAGACCCAAGTTGAGCATTGAGTATTGATGTTTCAACAACTTGTTAACTCTCTCTAGAGTTATGACTGTTTTAGCCTGTGTACTGCTCTTCACTTTCTCCAACCGTCCCTGGAGGAGGGGATCCCTCACTGAATTGCTCCTTCCAAGGTTTCTTCCATTTTTTTTTGTTCCAAGTGAGTTTTTCTGGGAGTTTTTCCTTGTCTTCCTTGAGGGTTTAGGTTGGTTGAGGGGCAGTTCTATGGGCATATGTGAAGCCCTCTGTGACATTGCTTGTAAAAAGGGCTACACAAATAAATGTTGATTTGATTTAATGGAGGAAACACCGCCTGTCCTCAGCTGTCATGGTGAACTTATACCGCTGTGCGATCGAGTGCATCCTGACCAACTGTGTTACAGTGTGGTATGGAAACTGCACAGTGGCAGAGCGCAAGGCACCTAGCGGGTGGTGAAAACTGCCCAACGCATCACTGGGACTCCTCTTCCATCCATCGAGGACATCCAGAGGGAGCGCTGTCTGCGTAGAGCTCACAGAATCCAGAAGGATTCCTCACACCACGCCCACAAACTGTTTGCCCTCTTGCCCTCCGGCAGGCGCCTCAGGAGTCTCCGGTCTAAGACCAGCAGACTGAGGAACAGCTTCTTCCCCTGAACTGTGTCACTCCTGAACTCCACCCCGCACTAACCCCCGCCCCCCTATATAACCCCCGCCACCCTATATTTAAACTATCTGCATAATTTCTGTTGTATCTTACTATTTTGCACATCTGCACATACTGTAGCATCATTTGCACTACCTGTACATACATACAACTCTTTAAATTTGGTAAAAATACTGTAACATTTTGTACAATAAAGCTGTACATTTGTTGCCACCAAATCACTTGAACTCCTGTACATACTCTGTATACAGGGGAGTTAGGTGGCTCAGCGGGTTAAGGTGTTGACCTCATGATCGGAAGGTTGTGAGTTTGAACCCTGGCTGTGGCTATGTGATGTTGTGTCCTTGGGCAAGGCACTTCACCCTACTTGTCTCAGGGGATTGTCCCTGTACTAAATGTAAGTCACTTTGGATAAAAGTGTCTGCTAAATTAGGTATTGTTATTATTATTATATTCTAATTATACTGTACATATTGTGTATATTCTGAGTATACTGTTATATTCTGTTGTTATAACTGTTTTGCACTTCTGGTTAGATGCTAACTGTATTTCATTACCCTGTACTTGTACCTGTGTAATGTAATGACAATAAAGTTGAATCTAATCTCATATAGTCGCTTTGGATAAAAGCGTCTGCTAATTAAATATAAAATGTCATGTAAATGTACTGTTTCTGTCGTTAGCTGGAGACGACAGGGGACATGGCTTTCTAAAATTACTATCTTAGAGTTTCTCTTCGTCGGGACAGACGGACTGGTGCTGTCTTTAAGGCTGCGTCATTAGCCCATTTTTTGGTCTGCTAAATTGCTGCACTAGCCCACACTGACCGGTGGGTACGGGAGGAGCCTGGAGTAGAACCGCTGCTCCTCCACGTCGAGAGGAGTCAGCTAAAGTCTGTTTCGAATGCCTCCTGCCTCCCCACCGAGAGGCGGCCCCGGGGAAGACCCAGAACACGCTGGAGGGAATAGTATGTCTCTCGGCTGGCCTGGTAACGCCTCGGGATCCCCCTGGAGGAGCTGGAGGAGGTGTGTGCGGAGAGGGAAGTTTGGGCCTCCCTGCTCAGACTGCTGCCCCCGCGACCCGGCCCCGGATAAGCGGCAGAAAATGGATGGATGGATGAGAAATATAACTTTTCTGAATTTACTGTGTCAGTATTATCCCATGCACTATATAGTAACACCTCCCTACTTAATCTGTTAAAGCTATTTCACTTAATCCGTTTTTGTAAAAAAAACTTCAGTGTTTTCTTCAAAAATACTGTAAAATTATATTTGCTGTTCGTCAACAGGAACACTATGTTATTGCATTTGATTCTTACTAGCATAACGTGAGCTTTCATTATCTGGGGAAATGAGGCAACTGCAGGGAAGTCCATATTAACGCGATTTCATAATAGATCATTAAAGATTTGATATATAGTTTGAATAAATATTTTGACAACTCAGAGAATAGTAGATAAAAGGCTATTTTTCCCAACTATAGTCAAATAAACATTTAGTGATATAACAGTTAATAAGGGACGTAGCCAGCAAGTCTTCATTACAGCTAATGAATGCTAGCTTCAGCGTGCCATCATGATTTTCAATATTTCCTAATATAGCTCATTAAAGATTTTTTAAAACGCAATTTCATAAGCTGTGAGCCTTGAGAATATAGTTTATTATATTATATCATTACATCAACTTCAAAAGGAGACGCCTCTGACGTGGAAAACTTTCACACTGCACCAGTTTGCACTACTGTGTATATACACCCCCCCCAAAAAAAAAAAAAAAAAAAAATTCAAAAGATGCTCAAGGTGACTTATTGTAACTGACCAAGTCATTTGACACAGAGACAAGATACGTAATGGATGACTATGAGTGTGAGTGGTGGACAGACGAAGATGACCGGTAAGATTTGAAACACCTACCACACACACAGCATGTTCTTCACAGTCTCTTCATGCAACAAATTGCAACAATATGTATGTAGGCCAAATAAATACATCAAAATTGGAATCGGTGCACACAAGTGTTGGCCAGTTACAGGCTTGGGTGGGATATGCAGAAGTGGTGTGGTTCTATGACCTGTGAAATTGATGTGTGCTGGGATCTGTTCATATCTGTAGGGAGTCAGAGGAGCTGGAGGAGTTAATCTCCTGCAGTTCTGGCCCATCTATATCAAGTCAGGACAGCCTAGAGCTGGAGATTTTTGTTAATCAGCTGACGTGGTATGAACTCTCTCTCACACACACACACACACACACACACACACACACACACACACACACACACACACACACACACACACACACACACACACACACACATGCACTTAGGCATGGCCCTCATTTCACAAGAAAGGGCTGGTAATCAGAAGGTTGCGAGTTTTCATCCTGGCTGTGCCAGCATGATGTTGTGTTCTTGGGCAAGGCACTTCACCCTACTTGCTTATAAGAAATGCCCCTATACTTGCTGTGTGTCGCTCTGAATAAGAGCGTTTGCTAAATGACTAAATGTAAACATCCAGTAACGTTTTGTGTTTGGACTTTTTCAGTGAGATATTACAGATGGCAATAAAGCAGGTGGAGCTGGAGGTACAGGTGAAGCTGGAGGTCCAACTGGAACAACTGGGTGTAAGTGTGCACAACACCATATCTGACTCACATCACCTGCCAACTTTCTTACTTCTCTGCTAAATGAATCTGAATTTGATGGACAGGTTTTGAGGACCCAATGTGGATGGACCCATGGGCGAGGAAGAGGGACTGGTCCTACCAGGCTCATGTGTGCCGGTAAGTGAAACCCTCTGTGATGGTCCTCTGCCTCTCTCCACCTTCCTGTGGCAGTGAGCAGCACTGCAGAGAGCTTTCTGTTTAGCCAATAGATCACAAATCCTTTCCTTCATACCACAATGGCAAGCAAACCCTGAGAGTTTAGAGTGTTCCCCACTTTATAAATTAGCTTAGTGTCTTCCTCATCTCAGCAACTGTTGGTCTGGATAAAAGCGTCTGCTAAATGAATAATTGTTGTAATTGTCTGGAAACCTTTGCTGAGAAGTCTGGTAATCCTGTAGGTTGAGTTTGCTGAAGAAACTCTGGTGCGAGTTGTGGTGGTAGAGCACGAGAGAGAGCAGGAGCAGCACCACGAGGTCCAGACCAAAAGGTGCAGTACCAGTTCAGTGTAGAGAGAAAGAGTGGGAGTTTATATCGTCCACAACTCCAGTAAGAGATGGAGTCTAAACTCCTGGATCACTTCCCCTGTTGTCCTGTCTGTCTTCAGAGGACACACCCACGTTACAACCATCTAAATCACGTTCTCAGTTGTTTTCCACTGTATCTCCTCTCTTCCTGCTCCCGCGCTCGCTCACTTCCTGTGCCTTTGTCTCTATCTCCAGCTGGTGGCGTCGGCAGGCCGAGCAGCTATGGAAGGCCATCAGGTCAGCAGCAAACTCCTGCTGGGGGGCCATGCAGTGCCAGAGGTCCACTCAGGTCCTGCCGGTTTAACAACCAGACCAGCTCTCCTCCCATACCCCCCCCCACCACACACCCCCGATCCTCCATCCCTTTACCCCACACTACCCCGCCCCATCAACCCCACTTTAAGTTTAGTTTAAGTTTAGTTTAAGTTTAGTTAAGGGCCTAACCCCCCCCCCTTCCCCCTCCCCCCCCCCACCTCATCAACCAAACACTTCCCACCCGCCATTAACCCCCTAGGGCCTAATCCAAGAAAACTACCCACCCCCCATTAACCCCCTAGGGCCTAATCCAAATAAAGTGTTCCTTAAAATTCAAGGGGAGCAGTGTCTTTTGTAATTTGGTTGAAAGTGTAAACTGCATGTGTATGAAAAACAAATATACAAATACGCAGTCTTTTTCTCCAAACTGTGTTTGTCCACGTTTTACCGTGTAATGCTTCATGGACACAAGCGCTTTACTTGCTGACTGTCAGGAGCTAGGCGCAGGCTTGGCCTCATTCATATCCTCGCGAGATGTGGCAGAGTTCACTATGCTTTCTAAATAAGAGCACATTGTAATTATGCGCGTTCATCCAGATCAATTAATATAGATACTGAAATCGATTTTCAGCTACCCAATTTGTTAGCTAAATGTTTTTGAACCACTAGACCATCATTACTAGGATTAGATGGAGGAAAACTGGTACCAGAGACCATTTTCCAAAGAGGTCCTGTAAGTTAGACATCAAATTATCTTAACAATAAAGGACAGGAAAGGGAGAAGTCAAATGGAATATGGAGCATATAGTGCATTTCTTACACTAAATCCCAACATGGTACCTTTGCAAAGTGCTTCGTATGGACATGCTGATCGTTTCATTAGATCAGCTCTCAGTCGCCAAACTGAGCAGGTTATGCACACATGTTTCTAGGATCCAGAAACTCTGCCATGAACTTTTACACTTACTGCCTTGTTCAATCCTAATGCACAACCACTCCCAGCAAAAACTTGAATTAGCATTTTGTATTGATCTGTTAAAGCTGTGTTTTCTTTCTTTCTCTCTCTCTCTCTCTCTCTCTCTCTCTCTCTCTCTCTCTCTCTCTTTGTATATGCACATGTAATATGATTCTGTCGATTCCAACGGTTTGCACATTCAAAATATTCCCCATAGCCTTTTATCATTATTTATTTTTCATTGCTTTAATTTCTGATTTCATTTTCTCTCTCTCTCTCAATGAAAGCCTTTGATGGAAGCCCCCACGGGCTCCTATTAGTAGAGTCTCTCCACGAGCACTGAGCAGAGCAGCAAGGTCTTATGGAAATCACACCCACATTTAATGGCCAGGGAGAGAGTGGTGCGGTGAGGAGGAGATGGGATGAGAGGAATAGAAAGAAGGAATGAAGAAGAAATGTAATGGAAGACAGATCCACTAGCTGTGGGTAATAAGAGCAGCGCTTTTTAATGGTTAAGGTGGATGTGGAGGAGACGGGAGAGGAACCGTATTGTGGTCAAACGAGTGCTGAATTCAAAAGCCAACTGATAAATGCCATGGCACAAAGCGCTCCAACGAAAGACTATGAGAGCCAGTGACTCAATAAGGAGAGCACAGAAGTCAGTACAGCTTGTGCCATTCAACCCTCGACTGCCTTTGTGGATCACGGCAGGAACACTGGCCAGGAGGAACGGTTTCTAAAAGCCTTCATGCATCTCATTGTCCACTGCACTCCTGTGAATGAGCGCTGTAAACTCATTTAAATGCAACATACAACGGCCACACATATAATAACACTGCACACATTGATTCCCGGGCTAAGCCATCGCACTAAGGGACTGGATAATATACAGACATATAGAGTACACGTAACCTTCAGTGTGTGACAAAAGAATGGTATTACACACACTGAATTTCCTAAATCAGGGGTGTCAAACTCCAGTCCTTGAGAGCTTGATAACGACCCATTATTTTTAGAATCAGGTGTGTTAGAGTAGGGAAACATTTCAGGACACTGGCCCTCGAGGACAGGAGTTTGACCACTGTTCTAAATGAAACTCTTGGCACACTGCATTTACATAGATCATTAATGCTTCTTGCCACAGGTGTCCACTTTAAAGTGTGCAGAAAAAAATGAAAATACACGGAACATCTGGATCATGAAGAACTTGTCATGTTTCGTTCTTCTGTGACACCGTCGGTCGCGAGGGTGAGACAGATAACTGCTGCTCAGGTAATAAATCTGGAGGAAAACCGTAAATCATGGCAGACTTGAATGTGTGCAAGGGGAGATGAATAGAGAGCAAGCCAAGAGGAAACGATATAGTACAGAGGGTTGGAGAGGGAGGTTAAAGGAAGAGGGGGAGGTTAGAGGAAGAATTGTGTAAAATGAGTGAGAGAAGGAAATGAAATGCCCACTCATCATTTTGTTACTGGAGTTCTGAACCGTCTCCAAAGAACTTTATAATGAGAATTCCTTCAAAGTTGCTTCTGAAGATAAAATGGGTGAAATTAAACAACTACAATTGAGCACTAAGAAGACATATATCTACATTTACATTTAGCAGACGCTCTTATTCAGAGCGACTTACAGCGAGTACAGGGACATTCCCCCCCGAGGAAAGTAGGGTGAAGTGCCTTCCCCAAGTACACAATTGTCATGTTGACACAGTCAGGGTTTGAACCAGAGATCTTCTGATTACTAGCCTGACGCCCATTCTTACTTACAACTTGTTAGCATTCCCTGTCCCCTGATAAGAGTGTCTGCTAAATGACTAAATGTTAGAAGGCTCCCAAGTGGAATAAATAAAAGTCAGAATATTTACTAATATTATATATGAAGGGATCACTGAACATAAATATATCATTAAAAAGGGGTGAGAATGGTTCATGCCTTTCACAGAAACCGCTTGCTGTAGAGGCGCAAAAACCCCAGCTAGGATGTTTCCGGAAGCCCCCCTGTAGAAGTGAGGACAGGAATGAACCGTAGCATTCGTGGATGACCGCCAGCGGTTTCATTCCCCCTCCCCCCAAATGAACCAAAGAATATCGGCACGTCTGGCGACAGAGACAATCTCCGCAAGGATGACCCTCCCCCTACTTGAATTCCAGACAAGAAGGATGGCTTCGACATCCCTGCCAGATTCCCCCCGCCATGAGACCTCTCCATCACCACAGACAGCATCTATATAGCAGCCTCTCGCTCGGTGGCAGGACACCTGACAGCCTTGACAACGACCTGGGTTTCAGGAAACCCTTCCCCTGCCCCCCACACAGACCTGCTTTTACTCAGTCTACCCACCATCAATAGGGTCAGTTTGTTTAGTACCCCACCCAGGTGCTCATCCATTCAGATTCAGAATACTTTATTAATACCCTTGGGGAAACTCTTTGGCAGGACAGTGCCCACCGAGGCAGCACGACAAAGTAAATTTATCGGCGCAGAGGCCTTCTGAAATCAGGATAACATGAAATAGAGTAGAGTAGAAGAAATACAGGCCAAAGCCTGTCAAAAAAACACCTCAGTAGTATATGTACTTTGTCTTTCTCCTTCGTGATCTAGATTTAGATCTGAACCTAACAGATAAGCGAACAACAAGCAGGCGAAGGCGTTGGATGGTGTGAGAAGCTATCAGTGTAGATGACTTTGTGTGTTCTAGTGTAATCTGTGTTCGGTGCCAAAGCACAGAACAATCAGCCTCCAATCCAGGAGTTACTTGTGTTTCTTAGCTACTTTACCTCATAACAATATTTTTACGCCTGGAAAAAACCTATGGTAACAAAAGGAGGACGTAGGCTCCACCCAGGGAGATCATGGTCAGGCCCGAGATTTGAACTCGAGAGGCTACTATTGGGTGTAACAATATCAAAATCTAATAATATATATGTGAAGCCCACCGGGTGCTCAATACGTTGATCGCGATCTACCAGTCGATCGCAAAGGTACTACTGGTAGATCGCATGGCATTAAAACGTAAACGCCCCTTTTATTTTATTTTTTTACAGATTTATTGAAATATACATAAAATCAAGTTTAACAAGACTTACAAACAGCAAGATCAAATCTTATATGGATAGACAAAACGCAAACGTAGACGTCAGCCAATTATCCTCACTATGACATTTGTCACTTGACTGACTCACAATCTGACCTCTGCGCATGTGCTCATATTGGCGAGTTATCTTCCAATTTACGACTTCTAAACATAAGAGTATAACAATTTGTGGGGAAGCTGGACCAAATAAATAGACTAAAACTTACCATTTACATACGGAATGGGAGTTGGAATTTGTTTTCACTATGTCAATTTCAATTTGCGTTTGTCCCATCTGCCAGACTGCAGTCGCTATACCGAAAAAGGGAAATGTGGAGCGGCATTTTCGGACTGTACATAAAAACGACACTAACTTCCATCCGAAAAGTGAGTTGAGAAGGATAAAGGTTAAGGAACTAAAATACCAGTTGTCAGGACAGCAGTCGAGACTTTGCTTTATTCGAGCCAAAAGCTCGGGGGAGATGCTGACGTTGGTGAGAAGGGAAGATGCTGACGTTATTTCACTCGCATCAAAAATTGCAGCACTGTTTCACCTGGCTTTTTTTCGGCAAAATTCTTCGTCATGGCGCCCGTGAAGAAGCAGGTCAGCAAAGGTGGGAAGAAGAAGAAGCAGGTCCTGAAGTTTACACTGGACTGCACCCACCCTGTTGAAGATGGCATCATGGACGCAGCAAACTTCGAGCAATTTCTTCAGGAGCGTATCAAGGTGAATGGAAAAGATGGAAACCTTGGCGGAGGTGTGGTGTCCATTGACAGGAGCAAAAGCAAGATTACAGTTTCATCTGAGGTTCCTTTCTCCAAGAGATACCTGAAGTATCTGACAAAGAAGTACCTGAGGAAGAACAACCTTCGTGACTGGCTCCGTGTTGTTGCCAACACTAAGGAACGTTACGAACTCCGTTACTTCCAGATTAACCAGGATGAAGAGGAGGAGGAAGATGAGGATTAAACTTGTTTTTTACATTCAATTAAATTTACAAAAATAATACTAAAAAAAACAAAACAAAAAAAACTGTTTCACCTGAACTCTTCTGGAGTGGAGGTTGATATTTTGACACTACAAGCCGACATTGAGCTGAAGGCCAGAGCTCATGGACAATTCTGGAGCTTACTCACAGAGAAAAAGTACTCCAACATAAGGAAATGTGCAACATCCTTGACTGCATTATTTGGCTTCACTTATTTATGCGAGTCAGCCTTGAGTGAGACTTGGCATCTAACGTCACGTAGGTTTACCTGTTGTTACAACCCTAGGTTAGAGCGAGCACCACCCACTGTATTTATGGGTGCTTGGCACCTGTCAAGGGGGGGTGGGTTATTATTTCTTTCTTTCATTTGGTGCCACTGGCACCTTGATCCCTGTGTTGTTTTTTGTTGTAAATAAACGTTATTGATTTGTAAGCTGATTTCCTTACTTTGTGTTGGGGTTGTAACAAGCAATATGGGTTCACACAATTATGCAAGGTATACTAACATACCTGTATATGGTTCTCATAAAGAATTGTCAATATATTTCTGAATAATTATATGTTGCACAATTTTATAGCAGGTAGATCATTTTGACTCGGTCATTTTGTAAGTAGCTCGCATGGTGAAAAAGTGTGTGCACCCCTATATGAAGCCCTTCCTCATGCTCTTCAGAATAGCAGACTCGATATGCTTCACTTGCTTGTGTTTTCTTATTTTTTCTATCCTCGTGTCAAGCGTGTGACAGTCACAAATCCTGGAATGGTCCTTCATAAGTCTGTGTTTACCTGTAAAAGGTTGGCACACACACTCACACGTCTTTTCTGACCTCAATCGTCCCCTGGGATGAAATGGTTTTCAGGATTGTTTTTTGGGAGATGACCTATTTGCCAAATCAGCCATGAACAAACAGTGTGGAGGTCTGCTCATAAGTCTTGCTTATCAGAGTGTGGACTGTTCAGTGTCTGTGCGGCCCACCCTCATCCCTTCCCATCTCCCCCACAGTGCTTCAGCTGTCCTAAAACTTTGGAAGTGCCGGAGTCGAGGGAGAGATCCACTTGCCCTCATTTAAACCATGTTGTTAGGCTTCTAATACATAGACAACTCACTCAAGCACACCAAGGCCCGGACTTTCACTCTAATTAGCTCCCAAGGTACATCACCACTGGGTTTGAAGGTGAGCCAATACCTTTACCCCTCCCCCCATCTGAGGAGAAGTTTAAAAAGTGGGAGAAACATGGAGGCAGGAAGTGTGCGGGTAGCAGGGTATTCACAGTGTAACTGCACACAGAGGAATAGATTATGATCCCCTGATGAGGCTTGCCAGCATGCCATGGTGGCCTCAAGGACCCCCTGTCATCCTCCATGATTACAGACATTCCAATTTCAACCACCTTAACATGGGTGCAGAGCTCCAGTGAATGAGTCCAGTGCACATCATAACCTCGGGCGATTGACAAGGTTTGCTTGAAATCTTAATTAGGTCGACGAAGTGGAGCAGGGGATGTACGGAGAATTCCCATTGTCGTCTCACATTTTGTGTTGAATGCAGCCCCAAAAAAGGACTTACGTAGGATTTGGGGGTGTGAGTTGAGTCGGGGGGGGGGGGGGGGGGGGGGGGGGGGGATTGTGGCCTTTCACGGTCTCTTTTCAAATGATTCCATTATTTAAAACGCAAGAAGCATGTACGCTTTGGTGAATCCTCACAGATTAGCCTGGTTTGAAAAGCCAGATAAATCCATGATCTAATTATGTGTGTGTGTATATGTATGTGTGTGTGATGGGTTGTGTTACATAAGGACAGTCTCACAACAGGAAAACATGACAGAGACAACCTTCCCAGTCAAGCATAAACCTCCTTGGATCGCTAAGAGATGCTGAAAATAGCCTCCCGTTAGCCACAGTAGCTTTGAATCCCTCCATTCCAGTTTTCCAGTTTAAGTTCCAGTTTACTTCAGAAAGCTTTTTAGTGTATTCAAGAGATTTAAATGTGAGGGTTGAATGTGGTAGCTTGCTTGGTCACTGATTGGAATTGCCATTGTGGATATTTGAATTTGTTAGGGGCAAGAGCTTGAAATTATTTTGTCGTGAACGTGTGGATTTTTAGGTATGGGATGAGTTAGGCTGCATTCGTGTGTCAGGTTGTAAATTTGTAGCAATTTCAAGGTACAAGCTCTTGATTTAGTTGACACACGATAAAATATCATTACAGTTTTCAGTGTTTAACTTTAACTATGTGTTTACGTTTACATTTATTCATTTAGCAGACACTCTTATCCAGAGAGACCTACAGCAAATACAGGAACATTCCCCCTGAGTCAAGTAGGGTGAAATGCTTTACCCAAGAACACAACGTCACGTTGGCACAGCCAGGGCTTGAACCAGTGACCTTCTGATTACCAGCCTGACACTCTCACCGCTAAACCACCTGACTCTTTTGTTTAACCAAATCCTACTTTACACAATGATACTGCAAATAAATACTATGTCTCACCAGACATTTTATTACATGAAATGCGTCTTTAATTGCGTTGCATTGCACAGAATAACACAGAGCTGGATCTAGCTAAGCATTTAGTATGCTAAGCATACTAAATGCAGAGCACAAGCAGAAGCACTCAAGTGGCACCTGTAGAAAATAATCCGTTTTGGTATGATGATCAAGAATTGATCCTGACTACTAACTGTTGTTTCTCTCTCTTGTGAACTACCATGTTGTTACCTAGTTCTTCTGAACTGGGTGTTGACCAAACCGGAACAATTTCAATAACTAACCTGCTTATTTTATTTAGATATCCTGTATTGTTCCACAATACAGAAGTCTGACTAACAATCTGTTTTCTTTCTTGCAGTGCAAAGCAGTGGTTGTGTGTCACATGTACAACTTGTGAAGTGGCTCACAGTATCCACTTGTTAGCATCTAAGAAAGGGAGAACAGAAAAATATGTGTGTCTGTGTGAGGGGTTCTGCTGTGAGACATCTAAGGAGACCCCAAGGAGAAATCTATAGGACTTAAGAAGCTCTTACACACATGCACAGCCGTACAGATCTTCTGATGGTTGATTCTATTATACCAAGATTGTTATATATATTATTCATGATATATCTAAGAGTTCTTTTTTTTGAAGCCCTTTTCAAACATATTCTATTGGTTAATACAGTATATATATAATCTGTTTAAGGTTTTCTTTTGTTATGCTAAGCGAGTTGCTCCTGCTTTAAAGCCTCATTGTAAATAAATCAATTACAATCTGGGGAAGAGATTTCACAACCTTCTGAAAAGGCATGGAATTAGACCTTGAATTTAAGAAAACATTTGAACAAAGAGCATCATTCTGGAGTTCCTTCAGATTTGTCACTTAAAGAGTTCCCCGTCACCAAAGTGTGCCAACTTCATCGCTAATCTAGGACCTTTTTGTCCACAGTGCCATTGTGGTGAGGGAATGGTGTGTGAATAGATTGCATTCATGTCATACTTTTTCCTTTTCAATTTGAATAAAGATAATTCAGTTGGAAAGGAAAAAAAAAATAAAGATATAGAGACGTAGGACATCCATCCATCAATCCCTCCATCATGTTCTAGAAGGTGCCTAGGAGACATGCAGAAACCCTGGCCCAGATGGGATTCACTGTTTCATGAGTCTGAACTCATTAGTTTCTTGCTACTTCCTTTCGCAAAGTCCTCTTTCTTTCTCATTTGTTTATTCGCCAGCCTTGGCCACGACTGCTATTTTATCAGCATAGAAAATGCTGGGTAGGGAGGGAAGGGTTTGGGATTGAAATTGCTGGGTCGTTAGATGGATGCCAACCAACTGCAATCCTTTTTGTTGCGCTTCTGCTTAAAAACTTGCTATTACCCCAACGTTCCATGAGTCGAAAGAGTTGTGAATGTGAAATTTGCACAAATTGGGAGTAGAGGTGGAATATCAGTAGAGACTGAAAGTTCCCATTTTGGACTCAAACTAAATACACCATTTATTAAAGCTTCCCTGCAGCTCTTAAGATAAATAACATGCATGATGATAACAATGTTGATAACAAAAGTGGACGACAAATTAGCTAGAGCACGATAAACCCAACTGTAACCACAGCAAATTATATGCTCAAGTGACATCTAGTGAAAGTGGACCAATGCATCAGTACTCCTTGCGATCTCAACAGCTGGTAGGCAGCAGAGAGATAGCCTGGTGTCCCGTGGGAAGGGGGCATACGCGCCATTCTCCCCTATGGCAGTTTGAACAGAGGAAAGCTAGCCTGCGGTAATCACTGGACAGACAAGCAAGTGATTAGTGTTGAGGTCACAGACCTCACTGGATGCCTGCAGTAATTAAAGCTCCGAAATGCAGAGCAATACAGCAGAGGATTACCTCATTAAAAAGATAAGATCCTTTCCCTTCCATCACCATTCCCCCTTCCTTACCCTTCTAAATCTGTCCTTTCCTTTCCTTCTTTTGCTCTCTGTGTTCTCTTAATAACCGCTTGCCTTTTTTTCCCACAGCTTTTCTTTAAATTAAGCTTCTAGACTCTGTCAACAACTGAGTGGGAGGAGCTGGGCTGTGTACAGTTAACCTGCATTCAACAGTCCATTATGAGGACAAGTCAATAAATATGACATTCTCTGGTGCTGCAGGATCTGTTTTGGAACCTGGGATATTATTGTGATTATCTTTGCTCTAATTGATGGGGGGTCTGATGGCTCAATGGGTTAAGGCATTGGCTTCATGATCAGAGGGTTGTGAGTTCGAACCCCGGTTGTGGCTATGTGACGTTGTGTCCTTGGGCAAGGCACTTCACCCTACTTGCCTCAGGGAGAATGTCCTCATACTCATGCCTCATGTAAGTTGCTTTGGATAAAAGCGTCTGCTAAATTAGGTATTATTATTATTATTATCTTTGCTCTGATTATAAAGTGGCATTCCTGCTTAGTTTTTGTTTAGCCTGGGAGTGCTTGAGTAAGTAATCTGACAGCAAAGCGCCCACATGGGTAAGAATGAAAAGAACAGTATTCATGGTGATGTCTGGGAAGGTTATTATTATTGCAGCAAATTTCAGACAGACATTCCCAGGACCCCAAAGTAAGTGAGCGGGTTCCAAACCAGACCTCTAACCTTGTTTCCTCCATAACACACCATTACGCATGAGCTCCGCAACCCCTGTAACAAAAATAAACCCCGGTTTTTATTTACACAAGTGGGAAAATACAGTGAGCGCTGGCCAATGGAAAGCAGTCCTAATCTCATAAATATGGAAAATCTTATTATAATGTTGTTTTTTTTCCTTCATCAGACAGTTGTGGCTTTAATCAATTTTTTGGCTTCCTCAAGACACCTTTAGTCAGTGGAAACTCTGTGTCTGTGTTCCGCATCTGTCTTCCCAAGCCTGACCTGGCTGGAAAACAAGCCTGAGGGGAAGCACTGCCTCAGGGACTGAACAGAGGCACGTAGACCTGACAGTGGATATCTTTCATCCGGACACGTTCTAACAAACCCACAGCGTATGGCGAAACGCAGGAAGAGTAAGCACTGTCCTTCCAAAACCCAGCTCTCGCTAGAAGCACAAAATCACATTGGATTTCACCTAGAACCCCTGTAAGCACTTTTTAATGGGAAACTCGGATACCTCAGCACTTCTCAGCCCACCTATAGAAGCCTAAAAGGTATGCCCGGTGCTGGTGATTAATCGCATGGATTCATTCGCACATGTTAAACCCTGCTCATATATTATCATCAGTGTGGGTATCGAGCACCACCACGCTCTGCAGGATGTGAGATCACTCCAGGCACACCTCTTCCATGTTGGGTCTATTGGGGGGGGGGGGACAGGTGGCAGACAGGTGTGGTGGGTGTGTAGGTCCTTCTTTTCCAGGCAGTAATAGGTGATGTATCACTCTATGGGGAGATTTCAAGCCCACCCACTCATCTCATTACTATGTGTGTCACACCTCAGCGAGCCGCACGCTGGTTTTATCTGGGCATGTGTGACCTTTTTGCTTTTAGAAGAGGTGAAGGAGGTGTGTATGCTGCTAGAACTTTCCCTCCCACAAGAAAGATATAAAGCCGAACTTCACAGCGCGGTACGGTAAACACTCAACATCCGCTTTGTCTGGACAACAGCAACCCCCCACGCCCCTCGACGTTTGTATCAAAACGATTTGAATTTGAAGTGGTGTATATTCACTCCACGACCATGTAGACTAAAAAGGTTTGGGGGTTGCTGAACAACGACTTCAGACTCAGCGGTACGATGTAATCACCGTGCGAGGAACGCAGTCGTGACACAAGCACACAGAATGGCTCATAGGATCAACAATAAAAAGGAGTTACAAAACCAAGCACCAAGCAACTCACAACATCACACATGCTGTCACAGGTTGGCTATGACAGATTCTTGCAGGAGTGCTGTGTTTTAAAGCTGTCCTGAAGTGGATGTCCCCAACCCCCCAGGACTACAGTTATGAGGATGAATGTTAGTGTCCTTGTAGAACAATGTGATATGGCACTTTGGTGAGTGACAAGAGGAGGAAGGTCACAACCTCAATTCGGTTTTAGCACAAGGTGTTTCTCTTAATACGTTTGGGATCCGCAGTGAATTCGAAATCAAGTATGATTTCTATCCCATAAAAATAATCTGACATCTCGGCAATCTAATCTGGATGACAAGTCACTGCTTTAGCCTTCTCCATCTCAGATATTTCACGATTTCAAAGGTTACCTTGTTACTTTTTGCCGTGAACATAGCGGAGGACGCCATTCAGGAGAATCCTGCCAGACGAGCGCCATCTAAATGTAACGGTATAAGAAGGGGTCAGTGCTGCAGTGACCTCACCATGCTCGTGTTTATGAAAATCCCTGAGGGAGTTTAGCGTTTAGCATGTAAATGATGCACAGGCCTACATGATGCAGTGCAGAGGTTCTTAAGCAGTTTTGAAGGATTTGCTGATCTAGTCTCTCAGAGGGCTCTGTTAAAAGACCTGGGATGTAGACTGGAGGAATGTCAATACATACAAAAATGTGGAGGGAATGCAAGGAGTCATTAACAGATTCCAGGTGTTTCTGAGATGCGGTTTACTGCAGTGTTTCTTAACCCTGGTCCTCAGGGCCCACTGTCCTGCATGTTTTAGATGTTTCCCTGCTCCAACACACCTGATTCAAATGAATGGGTCATTAGGAAGCTCAGCAGAAGCCTGATAATGACCATTTATTAGAATCAGGTGTGTTACAAGGGGGAAACATCTAAAACATGCAGGACAGTGGGCCCTGAGGACCAGGGTTAAGAACCACTGGTTTAAAGTAAACTAAGATCAGGGGCCGATAAATAACATCTTAGACTGAAGTGGATGCTGGACTCAATGGTTACTGAATGGTAAAGTGTATGTTTTGAGTAGAGTTGCTTTTGCAAGCCACACTGCCCGGTGTAACCATTTGTCAAGGCAGACCACAACCGTCGAACGTTATTGTTTCTGGTGCACACTTTCAATCCCCGCTGTCTGTCCCCCTCCCCTTGCCTACGATGGGCTGCGCGCTCCACAATATTGCTGCACCCCGGGGGGGGGGCGGGGATGAGCAGGGTACAACACATCACTTTCTCCGCGGAGAAACTGCAGAGCCACATGACCCCCCCCCCCCCCCCCCCCCCCGTGCCTTGATCATGGGAGAGCTGATCATTCCTCTGGGTCACGGTAGTTGAGGCACAGCCTGCTTCCAAGCCTGGGCTTGAACACAGATTGATCTTTGTTCATCCCCCACAACCGGAACACACCAGGAATCAACGACCGAGAATGAAGATGGAAAAAGCTTCAGGACGAACAAACACTAACTTATGTCGATGAGTACGAGTAGGATCTTTGCGAGCTTCTGGGCATCATGGGGTGATATGGACGGCGATGTACTTCAAGGTGATTGACCATCTGAAAGTTTCTTCCACCGCGCAGTAACTCTGCAGCCGCTGTGTCAACCCTTCCTCACGCTGTGCACCACTTTCCTTCCCACAATTCACCACGCTCAAGGACGTGTCAGACAGGTTAATACAGAGTTGTAGTCCGCTCAGGTCACTGTCGTAGTCCAGGCCAATAAACTTAAACTGAACTGAACTGAAGCATGCAGACTCTGTATTGGCGTCGTCACAATATCGGTCAAAATAACACTTTAGCTCACATTATGCAAGAAATGAGCTGCAGGCTGGAAGTAGAAGTATTTTATCGATCACTCACAGTAGTTCAGCATGTTTTTAAACGAGTGTGTTGTGCACTCTCACAGTATTGATTAAAATTCCACTTTCACACACCATGCAATAAATGATCCGCTGGTTAAATGTAGCATGACTTTATATACTTCAAAATTATTCAGCCGTTTTTTTGCAATGTTTACTCCTGTGAGATTACGGTATGTTACGCCACTGGTCACTGAACCAATCACGTGTCGGCTAGGCTGGCAGGACCACAGAACAAAGTCATGTGACAAAGCCAGTGCTCCGTACCACTGCATTGGACACGCACTACTGTAACCGTGCTGTTAAAGGACAAAAAATAGCTGTTCTGGTGATTCACCAAACAGGCCTGATCTGGTTCACGTACACGCCCCTCATGGTTCAATATAGAAAATCTATAGTTGCTGGCAAGACTTGATGTGGCTCGTCCTGACTGGTATTGATCTGGATGATGAATATCAATGTATGTACATGATGTATCAACTAGTGGTTCAGTGTGTAAGGTCAAGAGCAGTCTTGGTGTCGTCACCCATCATGCTTTGAACAGGGGTATTAGGGGATGATTTTACAGTAGATCAATACATGCAAGCCATAGGTTAATTGCGTCTAGAGGATTGTGAGTTGTGCTTGTTACGGTTGGGATGTGTTTGTTTTTGTCATTCTCGGCAGAACCTTCTCCTGCGATCTGTCCGAAACATCCACCAATTTTGAATGAGTATTTTGGAAGGAAATAGTATTTTTGTATGCGAGTGTTGCGAGAATTCTATTGAAATACTGATGAGGTTCAGCAGTGAAAAAACTGATGAGCTGAATGCACATTTCAGATATTGTACTGTATTTTTAATTTGTTTATAAAATAAAAATAAAAATAATTTCCATGTTAGCTATTCTGCGTTTTTCAACCCGTGAACACGCATGCTGAATCAGTTGGATTTGCGTATCAGTCCGCAGGATTATCGCAATCCTGTTAAAGTAAATGTTTAATGTTATGTCCCACAGGCACCGATGTGCTGTGCAAGGTTACTGGATGAGGAGTCAAAAGCCTAGAGCCTCAGAAATCCTCTTGAACCAAATGCCTAGTGAACGTTAACCATCACTGTCTATTGTGTTAGAGCTACCTATCGATTGCTCTCATGGCTGCTATTGACTTTATGTCTCATTCTGCCGAGTTCTCAGCTCAACTGCACATCTCCTCCAGGCCTCCCTTAACCTGTGAAGAACGTACACCTGATCATTAGAATTGGTTGAATCACACATGGTATTGAGTGTGTAGGTGATCGCAATACATTTCTGGTGTGTGTGTAGTACCTATGAATAGTGAATAATCAGGCATCCTGGGAATTTGGATCAGAAGGACTTTGTTCATCATGAACTCGAGAAATCGAGGCACAAATTTGTCTGGATCGTGATGTCCCTAATTCTAGATCATCCTTTCCCTCAGTGCTTGATTTAGGGTGTCCGCAAAGTCTGGGGTATTTAAAGTTAATTAAATTATTATGTTCTATGACCAAGAATGAACAAGAATAATGATTTGTAAGAAAGTATTCACCTGCCTATATCAAACCTCCAACTCTGCTAGGGTTAGGGTGGTGTTTTTGAGTGGACAACGGCACAAACAGCGCAGCTCCACAACACTCGGGGATCTGTCTTTCCATGTGTAACAGTTGGGGGCTGGAGGACAGACTTCCAGGTGATGCTAGGACTCTTCCATCCTTCCATTTGTCATCTGGTTAATAGCAGGGAGAAAGACAGGCTAAACAAGGGATATGATCAACTCCTCACCTCCATCAGAAACACTGACTGCCTCCTCACCTTCAAGAACAGGTTGTTCAACAGTACTTAGGAATAACTGTTGGACCTAATAATAGTCTTTACCCCAGAGTCATAACGATTCCTACTGCGGGACTTGAGTCCTAATCCTGGATAGGATTTTTGGTACTTGCAGTCAGGTGCTTTGTTGTTGTTGTTGTTTGTTGATTTCCTACAGGTACACTATTGCCCGTAGGATATGCTTGCCTTATAATTGTAACTTCTTCGGCTGAATGATCTTATGGCTCTTCCTTTTGGCACTTGTTGGTTTCTCACGATGTGTTTCATAATCCATAGACCTGCTATGTATGACCATTGCCCTTGTGTAAAGCTCTCTCTTGAGAAGTCCCTTTGGATAATGATGGCTGGTAAATGAATACATGTAAATGTAAATATGAGAAACTGAATTCAAATCTCTGGCGAGACATCTTAATGGAGAAGGTCAGCTAGTGGCAGTTTGTGAAGGACCCAGGTGTCTTGCAGACAATGGAGAGATAAGGACTGAATAAAGGATTCGGAGGACCGAATGTAAGGTCATACTGTAGAGAAAGTAATCGCTGGGCCTTGGGGTGAGTTGAAGCCAAAGAAGAGGAACCAGAGTTTCGCACTATGTGTGTCAACTGGTTTAGATTATACGTCGAGTTTTATTCAATGAACTGATCGTACAAAACTGATCCTAGAAAAAAAATCCACTTTCATTCCAACGAAGGTGAATTGGATGTTTTGTTGTATTCATTTTGATTTGCAATGACTTTGTTAGAAGACTGCTTACGTTTGTACAAATATAGATTTGAATAATTTCTGAAAATGCGTGTGCATGTGTGGTACAAAATAAATAATGTAAATAAAAATGTCCACAATTGGAGCCAGATTAGTTTACAGTTTACCAGGAATGTGTTTTGTTGGCGTGAAACCGGTGCTTACACAACGGCTCTGGATAAATAAGATATGATCCAGTATCCAGTATAGTATCATCACAGAGCAAGTCACACTTTGCTAACAACAAACATCAGTGTTCAGGATTATACTGTACATATTACATTAGTTTATCTAAAGCTGCAAATAAACACTGACTGTACTGTAACGTAGCACAACAAAGGATGAAGATGATTGATCCATGTGTATTTAGAATACAATACAAACTACTTAGTCGCTGAAAAGCTTCCATATTGAATTGATCGACAGGATGTTATTTACTTGAAAAGTTCTTAGAGATGGAATCCAAATGCACATGTGCATAGGAAACAGGCAGCTAGTGGAAAGCCAAATCAACCAAGTCTCAAATGAGATTCACGCTGAAGCAATACACAGGTATTAGCTAGAGAAATAATAAACATCCGTGAAGGGCAACATAGACAAAGTCAGGAAGAGATGAAGAAACCACAGCAACTGAATTCCCTGTGCAGTCAGACTTTGTAACGAAGCGCAGTTCGTTACTTGTATATTTTGCACATGTGGTAACTATTTATGGGCACAACAACAACATAGGTGATAGTAATAATCGCACATTGCACTTGAGTCACAGTAGCACTTTATTTGCCATGATTTGCACAATACATTTTGCACATTGCGTAGTTGCACATTTTCTAGATATTTAACTTTATTTATTGAATGTGTGTGAGCTTGTGAGGAACCTCGTGACCGCGGTTGATTGTATACTGTCGGGCAGGTACGGGATTGTGCAATTGGCTCCGCCTGCAAGAAGAGAGGAATATTAAGCTCCACCGAAGTTAAGCAGTGTAGAAGTATTGGTGAATATGTGTGCGCAATATAATCAGCTGTAAGTGAGTAAGTTAGTGCTATGGTGACGAGGTACGTTGTAGTTGTCTAACATTTACCTTTCCGGTCCGATGTCTGCTCCAGGGTGCACGGCCAAAAGATTCCCCCGGGGCACAGCTCCATCATAAAGGTTCCGGGAGAGACCAATGGACAAGTTAGGAAGTGGGGATGTTTCAAAGGTTCACCTGTGGAGTGGAAGAGTCCGATGATTAAAATGGTGGCACAGTATTTAAGGAGGCAGTGGCTCTCTGTCTGGGGGACTGGTCTGACATTGCATGTGTTTGTTGGGAATGTTTGTACTGCACAATAAAAAAAGAGAAACCTGACCACTGACCAAAGTTTCCTTGGACATCATCCAGCCGCTCACGGGCCACAGTCCGACAAATGGTGTCAGAAGTGGGATCCCACACTGGAAAAACAGGATGCCCAGGAAAACAAAACAAGATGGACGGGACGAACCAGATGATGGAGCTTGCGCATCTGCTGACCCAGGGGCAGAGGCATCAGCGAACGAGAAGCTGGAGGAGCTAGCAGGTCTGTTGAAAGGTCTGTTTCGATCCCAGGCAGTAAAGGATCAAAAGATGGAGGAAGAGTCGGCACGCCAAGAACAGCGTTGGGAAAGTGTGCGGCATCAGTTTTCCCAGATACAGCAGCAAGTCAATTTGATGAGAGAAGAAAACAGATATGAGGGTGGACGCCAGGCCACCAATAATAATGATGATGATGATGTGGATGATGGAGATCTAGGTGAGATGACTTACCAAAATTACAGGCCAGAGGGGGCACCCCTAGCCCATAGGGAGCCTAAACTGCTTCCGTTGTCTGCTGAGGATGATATTGAACATTTCCTGACTACTTTTGAGAGGATGGCTCATGTTTGCCGCTGGCACAAGGATCAATGGGCCATGCGTCTTGTTCCCCTACTCACTGGCAAAGCTCGGAGTGCCTATGTTTTGATGGACATTAAAGACTCTGAAAAGTATGATATTGTTAAGGCTGCTATATTGGAAAAATATGAGATTACTCCAGAAACTTACAGAGGACGATTCCGGTCCCTGAGGATTGAACCGAGTGAGACTCCACGGGAGCTGTATGTTCGTCTGAAGGAGTCGTTCTCAAAATGGGTCAGGCCGGAGAAATCAACGGTAAAGGAAATATCGGAGACTATTATCCTGGAACAGTTTCTGAGGATGGTCCATCCGGAGCTGGAGGTCTGGATCAAAGAGCATGATGCCAAGACAGCAGAAGATGCAGCTCGACTTGCGGAGGTCTTCGTGTCTGCCAGAAGAGGCAGCCGGAGTGCCACGTTCGGCTGGGAGAACCAACAAGACCCTCCGAGTAAGTCCTATAGCAGTGAACAGAGGTCTGGTCAGCCACAAAGTAGGGTATTCTCTAATAGTGGGCAGTTCAATCCCCAGGCCCCAAGCAGTACCAACGAGCCTCCACCCAGATCGGGCAAACAGGACTTCAGGTGCTACCAATGTAATGGTTTAGGTCACACCAAGCAGTTTTGCCCAACCATTAACCACACTAAGCCAGCTCTCTTGTGTTCACTCTCAAGGCCAACCGTAGTAGACATAGGGCAGGAGAACAATGACAGAACGATAGCACCTGTTTTAGTGAATAGTCAGCGCGAGGAAGCCTTACTTGACTCAGGGAGTTCCCAGTCAGTAGTACTGTCCAGCCTTGTTCCAAGAGAAAAGTGGAGTGAAGAGACAGTCACACTCAGCTGTGTTCATGGTGATGAGCACGAGTACCCCATTGCAGAAGTGTACATAACAGTAGGAGGCCAGACATTTCTTTTGCCAGTAGCTCTAGCCCCCACCCTACCACATGCAGTCATCCTAGGAAAAGATGTCCCCACTCTCCTAGATTTGATCCACGATGCACAGAGCTCAGGAAGGGAGTTGCCTTTTCTGGGGGTAGACTTTGAGACAAGTCCAGTGAAGCCACTCAAGTCCAAGGCTCAGCGGAGGGGAGGAAACTTTCAGGGCACAGCCAAAAAAAGGATAGAAGAACTGTCAACACCAGAATGCCCCTTGGACAGTGTCATCCCATCCAGCCTGGCAACCACCGCTTCCGTGGCAGATAAGAAGGTCATCGCAACCAAGGTCTGGGGTACAGTTAAGTGGTTCAACGTCAGGAATGGTTATGGGTTCATCAACAGGAATGACACAAAAGAGGATGTCTTTGTACACCAGACTGCCATAAAGAAAAACAACCCAAGGAAATACCTCCGCAGTGTTGGAGATGGAGAGACGGTGGAGTTTGATGTTGTTGAGGGGGAAAAGGGAGCTGAGGCAGCCAACGTCACTGGCCCAGGGGGTGTTCCAGTCCAGGGAAGCAAGTACGCAGCTGACAGGAACCGTTACAGGCGGTATCCTCGCAGGAGGGGCCCACCTCGTGGCAACTACCCGGAGAACTACCAGAGCGACGGCGAGGGCAAGGGTGAGCCAGGCAGCCGTGACAAGAACAGCCGTGAGGGGGCAGAGAGCGCCCTGGAGGGAGCGAGGCAGCGCCGGCCCTCCTACCCTGGCAGACAACGCTACCCGCCATACTTTGGTGGCGAAGGGGAAGAGAACCAGGGAGGTCCAGACCAGGGCAACCAACCAATGAGGCAGAACTACTACAGAGGCTTCCGACCAAGGGGTCCACCCCGTCCCAGTTCGATCGGCAACGGGAGCGGCAAGGGGACAGCAGAGAGAGCCACCGCCGGCATAGGCCTTTACCAGCCATCAGCAGCGGGACCGAGACACAACCACCGCAGCCTGCTGCCGATGCGGAGAGCCCTCCAGCCCTATGACTTCACTGCTCAATACAGGTCAGGGAAGTCCAATGTTGTGGCGGACTGTCTGTCCAGGGTATCTGAGGACTGAGGTACTGTTCTCCTTCAGGAGAGGGGGGAGGAAATGTAACGAAGCGCAGTTCGTTACTTGTATATTTTGCACATGTGGTAACTATTTATGGGCACAACAACAACATAGGTGATAGTAATAATCGCACATTGCACTTGAGTCACAGTAGCACTTTATTTGCCATGATTTGCACAATACATTTTGCACATTGCGTAGTTGCACATTTTCTAGATATTTAACTTTATTTATTGAATGTGTGTGAGCTTGTGAGGAACCTCGTGACCGCGGTTGATTGTATACTGTCGGGCAGGTACGGGATTGTGCAATTGGCTCCGCCTGCAAGAAGAGAGGAATATTAAGCTCCACCGAAGTTAAGCAGTGTAGAAGTATTGGTGAATATGTGTGCGCAATATAATCAGCTGTAAGTGAGTAAGTTAGTGCTATGGTGACGAGGTACGTTGTAGTTGTCTAACATTTACCTTTCCGGTCCGATGTCTGCTCCAGGGTGCACGGCCAAAAGATTCCCCCGGGGCACAGCTCCATCATAAAGGTTCCGGGAGAGACCAATGGACAAGTTAGGAAGTGGGGATGTTTCAAAGGTTCACCTGTGGAGTGGAAGAGTCCGATGATTAAAATGGTGGCACAGTATTTAAGGAGGCAGTGGCTCTCTGTCTGGGGGACTGGTCTGACATTGCATGTGTTTGTTGGGAATGTTTGTACTGCACAATAAAAAAAGAGAAACCTGACCACTGACCAAAGTTTCCTTGGACATCATCCAGCCGCTCACGGGCCACAGTCCGACAGACTTGAATAAGAAATATAATACTAAGAAATACGAAATCTTTTTTTGTCCCACAGAGGGAAATTGCAGTTTGCATCAGCAGCAGGGTACAATACAGCACTCACAGTAGCAGGTTAAAATATAAAGTACGGTTAAGAAGCAGTATAATACAAAATATAAAATATAGTATAAGTAGTGGGAGAGAGTTAGTGTGGGTTAAGTGTGGTGGCTCCTGTCTGGAATAAGAAGTGAGTGACATACAGCCAAGTTATTGCATGTGAGAATATTGCACATAGTATTTAGTAGTTATAGAGTTAGATTTGGCCCTGGGAGATGGGGGACTGGATGGAGAAAGAAAGAGAAGCGAAATCCTGCCTTCCTCTAGGAGGGAAACCCCATCAGACCAGCTCAGGTGTCTCATGGGAGGGAACATCCTTCACTCTCGGATACGAGTGTCATCGTCTTCACCTCAGTAATAAGGTGTGTGGTTCCTCTTGAGACATCACCAGCCTCAGCACGTCTGTCTATGGGGGTTTGTGTCTATAGCAAAATCAAGGAGGATTTGTCTACCCGGTCACAGTAGCAAACCTATTAAACACATTTTTATCTGGTAAAAAACACAATATTACTGCGTTAATCCATGTACTGTGCATGTACTTCATGTTCTCTGACATTTACTTCAAGAAATGCTCCAATAAACGACTTATAGATTAGAGAGGATTACTGTCCCTGATTGTCTGCCTGTCCACTTGGAAGCTGAGTGTTCAAAGTTCCCTTTGAGAGAACGCAATTGGATGGGCATCCAATAGCTTGGGTGGAAGAACGTGTGATATTCAGGAATTCATTTGTATCAACAGTTCAGTTAAGGCTCATCTATGGTCACCCAGGACTAAACGTTGAGGTCGATGTGAACGGTCATCAACAAGGCGCTGACGTTTCCACCCGTTCCAAGGTTTCGCAACATCTGTGTTGCTTTTACACACACAAACCTGCACACACACACAAACCCGCACACACACACAAACATGCATATGCTACATTACATATTCATGTCTTTCTCTATCATTCCAACACACCAATATTCATGGACACCTACAGCAACTCCCCCTTCCCTCCCCCACACACACACGCATGCAAAACACTCCACAAACAATACGACGATGAGATTAAAGGCTCTTTCAACAATGCCAAAACCAATTCTGAAGCTGTCAGAAAACATCTCAATGCATCAGCCAACAGCTTTTTTTGTGTGCAGAAAGCCCCATTTAACGATAATTCGTCGAGGTGAAATAAGGTCCCATCTCTCAAACACACACAGACTCGCGCGCACTCACAATCGATTCACATCAGGGAACTTGAAACACACTTTGTAAAGGCATTGTCCAACCCCCTTGGGTCCTTATCCTGAAGTCCTGAAGGTTTTTAATTCATGAATTCACGGTTGAATAAAACATTGTGACACACACAGACACCCGTACACCCGCCCGCCCGCCCCCACCAACACCCCCTCAGCCCCTCACACACATACCATCACTGTGGTTGTCCTTGTGGCTCTGAACTGGCTGCTGTGTCAGAGCAGCAAGGGCTTGAGAGACTGGGGCAGCTGGGATATTTTACACAAGGGGCCGATTGGCCCCTATTTCTCCTGGGCTTCTTAACCCCCTTACAGCTTTATTATAGGGCTCCGCTGCATTTGTACAGCTGAATGGGCGTGCTGCTGAGGGGGCGGAGCCGCTGGGGGGCAGAGCTGCTGAGGGGGCGGAGCCGTTGGGGCACAGACGTCTAGAGCTTCGTGAAGGTTATAGTCCTCTTGATGTTTTCCTCAGCCTGATGAGCTGTGTTATTATATCAACACTTCAGTCTGCAAATGGCAGATACCACTCATGCTGAATTGCTGGGCGGTCGTATGTTCATCGCCATAAATGAATATGTATTATACGGACACGCAAACACACCCTCAACAGGTACACTTGCAATGTGCTGGAACGGTCTGCGAGAAGCTTGTTTCAAAAGGTTAAAACGTTTGAGATGGAATGGATTCAGTGGCCTCCTCCTCTATGAAAGCTTGTCATGTGACGGTAAGCGCTGGAAGCTCGCTGAGGTTGCCTTTCATTTTTCATATCCCCCCTCCAGTGCAGGCTCAGACCTAGAGGAGGAATCCAGAGAACAATGCGGGGGAACCTTAATAATGGTTGTGTTGTGTCGGAGGAAGGAGGGGATGGCGAGTACAACATGTGGAACATAGCCTCAAGCTCTACTGTATCATTCATTAAGAGTATACCAAGAATGTGCTCTCGAGAAATGCATTATGAACTAGTTTATTATATGTATCGCTCAGTGTTAATGAATGGTTTTATTTATTGACATAGAATATGCGTGTTATACCGTACAGAGTCTCATTAGTTGTTACTTTATTGTATCTCAAGGGGAAGTTGTGTATCTGTCCATTAACGTTTGATTTAGGTGAAATTATTTATCTTTTCTTTAAAAATATCTGTTTGGATGCAGTAAGGAAAGAATTGTGAATTTGAAGTACTGCAGGAAAAACAAATACAAACACCTAATAAGTAAGATTTAATTTTGAAGTCTGATGACATATTTACAGTAAATTCTCTGAAGTCATTTGATATTTTGTGTTTATCACCACACTGCCATTATGTTCTATTCAGCTGCTCAAAACTAGCCTAGAGTGGTTTCTATGACAAGTGTGTTTCCTTGTGATAAAGATGTTTATGTGTGTAAATGTCCCAGTCTCTTACATTTTAACAACAGACAGCGTCAAATATTCAGTTAATTCGCGAAACATCAAAACTACTTGCATAAACAACAAGCTGGATCAAGGTGTCACGTTTAGATTTTTTATGAAAATGTCTAAAACTGTCTTCAGACCACATTCTGAATAATCCTGTACTTTATGGAAACAAAAACACAATCTTTTTGTACATTTGTGATATTTAACCATGTTTGGTTTAAATCTGCGGTTAAGAGATTACCATTAACAAAAAGGGTGGCACTTTGCTGAGCTACAAATACTCAAAACACCGATCTTTCCACCAAGCGTAGCCGACAAGCTAAATCTTTGGGACAAAACTATATCTTTTTCACCCCTGTTTAAAACGTTTTATAAATATTTCCAGCACATCCTCAAGTGTCAACAAAGGAGATCATTAAATATGTCTTATTAAACTCCAGGGTTTAAAATAAAAATCCAACTCCGAATCCTTTGCCACTGTTAAAAGACAGCCAAGCAATTAAGCTTTCAGGTAGAAGGGAGGGTGTCTCTCTCACCTTACTCTTTGATATTTTCAATTTGGGTGGTTTATTGATTGAAACACTGCTATGCATTAATTGGTGCTCTGTGATAAGTAACACACTTTCAGAGTTGCTGAGTCTTGGCTTCCCTTTGGCAATGGCTTGACAACTCACCTTCACCTCTACAATTAAACCACCAGTGTCCGATAAATGAGAAGCCTGGATATGAATGACCTCCGGGTGACTGAAGGTAGAACCGTCTCGTAAACTCTGGTCTTTTCAAGTCAAATTAGCATATTCCTTCAAGTAACACCCATGCCTTCCTTTCTGCTTCCCCTTTGATAAAGGAAGTCTACACATGTTTTTAATTAACTGCTGTCTTTCTTGTTCATCGTTTAATTTACCTGCCCTTTTCTCTTCGTCCCCCCCTTTCCTCACACTCACCTTTTCTTCTGCTTCAACTCATACACGTTGTAAACTTGGACGCAATAACAACCAACCTGTTTGTGGATTTCAGGAAAGTAAAGACGCTAAACCGTGAACAAAGAGAAACATTTATGAAAAACGTCAGGCCTGAGAGTCCATCGTTTAAAGCCAAGACTTTAATGGAAGGCAAAATAATGTTCAAAGCAAGCCTCAATTCAAGAAGCATTTGTTTTGACAGAGAAACTGGCTGAGGAAGGTTAATAGGCCAATCATTGAACCACAATTCCTACGAATGCTAACAAATATTTTTAAGCAAAGTATTACGATGTGTGGTATAAACAATCCTCAAAGTGAATAAGATAAATCCTCAATGGGAATGAGTCACTGTTGATGCTAAATCATAATTCATGCCGTCATTCCTTTGCTGCACAAAACTGCACAGTACACTTGAGCAAAAGTAATCCAACAAAACAGACTACACAGCCTCTACAATTATACAGGTAAAGATAAACGAATTGATCCAGTTTAAAGATGTTTCCTAAATGATAAAAACAAGTTGCCCTGGTCCAACAGTCCACTAAGCAGGAGCTTATCCGAAAAGCGAATGACTGTGAATATACGGAATTGCATTTTTAATGGGGTTGTACTTGATTTGGTAGTTTATCCTTGTTAGTCAAACAAATGCCTTACTGTACTTAACTCCTGTCCTCTGCAGTCCTCCCAACAATCCCTGTAACATCTGTGGATCTTTCTAGTCAATATATATATTTTTTTTATAGCGCCAATATGTTTATTTAAGGCGTGAGCCTGTAGATGTACAATACATCGACATAGACCAGAAATAGATGACTGGTTTCATAATGAAAGATAAAACTCATTGAATGGGTAAAGAATATTACCGGTTTTGATCGTCTCAGAACCACGAAAGCTCATATTGAAGGTGACGTAGACAGAGACATGACACATGATTTGCTTGTAGGCTGACAGACAACATAATCAAAGCTTGTTCACCTGATGACAGTTGCTGTGACAAATTAAGTGGGCTTCATCAAGCTTCAAAAGGAAACAACAATTGAAACCTCAATGCTCACGGTGTGTATGTACAGTATATGTGTGTGTGTGTGTGTGTGTGTGTTTACAGCCCTCTGACAATGATGCAGGCAGCTCTAAGATGTGTTGTACTGTCAGAATATTTTCACTACATCCGTAAGATATTTAAGTCTATCTTCACACTATATCAAAGTCCAGAGCCCTCATTTCTAGATGTTTCTGTTTGCTTGGTCACCCAGTATTTACTGTGAAACGTTTGATTCTAGTTGAAAGCTTTTTCGCTCCTGTTTCTGTAAAATTGATAAACTACCGCACTTACTTCTAGATATGCCTTCCAGATATAGGGAAAAGGTAACATTCTCAAAGCTTCTTACTAATCCTTATAATATATATATATAAACGCCTTCAATATATATATTTTTTTATATATTATTTTTATGAACGTTTGTATATGTGAAGGCGTTTCACATGCGTCATTGCAAGCATTTCAAAATGTGTATGAAGCGCATTGTTCAGTACTACGAATGCACGTGGGAACGATTCACATGTGAATGCATGTATCTATGCGAGCACTTCCCGTGTTGGCGATCTTTCAGTAGGATATCTGTGAACGCTTCACACGTGAATGCGGATCTTTCTCTCACGTGTTTGCGTAAGGACCGTCTGAATGATTTCCTAAACGGCCCTGATTCGGCCCTTGTTCCACATTCTGCTCCATCCTCCTCCAGCGAGGGGGAGGGATCTCATTATGAGGCTCGAGCGGGCCCCGGTCCGAAAAACGTGCGGATGTTCTTGCGAAAACCTCACCTGTGTTTGTGTTGTTAAGGGGCCCGAAGATGTGAGAGAAACGTGTGTGGATCAGAGACGATGACAGAGGCCTGAGGCCAGACCTTAGGCTAGCTTCTACGCCTCTCTTTTTATCGATGGTCGTTCCTCTGCCGTTTTTTCTCTTTCGCTCTCTCTCCCGCGTTCCGCACGCAGGAGGTTGTGCACGTGTATCGACGCACGCCGTCTTGCACGAACCCGATACGCGGTGACGAATCAGCTGATTGGCCGTGCGGTGGAAGAACGCGTTAACCGTACGAAAGCCTTTTCACGGGGAATAAATGGAGGCGCTTTGTGTGTTTCGCTTTGTGTTTCGCGTGACGCAAACTGAGCCTTTGTCGAGTTTCGAATGTTGACGCTGAAAAAACGCAGGTGTAACAGGTTCATATCAGTCTGTCTAGGGTCTGTCTGTCTGTCCGTACTTTTATCTTTCTGGCCCTGCAGTGGAACGCTTTTGGAATCCCACACCTCCTGTGAGGGGTAGTGAGGGGATCCCATGGTTAATGTGCAAAAGAGGGATAATCCTGGATTACGGGCATGGATAAATACACTAAGTAAACTGCAGTCCTGGCCTCCCAATAGATCAGCCACCACAGGGGGTATCCATGGCTGATGCAATCAGAATCAGAATTTATTTTATTCGCCATGTAGGTTAAAAATGGAATATACTGTGGCAGGATAGAGCCAACAAACAACATATACCGGACCTAAAAAATTCAAAATAAAAGTAGTCGATAATTATACCTAGGATAGGATAGGAATATATACCAATATAAAAGTATATGGGTGTGAATAAATACTACTACGGGGGGGACCAGAGAGTGTCCAAGGTGGGTGGGGTCAGACATAATCCTCCTCACTCCCCTCAAGCTCCTCAAGGTGTACAGTTCCTCGAGGGATGGCAGGCAGGTTACAGCCTATCACCTGCAGCACGGATGATACGCTGCAGTCTGCTCTTGTCCTTGGCAGTGGCAGCAGCATGCCAGATGGTGATGGAGGAAACGAGGATGCACTCAATTATGGCCTTGTAGAATTGCTTGTGACTAAAGGTCACAGCTTTTGGTGTACAGGGAGAAGAGCAGAGGGGAAAGGATGCAGCCTTGAGGAGATCCAGCGCTGATGGACCGGGAGTCCGAGCGTTCCCAGCTTAAAGCACTGCTTCCAGTCACAGACTGGAAGTCTGTGATCCACCTGCAGGTGTGGGGATCAGGCACGTTCAGCTGGGAGAGCTTGTTCTGAAGCAGAGCCGGTGTCATGGTGCGAGTAATGATGGGGAAACGATGTAGGAAGAGAAGAACAGCTCCATTTTTTGAGCCCTGTTTGATATTAAAAGAATAAAAAGGGTGTAAAAAAAAAAGTACAGCAGGAGGTTTGATTGGTGGAGAGACCGACGGGAGGGTCACACTGGGAGAGGCAAAGCAGGAGCGATCATCCTCAACTCTGAATTTGATGGGAACCGGAGAGTGTTAAACGTGTTGTGACAGAGTGAAAGAGAAGAGAAAAAAAAAGAATTTGGGTTAGGAGTAGAAGAGAAAGGTGCATCCATTTTTGATCTTCTGCTCTTTACTCTATCTCTCTACGTATCTTTTTTTGTTGTTGCTTTTTCTGCCTTTCCAAATGAAATGGTATTTCTCTGTTGCTTTCTGCTTGCTCCTCATGGCCTGTCTTTCCCTCTTTCTAGTTGGTTCTTTTCCTCCCTGGACAGGTAATTTTACAGTGTCTTTGATATCTGGCCTGGCTGTCTTTCTTAGGTCCTTCCTTTCAAGGTAAGGGTGCGATTCCAAACACCGAGGTTGATGTCATCCTATATGGAGCATAAAAACATACAACTGACCACTTTATAAAAAAATGTTTCCTCCATTCTTGCCTTTTCAACTGGCTGATATATGGTTTGTGCTGAGCTGAGGCTGGGGCTGAGGCTGGTAATGAGGCTGGACAGTTCTTGGGCTGGGGCTGAGATGGGCTGGAAGGCAAGGCTGGGCTAAGGCTGGGCTAAGGCTGGGGCTGGGTTGGGCTGGGCTAAGGCTGGGGCTGGGGTTGGGTTGGACTAAGGCCTGGGCTGGACTAAGGCTGGAGCTGGGCTGAGGCTGGTGCTGGGCTGGGGCTGGGGCTGGGGCTGGGGCTGGGGCTGAGGCTGGGGCTGGGGCTGGGGCTGGGCTGGGGCTGGGGCTGGGGCTGGGCTGAGGCTTGGGCTGGGCTGGACTAAGGCTGGGGCTGGGCTGAGGCTGGGGCAAGGCTGGGGCTGAGGCTGGGCTAAGGCTGAGGCTAGGGCTGGGGCTGGGGCTGGGCTGCACAGTGTTGTGAGCTGGGCTGCTTATCTCTTTTCTCTTTCAGGGTGAAGATAACAACCCTGGGCAAATATGAACAAAATAATACAAAATAATCTGTTACATTCTGTTAAGATGTATTGCATAACATGCATCGCTAAGTAAACTTAATATCTGTAGTAGATCACATTCATGAAAGTGTAGTTGTAGCCAATATTCTGAAGAGTTAAATTAGGTTAGTCAATACAAGATAGTATATATATATATATATATACAAATGTTTTAATTATTTATTATTATTCATTTATTATTACATTAAATCGTTTTTAAAGTTGTTGAAATTGAAGTTACATTTAAATCTGAAGCCAAAGATAAAAATGATCTTGAGGTATTTTTCAGCCTGGGTATCATTCTACGTGTGTAGCTGTCACCCAATGACAACCTTAAGCACTGTGTTTACAGTAGGTGCATTCACACACGCACATCACACTACACAACATGCCCCACACATGCAAACCATTAATCACTCACTTTACACATGGTGTGTTTGTTGAAAATAGAACTCAGCGTGAGCGCAAATATACGCAATCAGGCAGGAACGGTCGGCGTACGTCACCAATTTCTTTGTCATTTAATTTAATATTTAATAATAAAATACTATTTTCTGATTAAATCAGAGGAACATTAGGTCTCATCACGGGAGGTAATTCACGACTTGATTAAAAACCCCTGAGCGATCAAAAGTCACTCCATCTCATTAGCGCCCAACTCTTCCTCTCTTCTCTTCTTCTTTTCTCCTTTATCCACCTCTTTTGCCTCACCGGCGCAACTTCATCAATCTCACTGTCACACTAGTTTGGTCTTTTTAGGAGGAACCGTAACTCCAATCTATATATCTCCAGTGGAGCATGTTATTCCCCCCTTCTCTTCCCTCCCTACACCCCTTTCCCACTCATCTCAATCACCTTCCTCTTTGTCTCTGCTGAAGAATGTGAGTCTGCCTGTTTGTGTTCTTTTGGAGAGTGTCTGCGTGTGCGAGCGAGCGTCTGGTGGCTGTTGAACAAAGTGGATGGCTATGATTGTCCAGGTAAGGGTTCATGGTCAAGGTTCGAAAACTGCCAGATTCAGTGACGAATAACACATGCATGTGAGGCTGATGGGGGGGGGGGGGTGTTTGTGGGGTTCTCTCTCCTAAAGATCAGGCTGAGGAAGGACTACACACGATGGTATAAAGAACTGAACATTGTTCAGCACTGAGAGCAACCATGACAGTGTCACCAACTGACCTGCTCGGACCAGCATTCCTTTTTGTATCACACTACAGCCCCAATGCATTATGGGGAAAACCAATCCAGAGGATTGTTCGTTTCTAAGAATTCATTTAAATCGAAAATGTCTCCCAGGAGGTACGTAGACAGACCTACACTGGACTTGGCATATATTGGCAAAGGGCACCATTATAATACCAAAACACAGAGCTATGTTAAATATGCTCAATTCAGGCGAAATGAATTGAATTTTAGATTCTGCTCGACCACTCGCTCGTCTAATTCAATCCACCCACCTCACCAGCTGAGGCAGAGTGATCAAGTCAGCGTGAAGAGATCCTGTTGGAAGGTTTGAGGAACGGGAGGGTGGGAGCCTGAGAACTGAGTGGGATTGGGCCAATGTTTCGATCATGAGGCATTAACCGCAAACACCTACTCGCTCTCTCTCACCTTCTGCCTCTTTCCTTGCTGCTTCTGCAAACAGGAAAACAACATTGTTGTTCCTCAGAGCCGCTAGGCCTCTGGGAGTGACAGGGAGAGAGAGATAGGGAGAGAGACAGAGAGGAAAGGAGACGAGGGGGGAGGAGAGAGAGGGAGAGGAAGGGGAAGAGTGACAGGAAGTAAGATGAGGAGGGACAGGGAAGAGAAATGAGAACGAAGGATGAAAGGAGAGGTCGAGAGTGCAAATAGAGGAAAAGAAGGGCGGCCTTCTAACATCTGATCAGGCCCTCACCTCTGAAAGCGTCCCTCCTCCACCTCCACCACCACCACCGCCGCCGCCACCTATCCCCTGCAAACAGGCCCCATTCCATCAGGCCCCCGCATCATAGACGCAGGATAAATAAGACCCTGTCAGTGGGAGGACGCACTGGGATGCCACTTAAGAACTGCCTGCAAAGCCGGCTCCATCCATTAAAGCGGCGAGACGTCCCCGTCCCTCTGCCGTCAACCGTCCCCCTGTCAGTTTGGGAGCACGACTGGGGAGCAGGAGCAAGTGACAGCAGACAAAACAGGAAAGGTCCAAAAAGTGAGCAAGGGAGAGGGGCAGAGAGAGCAGCCCGCCTTGGCAGAGGGTGATGGATGATGGCCTGTCTCCGCCCGGCACCAGGTGGTAGATATCCATATCTGAGACAGGAGCTAATGGAAAAGATCATCTGGGACCTGGGATAGAGAAGTTCACAGTCGCCTTAAAGTTTTTGTGAATATACGATGTCAAGGAAACCATTAATGCATTAAGCTTTCTAGCTCATATCTCACAGTCTTGCTGATTAGATAAGGCTGTCTCTACACTAGACATAGTTTGGTATCAGAACACAGATCTGGTTTTCAATTTTTTTGCGGTTACTGTCGTTGGATTGGTGCGATTAGATGATGGTTTAAAACATTTATGCTGGGGGTAAAATACAAATCCACATTTCCCTTTTAAAACCTCATAACCTTACAGATTGAACTCAAACAACACACACTGCCTGGGACTGTTCCTGGTTGCATTTACGTTTCAGTCATTTAGCAGATGCTGTTATCCAGATCGATTTACGAGTACAGGGACATTTCCTCTGAGGGATATAGGGTGAAGTGCCTTGCCCAAGGACACGACTACAACTATGAAGGCGCTACAGGTCGATGATTACAAAATCTGTCAGATTTAAAAATAGCTTCTTTCCAACAGCTATCAGGACTTTAAATGAATCAATGTTTTGATGTAACCTGTATAAATGTGTGCTCCTGTTGTTGTTGTTTTTTTTCTGTTGCTGTTGATGGAACCTGACACATGAGAGACGTGAGCTTAACTGCTGTATCGAAAGCAAATTCCACCAATTCTGTTGTGTGGCCTTTAATAAATGATTGATTGAATGACTGATGTCATGTAGCGGCAGACGGTAACTGAACCCACAACCTTCCAATCACCAGCCCAACGCCTTAACAGCTGAGCCACGTGGTTAAACGGCGCGCCGGTAAAGCACTAGCTTCACTAACCACTTCAGTGGTGTCTTGATCTCAGCCTTTCTTCAGGGGTGACAAGACGCTCTGTCCGCACCTTTTCCTCACGATGAATTTCTTGACGATTTGCTGTCAGACCCATGTACCATTCTGTGACGTTAACCTTAATGTGAACTTACAGGACACACACACACACAGACACACACACACACAGACACACACACACACAGACACACACACACACAGACACATACAAGGCTCTCCTCTCTCCTCCTGGCATGTCGACATGACAGTCTATCCTACTTTACGAGAGAGAAAATAGTCTCGAACATGAAAGCAGAGTATAAAAGTTTCCCCCCTTGAAGTTGTCGGTGTTACATCAGTCCCTGAGTTTTCGTGCCACGCTCTATTTTATCTGTGAGGTGACAGAAACGCCATCCTTGACTGCTCCCGTGCCAGACACACGAGGACGAGGAGAGCGGAGCGGAAAGGTAGAACACCGCAAGCACAAAGGAGGGAGGGCAGGAAGGAGAGAAGCGGCTGAATGTGAGAGAGAAAGGTGACGGAACGAGAACGTACGATATGTTTTTGGAAGAGAGGCAGAGAGAAAGGGAGAATAGGGAAGAGAGATGGAGACAGAGGTAGAGAGAGAGAGAGAGAGAGATAGCTGACGGGTCAGAACGAGTGAGTGAAAATTGGGAGAAGAAGGAATTCGTTTGGAAGGCACAGTCTACCTATGTCACATAATGAGCTCAATCATACAATTAGCAACGGGGCTTCACTTGTTCTAGTGGCAGAACATTCCAGATTGAGAGGCTCTATCGGAGATGGTGCGGGAAATGTCCGTCCCAGTTACACAATTATTGTGTAAAGAAGGGAAAGATAGACCGACATAAATAAAACATGCACACTAACACACAAGGGCATGTTTATGCGTCGAAAGAGTTGAATTAGTCTGAGGGTGTCTGAACGCTGCAGAATCAAAGGTCCTTGATCCATACCAAGTCATACTCAGGCACGACTTACACGAGGGAGGAAGAACGTGCGGAACAAAAGGATCGCGTCGGCAGAGAGTTGTTTGGAGAAACGTGTTTTTCTTTCTTTTCTTTACCGGTGATTTAACCGCCCTGTCCAGCGTGAGTCAGATGGGTGCCAGAGATGATCCCCCCCCACCCACCAACACACCCCACCTACCGACACACTCGGCATAACTGTGGAAGAAATTAGATTTCCTGTGTACTTGTATTAATCACTACTGCACACACCTTCTCTGAAGACTGTTGTAACGTCATTACCTCCTGACTGTCACTATCTATGTTTACATTCTTGTGCCCTATGAAAGAATGCTCTCTTGCCTTCGTCCGGGAGAGAGCCATGATTGAGACCTAAGCCTTGTACTGTCTTCATTTTGTTGCCAGAGGTCTGGTCATTTCTCTCCCAATCTGCAGGTTGTTAAATACGTATTTAATCCAGAACTCAACTGAACTGTCACTCCGTTTATCAAGAGACGGACAAAACACTTTCTTCAACATGTCCCTCACACAAACATATTTGTCCCAAACAACCACCCCCCCCCCCCCCCCCCCCCCACGGACCCGATGAATCCAGGCGCCGGCAGACATTAGCCTCACGTGGAGCCGATGATGTTCGAGTCGCTGCAGCAGCAAATAATGCTGATGCTAATTGTGTTTGCGGAGAGATGAACCACCGCAAATGGCTAGCGTGACTGCTCTCACGGTGCGATCGGCACATCTTCCATCCCTGGGTGAGCGCGCTCTCATGCGGATCCGAGTTTGTCATGTAAATCGGGCCTCACTTTTAAGGCAGTAAAACGTTGGTAGAATTTCCCTTGGGGGGGGGGGGGGGGGGGACGTATAGGTCTAGAATGGATGTCTGGAAAGTACAGGATGTGTCTAACCCTACATCACAGCTACTATCAGAGGCCATAAAAGTCAGACAGATATTTCTTTTATGTGAAAAGTTGGCAACATTTTACATTAGTGTCATGTTACAATGTACCGTCATTTCATAACATTAAGTTTCAATACATTCTGTATTGTTATGAAGGTAATAAAGAACATCAGTAATACACAATACGGAGTTTATGAGCTGATTTAAAGTAGAAGTCTGCTTTATGGGGGGTTTTCTTGCCCATTTTTCACAACTTCCCCCATCGAAGCAGGTTGTTTGTCAAAGTCTGAACCATATGCTTAGCTACGCTACTTCGTACTTGTTTTGATGTACCTTTTGGGCCAAATGCAAATTTGAATCCAAATTCTGATCTTCCTCGCTCGCTAACTCAGTCAGTCATTAACGGTCACTCATTTCCTGATTCACTCAGTCTCTACCAGTCACTAACTCATTCACTCAATCTTGCTCAGAAACAAGATTGAGATTAACAAAAATTAATTTTGCTGCTAACATGAGCGCACCAGTTCTGTCACGGTAGAAAGGTTCCCACAGACACATCAGTTAGTAATTTAATCACGCTCATATGAATGCCATAGACTTTCTGTTTAAATACAGAAAACATTTGGACAGCGCTTGAGTTTTGGGCTGAAATAGAATGGTTCATGAACGTCTGTATGGAGAGAAACAGCCCTCCCTCACCCAGCTGTCAGTCTAGATATAAAGGAATCTTGAAAAGCTCACGGTAAATCTTCTGCAAATCATGCAAAGGTCTGGCTAGTTTCCTGCTTGAGCTGTGCCCACCAAAGACCTTCTGTTGACTGCTGTTATTCTCTTTTAATAACACATTCCTCACACATTTAAGACACTCTTGAACAGTGTGGGAAAACAGATCTCTGGTAACGTTTATCCTTGTGCTAAATTTCCATTCAAATGGGAATGAGTTAACACTGTCAAGATCATGCCAATGAATTCCAGTAATCCAACAAAAGGATTCAAATATTTATATATTTAATCTGCACCTGACCAGATTATTCCTAACCCAAGAATGGTACAGTCCATCTTTGACAGTCATTGAGCTTTGATCTCTCAACAAGTGCCTGATGAGTGGGCCGGAGAGAATATCTACTGTAGTGTGTGACCTTCATCTCTGAACACCGATGACTTACCATCACATCATGGTTACCGAAGCTTCAAGGGCGCTAGTCTTTGTTGCACTGTGTTTGAGCGTTCAAAATGTCAAAGAGATCTGCTGTCTATTCCAGCAGCATTTTGTCTTCCTACAGATCCGTTTGACAATTCCATTCCATGGTTAATCGATGCAGTTTACACCTTCGGGTTGACAAGTTGACAAGCCATGGAGATATAAGCACGGTTTGGAAGTTAGAAAGTGATAAAAAAGAGTAGAAAACGTTGACTATTCATGGACATGTTTTTGAAGTGTATGCTGCGAAATGCTGCGAATTTAGAAGTGCCATGTGTGCATCACACACGGCTGTCTATTGTGTTTTTCCATTCCTTAGCTCTATGTCTAATTGCCGGAGGCTCAACAAAATAGGTTCCTCCATCACATGCGTGAGACCAATTTAAGGCACTGACCACCGTGAAATATGACACTGAAATTGTTACTTCTCAGGAGAAAATACATCAAAAAAAGTTAAACACCCTGCTCTGAGCCAGGGTTTAACCTAGTCTCTTGCCCCAAGGAACGGAATAATCTGTCAAAGACTCGCTTAAGTCATACAGACACAGAAAGCTGCATGGTGCTGTAACTGCAGACCTACATCAGTCTCACAGCTGGGTTGAATTGCTGTACGGTAGGGTTTCACTCTCTTTCTTTTGATATGATATGTGATTTCAGAAGGCCGTGAAGACATGATTAAAGTGTAGATATAAAAGCCATGATATTCCCAGCATGCCAATTACAGATCATTACAAAGCTCAAAACCAAACTGACTTGAACCTTCACTTGCTCTTTAAGAAACACTTAGGACACTTTTTTATTAGACATTAAAAAAGCTATTTGCATGGAAATGACTGGACTCTTACATAGACAGTATGTTTCAATACAACACACATAATCATCCAATCATGTTATACGACCCTACGAGTATAGTATAATTCTACATTTTAAAATGTCTTTACATAGGTCAGGGGTCAGCAACCCTGGTCCTAGGGAGCCGCTGTCCTGAAGGTTTTGGCTGTTTCCCTGCTCCAGCACACCTGATTCAAATAGAGGGTAATTATGAGGCGTCCACAGAGCTTGATAACGACACTTCAGTAGAATCAGGTGTGTTGGAGCAGGGAAACAGCTCAAATCTTCAGGACAGCGGCTCCCTAGGCCCAGGGTTGCTGACCCCTGACATAGGTCATTTATTCATTCATTATCTACTGTTTATTAGCGGTGCCGCTTATTCCCGTTAGGGGTCACGGGTGACTCGAGCGTATCCCAGTTACCTTTGGGCCTTAGGTGGGGTACACACTGGACTGGGGCCAGCTAGTCGCAGGGCTACTACTACGTAGTTCCTAATGTACTTCATTGAGGTTTTTCGTTTTTTAAACAAGTGATAAAGGAGAGGTAAAGATGAAGGGGAGCTTGGGATTCCCAGCGATCGGTGGATGTTAACTTTAACCTTGTTTAGGAAACGCAAACTCCAACTGGCCCTTCACAGCCTCCACTGACTCCCTGCACCTCTTTTCATGTTCTGAATACAACTTTGTTCCCATCCGCGATATCGCCCTCCGCCGACACTTCATATTGACTTGCGATCAAAGAGGATTCATGCACTGCTGCTTGGATGTAAACGGACTTGTGGTGAATAACCTGGGGCTTGGAAAAGACTGACAAGAGTAAAAACTAAAGTGAAGTATGGTAGTTCATCTAACAAGCCATCTTATAGGCCCACTCATTTTTACAATATTTAAATACATTTTTGGGGTACAGGCAAAATTACTATAAAGCTACTGAAACCAGTGTTGCCTTTCTGAGTCACAATTGATTTCAGTTTGTTCCCTCTTCAGTAGTAACTTGAACTGTTCAGAGTGGAAAGGGAGTTGGGCTAGTGATCAGAAGGTTGCGAGTTTGAACCCTGTGGCGACATGACGTTGTGTCCTTGGGCAAGGCACTTCACCCTACTTGCCTCAGTGGGGAATGTCCCTGTACTTGCTGTAAGTTGCTCTGGATAAGAGGGTTTGATATATGTAAACGTAATGTAATGTTTGTTGTAGGACCTCAAAGGGGTGGCACCATAGGGTGCCAATTCTGCTCTGGTAGTGCAAGAGCTCATGGGCCCCGAACCTTCATGTTTGCATCTTTGTTGTGTTCATGTTTCATCGTTGCGGTTATGTGACTTCAAATTGCACCGGTTGTCAGTTCCAAAGTAGAGGTAATCACAGCTGTCACTATAACTTAGTTTGGAATAAGAATGGATGATTTCAGGATTTAAGGATAAGAATGGATGATTCCTGTGGTAATTGGATGAGAGTTGTATTATGAATAAATCTGTTTTCCTGGGGTTGTGTATGGAACACAGGATTTGCTGTAGACGCACGAATCTCTGCTTCTAAAAGATGACTTCCATGCTCGTCATAGTACATACTCCTATCCTGTGAAGCATGAAAGATATCGCCTGGCTTCGGTAGCGACCCAATCAGCAAACAATCCATCTTATTTAATAACTTGCCTGCAACCGGCTTCCTGTTTTTGTCTCACTGTTCCTGCTCATTAGGTTTGCAGGCTCTCAACCTGTGTCCAACTTGGAAAAAAAGAGAGCACAGACGAGTTGTAAAGACAAGGTGGAAAAAACCATTTAAGTTTAAATAACTTTCAATCTCTGATCAGTGGACTTCATTCATTCGAAATCATCTTTTCATTTGGTTCATCTGCTCCACAGTGCATCGCTTTCGCGGTCTTGTTTGAAGAATGAAAAAGTCTGATACGTGGAGCGTTCTTACGCACTACAGAGGCAGTTTGTGTGTTTTGTTTGGCAGGAATGTTTGGAGCCCCAGTGTAACTCAATCGCAGATCTTCACTCCCCTCCTCAGTCCAAAAAATCCCTCTTCTTAGCCCTATTACACGGTTGGAACAATAGACCCACTCTGCTCTAAACAGTCTAAACTCCATAACATCCGACATCCAGGCAAAAAGATCTGAGAGATAAACAAGTGAAAATGAAGGTTAATGGCTACAGTTCCTCTATATACTAGATATTCCCATATGCCTTTTAGAAAAAGGCTCTTTTTTTTTGACGGCTTTGAATTTAGAAGACGTCACATTTCTCACTGAGTGGAACGGAGCTCTCTGAAGCTCTGACATAAATCTCACCGGGCTAACTCGTATGTGTCTTGTCAGGGATCTGCCCGACAGTGTCCGTGACACCAGAGATTAAGCGAAGATAATTAATTGCTTCTTGTACTGCCCAGACCTCATGGATGAGGTCATGGTTGAGGGGAAACGTAAGACTTTCTGTAGTTGATCCACTGAGTCTAGACCTCTAGATGCTTCTCCTGCTTTGTTGAACTGGCTTAGTTATTAGGTTCAGCTTTTCCAAATACCATAATACAGACGTCATTCGTCCTCGTGTCATCCATTAAGTGGACACTGATGACAAACTGCCACGTCCCTGTCGTGGACCAGCCCTGTTTTTTTGTTCTCTCTCTGTCCTTTGTCAGTCAGTCCCTTGTCTCGTCTCCCCTTGTTTGTTCTCAGACTTTAGCATTCCTGTCCACACACTCCATCTCCCCTGTTAACCGCACACACCTCTGGCTCATCTCCAATCAACTCGGCAGTATATTAACACCAGTTCCACGTATACGCTTCGCCAGTTGAATGTAGCTATTTGCTTGCGTTAGTTGGCTCCTATCTGCCTCACTATAAGTGACGCTCTAGCACTTCCCTCGGTAGCCTGGATTATTCTGTCTGTTTTAGAGTCGACCCTGACATCTGCCGTTTTTTTTGGACCTGTCTTCTCCGCCCAGCGTTCCCCAAGTACCCAGCTACCATCAGCCCCTGCCTGCTTTCAGTAACTATACTAAGACTGTTAACCACTTCCTGTG
Organism: Neosalanx taihuensis; assembly: GCA_030340665.1. Lineage (NCBI taxonomy): Eukaryota > Metazoa > Chordata > Actinopteri > Osmeriformes > Salangidae > Neosalanx > Neosalanx taihuensis. The sequence goes on from CM059292.1 coordinate 9,873,892, forward strand.
TTCGGACTCTTGAGTTTGGATCAAGTCAGCCCCTGAGGCAAAGTCTAGGCTGGGGGAAAATGCCTCAGTGATAAGTTTCAAACTCTTAAAAAACCCCAGAAGTTCATCTTAACTATTGATCTGCCAATAGGGAGGTGGCAGTATCAGAGTAAGAGGACAGGCTTTGCACTGACTCTGAGGAAATCAATATTTTGGGGTTCCAGTGGATAATTGCTGGCTAATTACCAATAGAATGCCATTGTGTGCGAGTGAAGGCATTAGAAAGGCATTAGAAAACCAATGACCCAAGCGAGGGAGAAAGAGGGAGATCGAGATGACTAGATTAGCTCAGGGGTGTGAAGGGAGGACCAAAAATAAGATACATGTGTTTTCCATGCCTGTGGCAGAGTACAATTACACTTACAGTAAGTGGCAGACATTACATTTAAAGAAACACACCACGAAGAGGAGTGAAATCAGATGACGCCAATGAGATCTGGTTACATTATTAGGATTTGAGGATCATTCACATTCCCCTCCTGGGTCCAAAAAATGATAATAATAATAAAAACATGTTATATGATATATAGCCTCTATTATATGAGAATGGTTTATCTCCATGTTGTCTGTAACTGTCTGTGTGATAGCCCTGCGACTTGCTGGCCCCAGTCCAGGGTGTACCCTGGAAGTAACTGGGATAGGCTCACCCATGACCCCTAATGAGAATAAGCAGCACCGCTAATAAGCAGTAGATAATGAATGAATGAATGAATACTTCCAATCATAAGCTCTCATTTGCTTAATGAAACATTTTCCATCTCAATACCAGTTCTGCCCACCAGTGTGCAATTCAGCTTCAACTTTATAAAAACTTAGCAAACTTTTTTGTATTAAATATGTCATATCCTTACTACAGCTTGCTTTCCCAAGCAAGCAATTTAAAATCCGCACGGCTACATTTTCTACTCTAATCCCTATTCTAAAGCATTTTTATTTAGGTTTGAGACACCAGCCAACATTTTGAGTCTTTACATGATGCCACAATTTGGGTAGCCATTACATTAGCCATTACTTTAAGCCGTTATGACTTAAAGGAACAAAGTCTGACACGTGGGTGAGTGAATGAATGAAAATGGATGGATGGGTCGCCCAGTATCCCTGTGTCCTATACGTCATTAGACAGGTAAAAAAGTGTGTGTGTGTGTGTCCTGCACGTGCGTGCTTCCATGTGTGTCTGCACATGCACCGGCTCTTGGCTCATGTTTGTACGCAAGTGTTTGTTTATCTAAGCCCAAGGTTGTTGTTATCACCGTGCTGAGATGGAAAGGGCAATTAGTCATTAATTAGCTTGTCATAGTTGGCTGAGCAGATAAGCAAGGGTCTTCTTCGTAGGGATTTGACCCCTAACTGAAGCTTGACCTCTAGGTCCATGATTAAAATAAGACGTGATAGCTGTCCAGTTGACTTAACAACATTTCGAAATATTCTCACCTATTTTATTTTCTCTCTTCAATTTAACCAATCACACATTGAGACAAAAGCTCTTTTTCAATGAATGTTGGCCAGGACAGACGGAAAAAGCCATTTGGATAAGAGGCTTTTAAAACATAAAATATGAAAAACAAACTGAGAGCATTCCCAGTTCAGCGCAGATACCAACCAGCTCAGTGAACCCAAACAGCAGACCCTTTCAACAGGCCGACTTTCCAGAAACATCAAATTGACATTATGAACACCAGGGACCTAGGAGTGGCTTCAGCATTGTAGCTAATAACTTTCCAAAAGTTGACTCACTTCCAGGAGAGAGTTTCGTCTTTCCCAGCTCTATAAAAACCCAGCGTACCTGTTAAAGGAGAGGCGGTCAAGGACATATTAGGCAGCTGCCAACTGCAAACATCAGACAGGTGTAAATTGGTAAGGGGTGGGGTTTACCCAGGAGTGAACTGAGTCAAACGCAGTATGCTAAGAAACCAACCCTGCATGCTTATCAGTGACATCCATCCATCTGCGGATATCTCTTCACAAAGAAACTGTTTTCCATAAGATGTTATTGCCAGTATTACAATCTAAATATATATATTCTTCTAATTACGAGTGACACTGTGTATAGCACAACTAAATACATGGTTAGGAAAAAAAAAAGCAGGCTGAGAATTCAAGGGAAAATAAGAATGTGTTAACCTGTAAATGTGTCAGAATGAAAGATGGATCCTTCTCAGTTACTTCTCCACCACTCTGAAATAGTTTGACATTGAACTGCATCAATGCCATGGTTTTAAACGTCCTCATTAAACTTACTTCCTTCTTGTTGCATCCGGTCATAGGTAGGTACACTGGTAAAATGTTGGTGCGTTGTCTTTTATTGTGTGTTTGGTTGACAGCTGTTTTTTAAAAATGGGATTCATGAAATCTAATTTACTGACAAAAGTGCTTCAAGTTCTGGACCCCTTTGTGGCAGCCTGGCTGTAAGATAGAAAGAGACTTGGGAATGAATGCAGGCGAAGTAAAAGTCAGGGGTTCATGATTAATTCTCCCTTAAATCCAATTGGGACATTCAACATTGTCCATGGAAACTTTTTAAAAAAAACAGTCGACAAGTAGAATAGAAAAGTGGAATACAAAATGATACGAAGTGAGTTTTGCTAAATGTTTGCATAGACATTGGTTGATTTGTGGAATTGTGGCCTGGTAAGAAAAGAGGGAGTCAGATGGCTCAGCGGGTTAAGGTGTTGGCCTTGTGAGTGTTGTGAGTTCGAACCCCGGCTGTGATGTTGTGTACTTGGACAAGGCACTTCACCCTACTTGCTTCAGGGAGAATGTCCCTGTACTTAATGTAAGTCGCTTTGGATAAAAGCGTCTGCTAAATTAATGAATGTAATTGTAAAAGAGATAGTCAGACAGCCTGGGTTTCCAGGCTTAGAAATGATTAGGGGTGGCAGAAGTAGCAGGTCAATGATTAGGGTTCTGTTTAGGGGAAAGCCCTTCCAAGTCAGTAGCCTGCATGGCCTTCTGACATCCAGCACAGAGAGTTACGTAATGCTGTCAACATGTAACACAGAACATGTATGTTTTGGCGTGAACACACAGGGCTGCAGTAGCTTTGAGAACATGCTCACATATTTTAGAGTCAGAATAGAATGTTTTTTCTTCTTCTCCGGATTCAGTCTCAACATGTAATTTAGCAGGAAATGACATTCCATACTGAACGACACAAACTTAAACTTAATGAATAATAAATATGCTCCAAAAAGTTCTCTCTGCCAAAGACACATGTGGGTTCATTAAACTGGAGACACTTAAATATGGTATGACACTCATTAAATCAATAGCATAGACTTAAATATGTGTCACGACTGACCAAGTGGTCAGTAACTGGGCCTTACAGATAGCCGGTTTTTGTGCTGTATTCACATGCGTTCCATTGCATATGTGTAGGTGTTCGTTCAAATTCAGATTTGGTCAACTTGTTTTTCAGGGCGCATGTGGCTAGATTGGCAGCATATTCTGTTCATGTCTTTGGTTGAGTTATTTCAGTCACATGACATTCTAACATAGCTCCCTCCCATTTGATTTGTGATTCACCAGAACCTGCATGGTGTCATGTGATCAAAGACCTCTTTCATTCTTTTTTTCTTTCTTTCTTTCCTTTCACTCTTTCCATTCCTGTTCCCATTTTTCAGGCCCATTTACTTATTTATATAAAGAGGAATACACTGAAAGCCTGACCCACATACACAAGGATTATTTACAATAAGTCAGTGGAACTTTTCAACTTTACATTCAGTCCAGCAGACGCTCTTATCCAGAGTGACTTACAGCACATACAGGGACATTCCTCCTGAGGCAAGTAGGGTGAAGTGCCTTACCCAAGGACACAGCTCTCTCAACTTATCATGAAATCAATGTATCAGAAAAAAAGTTCTATAAATCTATGGGGGAGGATTAAGAAAGGTAAGACTGACCAGATCACATTTGAGAGGAGACAGGAAGTTCTAATAACTAATAGGTATGCTAGTCATGAAACATAAAAACACTGTGGACTAATCTAGTTTATTGATAGAGGACTGGAAACTCTCTTGCAGACTTTCTTGTGTCTGTTTTATGCTAATTTGTTCAGGAAGTGAGCTGAATGACCAATTGGAAATGATTGACAATTTGACATTCTATTAAAATAATTCTAATTTAACGGGGTAGTTAAATGAGCTTCTGTTTGCAAATCCCATAGGAACATTCTAGCTAAACGAAAGAGACATATTGCTGACCTTTATTTTCCTAATGAGAATTTTCAAGACAGTAAGATTATTATGTAGCACTAGTCATTGATAGACACAAACTATTGGCTGGTTAATGTATTGGGTAAAATTATTTGCTAATCATATTTACCGAAAAACAGCAGATTATGATATAAAAAATATATATTTCCTTGCACAGTAATCATGTCAAAAAAATGAATTGATAATGCTTTGGAGTAACAAATGTATTTCAAATGAAAGAATGGTGGTGGTTCATTCAACAGAAAGCTGAAAGGGAAAACTTCTTCCTCCAGCTCAAAAAGTACATTACATTTATCAGACGCTTTTATCCAAAGCAACTTACAGTCAGTACAGGGTCATTCTCCCAGAGGCAAGTAGGGTGAAGTGACTTGCCCAAGAACACAAAGTCACATAGCCACAGCCAGGGCTTGATCTCACAACCTTCCGATCATGAGGCCAACCCCTTAACCACTGAGCCATCTGACTCCCCCCGACTTCAGACACGATGCTGAAGTGTGCACTATGTGCCTGCACAGCAGACCCTGAGTCTGACTTCACTGAGTCAGCATCCGTAAATGATCATTTAATCCTATAAAATGTTCATACAGTACATGTGCAATATCCCACGGGCCTGAAGCGCACTTGGCAACAACTGAAAATGAAATGAAAACGAATGGAAAACGTAACGCAAACAAGTGAGGCATATTGAGCGTTTTGGCGTGCAGGTTTATCGAGGTATTTCCCCATCGGTCATAAACCACAGACATGAACCACTGTGGACCAATGTGGGTCCGGTGGTTAGTTACCTTCTACCTGTCTCATTTTCTTTACAATCCCACCACTTTCTGTATTTTCACACTGCGAAACCAATGTGCATGTGTGTGCATTCTCTAATATTTGGACAAACTTTTGCATTCAATAAAGAAATAAAGTGACCCACACAAACTTGATTATAATCATTTTTATAACCATGACAAAAGTCAAATCAATCAATACATTCCCTGAGCAATTCAGTGGTCCGATGAAAACACCTTCCAGTAATAAACAGACGATCAATTGGATCTGGCTTCAGGAACAGTAGTAGATGTCCCAGCGGTAGGGGCATCACCAATGCTGACGTTCCCCTGTGAGTTTACTTGTGTTAAGGTATTAGCATGCCAGAAGAGCTGACTGTCCAACTCTTTTCCCTGAGCAGCGCTCGACAAATACATTTCTGCAGGTCTATCTACATCTCTGTCAATTGCCATTGTTCAAAAGGTTAATACAATCCTAAATAGGCCAATCAGGGCCTTGAATTTCAATGCTGGCAATCATCCCACCCTCCTGCATAGGTTAGCATAGACGGCACCTCGTAGAAAAATGATATGATTTGAAAGACAACATCCCACATTTCCCACTATTTTATCACATAGTAGCCTGCTGTTCTAGCCCGGCAGAGAGAAAACTGCAGTGGGCGACCCTGTTTGTTATCTTGAAGTGAGCTGTTGTTTAGAAAGCAGGATCTCTAGAGTGGCTTAGCTGGTTTGATGCCCATCTTTTGATGATCCGTTCCATGACATTTTTCAAAGATCGTATTCCACATTCATGAAAATGTTAATGCAGCACATGTTTATTAATGACATATGCTGCCCTTGTGCTGATTTGGAGTGCGAACTAAGGCCACGAGAAACGACTTGAGAGAAAGAATGTTTGAAAGGAAAAAGTTCAGGGGGTCTTCTCAGCGTGACTGTGTGTGTGTGTACGTGTGTTTGGGCGTGTGCGCGTGCGCGCGCATGTGTGTGCACATGAAACAGGGGTGTCTAAAGTGGTTTATGCTGGACCACGTGATGGTCCAGACACCAAAGTCCTAGTGTGGAGGCTGGGGGCCACTTTGCGCAGGAGGTCACATCAAGGAAAACACTCCGGCATTTTCCTTCCCGTTCCCCCCCCCCCCCCCCCCCGCCTCCCCCCACTTCACTTAGATAACCAGGATATATTTACAGTCAGTATCTCACTGTACGTACATCCCCAGTTATCTCCTCCACTCCACCGCTGCAGCTCTGCTGTGTAGCACAGGGTGAGTGACTCTAGCTTCCCTACGCTCTCTCATGGAAGATCCATTATAGATTAAATGCATGTTATGTCAAATTAACGATGGAGTTTATGCATTAGCATTTCGAATGTGCAACGCGCAATATTACTGTCTGTTATTGTGCAATGTGTGTTTGTTGCTGATTCAGATGAAAAAGAACAGATGCTATTAGCAGATGGTGCTGAGAAGGACGAGTTAAAGGAGAATGAGGGAGAGAGAAACCACACAGTAGATTTGTATTCTTATTCATGTTCATATTATCAACCACACAATTGTTAATAATACAAATTATTGCAGTACTTTAAAGTGGAATAATAATAATATTGCTGGTATTAAAACTATTATTAACTAACTTTGAACAGCTCTAGGAGTGTCAATACAGAAGTTTGAATTTGTTATATGGAATGAATATGGCATGAACATGAAAGAATAGCTGATTTAATCAGAACAGAATCTGATTTGAACACCCTGAACAAATCCAAGGGAGATCTTTCTATTTTAAAAGCTCCTTTAACCTAAAATGAACTTTTACTTTTAAACATACTGATAGCAGTTAAAGTCTCTGCTCCTTCTTCCTGATGATGGTACAGGATGTACTGGATCTTCAATCAATCAGTCTAGACCCTTCATCCGCAAAAGCGCCTTTGAAAAAAAGCAGAAAAAGGAATTCTCTGAACCAATCTTTTTCCGATTGAGGATAGGTTCTCTAAAGAACGGTTCTAGTTCTTTACTCTGATGTAGGCTATCACTTGAGTTCCTAATTTAGACTCTTGGGTTCCTTTGTGTCTCCTGAATATGCAACAACGCCTCGTGGTCTAGAACATTCCGCTACTGTAGGCTTTGATCTCCTTAACCTGAGTTCATTTGAATATCCTTCTGTCATCCTCACCAGTCTGCCGCACTTGCTTGATGTTTCTCGAGTTCCAAGCGTCTCTCGACATCAGTCCCTTCCTGCCCTTCCTGGTTGCGCTGTCCAATCAGAAGCCTCCCTCCGCGCGGTCTTCCATAGAGTCTGAATGAGCGCGGTTTCACGTCGTGGGGATGGTGAATGACATGTGCATCAGTCATGTTCAGTTTTGCGTCAACTCCCCAACTGGTTCCAGCGAGGTCAGCGGCCAGCCCGCCTAATCCCACTTCTCATAACCAGGGCGAACTCAACATCCAACCCCCTGGGTAGATTTTCACGTTCTCCTTTTGCTCTTTCCATCTCGTTCAGCCTGACTGCTGCTCAGAAAACACAATGTTTTTCTGCCTGTGTTCAGCTGATCGTTTGGCGGGGAAGGAACGATCGTTCCCCACCCCCCTCACAAATTTTCATCCATAGCCTTGTGTAACTGCCAGTGTTTAAAGGCCTGATGAGTTTTCCGAAGTCCATAGGAATGGATAGTAAAAAGCCCATTACGGATGTTTATTTGATCACCTGCCGGATGGAAGACCAGCTGTTATCGTTAGGTCTTAATGGTTATTTTTTCAGCGTTCTCCTGAACCAAGGCGAGGCAGTGTGATACACATGCTGACAATCAAATGATACTTTAGCTGTTATGAATATGTATTTGATGGATTGCCTCAGCACAATCCTGACAATTATAATTACGGAGTAAATCATTGACAATTATGCTAAGTATCTTTCGACAGTTAACAACTACCAACAACTACCAGGTGTGTGTGTGTGTAGAACAGCTTGCTCTCTCTCTCTCATGCACAAAGACAACACAGCGCCACATCTCTCTTGTGTCTCTCTCACACATGCACAGATACACATGTGCGCGCACACACACACACACACACACACACACACACACACACACACACACACACACACACACACTCACAGACTCCCCTCTCTCTCTACTCTCTAATACAACCATCCTGCTCTCTCACCTACTGTCTCACTTGAACAAGACACACATTCGATCCCTTCTCTCTCTCTCTCTCTCTCTCTCCCTCTCTCTCTCTCTCTCCTACACCCCTCGCTCTACCTCTCTCGTTCGGCAGTTTCATCTCTGTAGTTCATGCCGTACAGACTTAACTTCACACACAGTCTATGTTCATATGTCTGCAGGCAGTCCCGGCCAACATCCAGAAGAAACTGGGAGGCTTGGCTTTTTACCCAGGCAAAACCTAAATCTCTTTCCCCGGTTTCACCCTTACCACACAGCTATGGTGTCAGTACAGCAGTATCTTGTTCTGACTTTATCTTGCAAGGGTTTGGATGTTCGATGAATTTAAAAGGTTAGAGCTAAAAAGCTTGACTCTGTGCTTCTGGACAAACGAGCAGGCGGGCAACTTGACGATCGCTAACCCGTCCTGTGTGAGTTCCTGTGAGTATGTCTTCTCCTTAAACCCATGCTAAGAGACGTAATTTCGTAGTGCCACCCTCATTTCACTTCAGATCAAAGAACTGCAAAGCCCATCAGTGTGATCTAAAACAAACTAATGTAATTAGTAATGTAATGTATGCTTCAAGAGATTTGTCCCAATGCTTGACATTGTCAAAAGACGTCCTCATTGTGTCTGTTAGTCTGACTGGAAGTCAGCAGAAAGGAGTCTAATGGGCAAACGTAGAGATCCAATTTACATACACAATAGAACAGGACTACACTTCATCGAAGATATGCAATATATATATATGTGTGTTTGCCCATGTTAGCATTTTCTCACTACGGAAATCAAATGTGTTGGTTGTTAATAAATTGCAATTGATTATTCAATTAGTCTCAATTCAAACATTACTGGCACTGTGAGAGTGTGACCACAGAGAGGGACTCCCCCTCCCCGTACCCAACACTGCCTGAGCAGAGCAAGGGGGAGAGAGACATGGGAAAGAAGCATGCTTGTAAACAGGGAGGGAGGGAGGGAGGGAGGGAGGGAGGGAGGGAGGGAGGGAGGGAGGGAGGGAGGGAGGGAGGGAGGGAGGGGCTACAACACAGAGGTATAAGGCAGCTTGAAAGAGGAGCACCAGAGTGGAGCTGCGAGAGCAGCAGTAGAGGGAGAGAGAAGAGTGACTGAGAGAGAGTGACTGAGAGAGAGTGAGAGATAGAGAGAGATATAAATAGAGATAGAGATTGTGTGTGTGTGTGTGTGAGAGAGAGAGAGAGAGAGAGAGAGAGAGAGAGAGAGAGAGAGCGAGAGAGACACTGTACAGTAACTGGACTAGGCTCCTCCGGCCAGCGGTACATCTCAGTCGTTCCCTCCACATCCTCTGGCTGCGTAGAGGGGCCACCCCCCCACCACGAGGGATCTGTGTGTGGGAAGTGTAGATGACAGAGCGCGTGCACATCAGAGTCGAGGAGCGCCAAATGCGCAGCATGGATGGAGCTCGGCTCTACGGTGTTCAAGATGGTTGTGCCAACCATGGGTGAAGCCATGCCCAGCCCAGTTCCGGACTATACTCAAACCACATGAACCCCAGGCAGCCCTGGAACACCCTTCTAGCAAGGTAGGTGTCATCCAGACATGACGGTGCTGTTTTCCTACTTTGGAATGAAATACGATGACTTCATTCACGGGGCAAGTGAATTACAGAGAGATTGTGAAAAAAAGGATGTTGAGAGTTTGGGATTGTATGCTTGCTTGTCTTTGGAAAGGTAAGATGGAAAACATGTTCAGGGTATGGAATAAGATCATTGACAAAGGTGCATTGCTTTGTATTTTAGACTAGCAAGTTTGGGCTATAGGAACATCTTGGATCGTTGACCAAGTCATTATTCTCTGTTGAGAATGAATGAGTGAACATGGTCTGGTTTAACTTGTTCTGATACAAAAGAAGAATGCCAGATATGTGTGTGATTCCATAGTACATAACTTTGCGTTTCGCTTATTGACCTCTTTTAACTTGAACCCCTCTCTCGGGAACACTGTGAGGTCCGTAACCTTAGTAGTTATCGGATAATATTTTACATTAAATGTCATTTGCTGGCATACAGATTCAGGCATCAGGCTGTTTTGACAGTTGCCTTGCACTGGGAAGTCATGTGGAAAGTCATGATTAGTTAAGAGAGGAGAGACTGAATGCAGAACATGAGGTAAAGTGGTTCAGGTCACCGGTTCAGATTGGCTGTTTGGACAGTTTATTGAGTGGTGGTTGGGATCCTCCATGTGGTCTGTGTTAGCTTTAGAGAGAAATCAATACAGAAGATCCTTTGTCAGTCCCTTCACCAACAATACATCTACTTTTCTTTTGTAAAGATATCTCTTGTCAGTCGCTTTGGATAAAAGTGTATGCTAAATGAATACATTTAATTGTTTTAGTCAAGCTTACACAAATACAAGCCTATGAAGATTCCCATGTCCCAAATTATGCAACCGATTGTCCAGAGATTTAAGATAGCCCTGATGCATTTGAAACAATGTTGCTACAGCAATCTCAGTGAAATACTTTTCTGTCAAGTGACATGGCTAAAAATATGTTTTGCCTGTGGCAAAATGCGGGTTGTGCATGACCAGCTCGAGCCTGACGCTCAAAACCTGTCAGCTCAAGGCGCTCGAGCCGTGGATGCCAATACAAGCGCAATGTTGGAAGTTTGCTATCGGTTAAATGTCACAGTGACCAACATAATGCAACGTAAATACTTGTCCTAAACATTCTGAGTCGCTTGTCTGTCAGTGAAATATGACCTGGGAAAAACAACGAGCGCTAAATCGGTCTCCACGCGCGCGTTGACTCGGTTAAAGATCAACGTATACCGCGCATATATAAGATAAATGCGTTACCTCAAATATTTTTTCTCTCCAGATAATGCTTTTAAGTAGGTATAAATAAGTAATCACGTTGCACTAAGTCGTTTAGTTCTAAATCAACGTGCGCATTAGTATAACGTGCGCATTTTCGTAAACACGGTCTATTCAAATACACTAATTAAACACTTCACCTACGACAGTTATCCTAAAATCCATCAAAATGCTCGAATAAAATGTAAACGTTTTTTTATATTAGTGTCGATAAATATTGTTAAATGAATCTAAGAAATGGCTTTGTATTTCGATAACAACGGTTTTGCAGTGCCTGACATGTTTTATTCATCTGAACGTTAGAGGTGGAGTTCGTTCAATGTCCTCTGTTCACCTCGCCGCACAAAACTCCCCGAACTGTCTCTGGTTGCTCAGCCTACAGTAAGACAGTAAGCTCATGCACATGTGTCTCTAGTTATCGAGCTTCTGTCAGCGGCACCGGCGGTGTCCCACCGAAGTCAAGTGAAGCTGTCGTGTTGAGCACGCTGTGCTATTTCTTTAATGACATGCCACTCGTTCCCGAGACCGTACACCTTCATGAATTTTTAATCCATCGACAATTAAGCGATCTGGGGTGTTGGACACGGGGTGTCAGATTAAGTTTAAGGTGTTAGGTTCATGAGCAGAAAGTTGTGAGTTTGATTCCTGGCTGTGGCCATGTGATGTTGTGTCCTTGGGTAAGGCACTTCACCCTACTTGCCTCTGGGAGAATGTCCCTGTACTTACTGTAAATTGCTTTGGATAAAAGCATCTGCTAAATTCGCATTTATTTATTATTTATGCAAATAATTGAGCGTGGGGTAGACTCAGGTGTGGCTGCCGGAAATTTGGGTGCGCCCCCCCCCCCCTCCAGCTATTTATTTTGAATTATTATGGTGCCCCCCTCTCCAGCTTTGGTGCACCCCTGATCACTTGGTGCCCTGCATAGCCTGTGGTGGGAGACTGCATGGTACTGGGTGGACTATGCACGGTGGATTGGTCCTATTTAATGCATTTAGAGTTTCCCAAAATGTATGTAAGACTGCTGTTGACATGAATAAACGGTTGTCTGAAAAAACTCAATTATTTCCGTACTTTTCCACAGGCACCTGGCAAGTATTTATAGGCTTGCACATCATGGAAGTGGAATTTGAAATCCGAGACAAATATTCGTTCAGTAGGTCTACATTAGCGTGGAGCGGAGGGAACTGGCTTGTGTGTTGTTGTCTGCATGCATGCGTGCTATGTGAACCATCTCACTACAAGTGTGTTTGTGTGCGTCAAAGGCGGAGAGATTAGGGAGCAACTAAGCCGTAACTCAATAACAGGGCTTGCTCTATTCCAAATGTGATTGTCTGTCTTTGAGTCAATTGATACAATTTGATACAATTCTACCGTTTTCGGGGGAGCTAAGTGAAGAAAAACAGCAGAATCCACTTCCTTTAAAACTCCAGTTAAATGGATTCATTTATCAGACACTTTTATCCAAAGCAGAGTACACACAGTGCCTGTAGTAAGTACAGCTCATAATGGAGGTTCAGAAGTAGTTCTAACAGAGTACTGGTTCAAATGTTGCCTGTGGAAAACATCTCAAATTCAACATTTGCAAAAAAAGGACAGCTTAGCACATAATGTGCGTGTCTTAGCTCTTAGCCTAGCCTGTCAGTGTCACTTCAGATTCCTGTGAGTTCCACGTGTGTGGGCGCGTGTGTTTGTGTGTGGGTTTTAGGACGTATTAAGGTTGAGTGGCACTTGGAGAGGTTTACTGGAGGACTGTGTTTATTGCCGGCTGCCTTCCCCTCGACTTCCCTCCGCTGCTTTTCCTGAAACCCTTGGCTGGGTGGCGGCAGGGAGGAAGCGTGCTGCCGGAGGCTCCCACTGTGCCTGTCTGTCTGCCTGTCTGTCTGTCTGTCTGTCTCTCGCTCTCTCTTTCTCTCTTTCTCCATGTGCTCATCTCCTTTTGTCTCTGTTTCTATCTATCTGTCCACCCTCTGTTGGTCTGTCTGTTTGCCAGTCTCCCTCCCTTTCTCCCTCCCACTCTCACACACACACACACACACACACACACACACACACACACACACACACACACACACACACACACACACACACACACACACACACACACACACACACACACACACACACACAAATGTACACAGCTGGCAGCTGGCCAGTGACTGGTGTCTGCTGTCTGTTTGATCATCAACCTTCTCCACATTGCAGTAGCAGCACCTGGACGGCTGGCAGCTCATAAAAAACTCCCTCCTCCTGTGTTGACTTTGGCGCATTGCAAGTGTTCGTCCCATCGGAGCGACACTAACAATGCAACCAATGCTCCCAAGGACAGCTATCACAGCAGTGGTCTACCGATTCTCAGCTAGCTACTCAGCCACGCCTTGAACGGAGTGAATGACTCTTCGCTCCGTCCTCGAGTCTTACAGTAACACCTTGCGGACTCTTGCGCAATCCCGACCTAACATCAGAGGTCTGTTTGATGAAGAAGTCCTGTTGTTATGAAAGCGATCTTACCGGCGTTAAGGGGAAAAAAGGGTTGGAATCTTTCCAAAGTCGTCAAAGGACAGGTGAGAAGGGGGGGGGGGGAGGGGTTCGTTTATGAGATAGGAGAAAAGTTACGGCAAAGTTACAATTATTAGGGGACTTCCTAGTTACTCTTAATGTGACCTTGGGTGTGTGTAGATTGCTCTGGTGCCGAAATCCCAAGGGCAGGTGTTTGGCATGGCTCAGATCAGAATCAGAATCAGACCAGCATCAGAATCAGCATTTGAATCAGAGGGAATCCCAAGGGCAGTGTTAGGCATGGCTCAGATCAGAATCAGAATCAGACCAGCATCAGAATCAGCATTTGAATCAGAGGGAATCGCTATAAGTTTGCCCAAACAAGGAATTTTCTGGCAAAAGGTGCATACATCTGTATAAGAGCGTCTGCCAAATGCTTAAACGTATACGTGAGGTAAACATATGAGTTTACATATAAAACACAGAAAATATAAAACGTACAACATTTGTAATAGTATCCAAATAATCCTAACCGCTACCATACAACATTCAAATATCAAATCTTATATAAGGTATAAAGAAGAGTGCAATGTGATTGGTGCAGTGCGCAGTGTCCTTTACACCCCCAGGGGCGTTGCACACGCGTACCAAATTCACAGAGGCCACAGTTTGACCTTTGTTAAGGGAGGCTCCGCTCCGCTATGATTCCTGCGATCAAATGTCCCTCAGTCAGCAGAGCGTCTGCCCACAGTGCGATGCTGTGCCGGCCCTCCCTTTGGCCCCGTTCAAACCAGTCACGGATAGCTGGGCGCTCTCCGAATAACATCCAATCGGAGGAACTTACCCCCTCCCTTTTCGGTGTGCGTGGATGCATGTTAGAACATGCGTGTGCGCGTGTGGATTCTCACTGGTCCTCTTGTCCCCCCCCCCCCCCCGACATCGTAGCAAAGGTTAATGTAACCTTACACCTCGTAGACTGAGCGAGACAGCCAGCCTGTCGGTCCTTATGTCTGCTAACGGAGGGACCTGCGTCTGTGCCTGTCCTCCCGATTCCGTGTTCTTTGCCTGGGGGGGAGGGGGGGAGGGGGGGGGGGGGGTTGGGTTACTGTCGGCGTGTCCGTCGATGCTTTCTCTTGTCCTCCCTTCCCCCCTGCCCCCTCCCCCCCCCCGCCTCAAACTCTCTCTCCGTCTCCTCCGTCCTCCTGCGCTTTCCGTCCCCCGCTCTCCCTCCCCCTCGTTTCCCTCCTCTCCTCCCTCCCTCTCTCTCCCTTCCCCCCTTCCTCTCTTGCCACCTCAATCTCCAGTCACCTCTCTCTCCGCCCCCACCACCCTCCCCTTCCCCCTTCCCGTGTCTCCATCCCGTCGGTCTCCCGCCCTCACCTGCATCCATGTCGTCTCCAGTCCGAAATCCAATCAGCGGTGCCTGCCTTGTGTCTCCCTGCCAGCTGAAGATAAAGAGGCAGCAGCCGCTGCTCTCAGACCGTCTCTCCACACACCTGCTCATACTTTGACCCACCACGACACACACACACACACACACACACAGGTATTTTCTGTGGCAGGTGCGAGGGTCCCATTGACATGGCCAGAGCAGAAACTGAAACAGAGCCTCCCCAGCTCCCCCCCGCCTCCTCCGTATTCTGATCAGTTACATCTGGACCTAACAGGCCGTTAAGGGAACCGCCCCGCTTTAGAAACATTTTCAGGGGTCGCAGCGACGATTAGGAAAGGCTTGAACAGTCGGGTGGACTGTCACAGTCGCTTTCTGAGAGCAGGCTAATAAGGCAGACTGAAGGGCTGGAAAGAGAGAGAGAGAGAGAGAGAGAGAGAGAGAGAGAGTGAGAGAGAGAGAGAGAGACAGAAAAATGAGAGAGAGACAGAGAGAGAGAGTGAGAGGGAGGGAGAGATAGAGAGAGAGATAGAGAGAGAGACAGAAAAATGAGAGAGAGTGAGAGGGAGAGAGAGAAAGAGAGAGAGAGAAGAGAGAGAGAGAGAGAGAGAGGGAGAGATAGAGAGAGACAGACAGAGAGAGAGAGAGACAGAGAGAGTGAGAGGGAGGGAGAGACAGAGAGAGAGAGAGAGAGAGAGAGAGGGAGAGAGGGAGGGAGGGAGGGTGACTAATACCGGGGTTCTGTCACATGCGCCTGCTCTGGATGCGAGGACCGGTGCAGTCTCGAATGATAGGGGTTGAAACGGCATTCCACATCTTCTTTGTGGTTCTATTACCGGAGGACCCTTTTGTCCGGAGACCGTCCTGAATCGCGCCTGCTTTTCATTCCACTCCTCTCGCCCTCCCTTACACAAACAGGCCCCAATTTTTTTTTTACAAAACGCGACAGCTGCCATATTGCTACCCCCCCTGCCCCCCCGCCCCCCGCCCCCTCCCAGCACTACCACCACCACAACAACACCCCATGCCGCGCAGATTATGTGTGTCACGGGCAAGAACGCGACGACCGAACGTCTGGCGTACCCAAACAGCGCACGCGCGCCTTGTTCAGATAATACCTCTGTTCTTTATCGACGCGAGTACGAAACGACTTTGATGTGTCTCCAGGCCAGCGGCCTGCTCATCATCCTTGTCATGACCGATTATCCCAGCAGAGACTCATATCTCCCTATGGGATCTGCATCCACGTGACGGTCTCACCCCCTCTCGTTCAGCCCAGCTGCCTGCGATCAGCGTCTCTGGCCGACGCTGACGTCAGGTTCTGGTGTGCGTCCCGGTCAGGGGCAGGCAACCCTGGTCCTAGGGCAGGGGTGTCAAACTCGTGCCATCGCGGGCCAAGAGGGTGCAGGTTTTCGCGTCAACCAAGCCCCTACACCAGCTGATATCAATAACGAGTTTGATTTCACTCTGTGGAAGCCTCATAATTACCCTCCATTAAAATCAGGTGTGCTAAAGCAGGGAAACAACAAAAATCTTCCAGGACAGCGTCTCCCTAGGACCAGGGTTGCCTGCCCCTGATCTCGGCGCGGAGCAAGCCGAGCTCGGGGTCATCCTGTGCCGAGCGCGAGCGTGTCAGAGCTGGGTGCCGGTAGGCAGGTTACAAAAACCACCAGCCCCCTGCCTGGCTCTGCCCCCCCCCCCTCCCCCCCCCCCCCGCCCCACACGCACAAACACACAGCCACCCCACCACCACACACACAGTTGTTTTGCATATTGATCGTGGGGGGGGGGGGGGGGGGGGGGGTGCTTTCACAGCGACTCCCACTCTATTTCAGCAGTAATGACACTGCAGTCATTAAACTTTGTTTGGCACAATCAGGAAAAGTGCCTGGCTCAATCAAGCGTGGATGTAAGGGTGCGTCGTGTGTCGCTGTGTAACCCGTTCAGGGAAGCTGCCGGAGACGGAATGGCACACGCCTGCAGCTTGGTCAAATCTCCGTCCTGAGGGAAGAGAGCCCCGGTCAATGTTTCCTCCTGTCACTCAAACAATGAGAGATCTGCCTTGTGGCTAATTTGAGGCGCGTTTGACTGTGACAGAATATCCTCTATTTACCCTCTTCCAGGGAATGGGTTTCTACTCTTGCGTGTGCGCGTGCCTGCTTGTGTGTTGGCGTGTGTGTGTGTGTGTGTGTGTTTGTGTCGAATACCAATATCTCCGGGGACGTATCGGATCAGCTCTGGGGGAAATGGCTTAACTGATGAGAAGGCAAATGTCAGTCATCCTTTAAGCAGAGCATGCATTATGTATAAGGGCTGTCAGTCCTCTCTTTAGATGCTACAAGCACACCCAAACCACAATGACACACACACACACACACAGACACACACAGACGACTGTTAAATACCGCTGTCTGGAGACAAGCGCGGTTCACAGGTTGTGGGGGTAGTTCTGGTTGAAGAAATGTCATTTGTCATTTACCTGACCTCTTCCACCTGTCCTCTCCTCTCCCCTCATTATTTCTCCAACCTCTCATGCCTCCAGCTAACTGGCTAAGCCTTCCATTTCACCTCGGCTCGCGAGTTCCTGTCAGGACTTGTATCTGCAGGGACTGTAGTCGTATAAATCAAACCAGTAACTAAGCGATGATACAGGCTTGCCTCTATCGACCCACCACGACAGGGGGGGGGGGGGGGGGGGGGGGGTGTTTTGAAAACAGGGACAACGCCACTAAAAGCAGAGGAGTTGTGGCTTCTTTTCCCCTCATTATTTCAGCTGGATATGCTACAAAAAGCGGCGGCGTAAATTAGCGCCGGCTTAACGCGAGGCTGGCTTCTTTCATCGGAGACGGCTCAGGGATAAGACATAGATGGGGTTGAAAAAAACGCTCGTGCGATGGGCAGACATGCATTTGACTGAAATGCTCAAATATCATCAAAGGGGCCTTTAAAAAAGTCCTCTTTGGTCTGATTCTAGAGATTTGGGTTTCAATGGTGACAGGAAGTCGTTAACGTTGCCCACTGGTGACATAAATGTGTAACAAGGTTCTGGGTTTTATGAGGAACAATAAATCTAGACGTTTACTTCTGGATCCAGGTTACAATAACATTTGCTGTGAATTCCAGTTGTTTATACTTTCCAATCTGTCCATACATTTCATTGACGTTGCTGAGATTATCATTGCCCGCATTGTCAGTTCACAAACATATTTGTTTTCGATACTGACAGATTTATAACGCACGGGTGCTCGCGATATCTGAAAAAGCGAGCTATTCATTCTCTCTACGGGTTAGAGGGGCGGCCGCCATTAAAGTGATTCACGGCTATTCCACTTGATTAACCTCATATCAGTCCTACCCCCCCCCCCCCCCCGCAACAGAACACGTAAGGCGTTCATACAGTTCAAACAGCCGACAGGGGCGACGTATCCCTGTTCGTCTAACGCCCCAGGCTCACGGCCAAGGCTGTGGCACCTTCCTCCACATCTGTCCGCGGCCACCGTCTGAGGGAACGGATCTAATTATAAACGAGCTCCACGCCAACGGAGTGAGTCGCATGCACCGCGCGCGCGCTTCAGACGTCGTCAAGTTGGCGCGCCGTTAGAAATGACCCCCCCCCCCCCCCCCCTCCCCGACTCCCTCCCTCCCTCCCTCCACCCCCCCCCCCCCCCCGCTCTCCCTCATCCCTTGTTCCTCCCATCAGATGGCTCCTAAACGCCCACTCACGCGCCTATTAATACGCCGCCGTGTCGCAGCCCCGCCAGCTTATGCTTCCCGGCGGCTAATGAGAGGCCCCGCTCGTTAAAAACGCGAGGGGAAAAAGAAACAGAGCGCTCGGCTCGCGTCGCCGTGGCTGACATACCGTACCCCCCACCCCCCCCACCCCCCCCGCTCTGGGGCCCGTCTCCGCAAGCTACGGCGGCAGGGGTGAAGGAGGAGGACGGAATGGGGGGGGGGGTGGGGCGGGGGGGGGGGGGGGGTTGGGTGATGGGGGGGGTGTTGCTGTTAGGACAAAGTTTCGAGCCACTGGGACCGGAGAGGCTCGGCTGGGGGGGGGGGGGGGGGGGGGGGTCAGTGAACCAATGAGCTGCCACTGTCCTTTTTAACGAGCGTGCCATGGACCCCGGGTGTGGGGGAAATACACGACTAACTAACCCGTCCTCCTGCTACTTTTAACCCACAGCTGCTTGGGGGAGGGGGAGCGGGGGCGAACCGAGGCTTGGTTGCAGTGTGGGGGGATGAAGAGGCGGGCGTAGAGGGGAGTACATCCGTGGGTATTGAGCTACCGGTTCTCACAGCCATTTTGTTTCAGATACGATACACCGTGTGCGACGGAATGTTCTGGTCGTAGCGAGATTCAACAAAAACAAAAGATGAAGGTTGGATGAAGACATAATCCAGCGTCACAGCATGAGTGCATACCAGACCCTTTCTCTTTTCAACTGTTTTATCGCAACTGTCAATAGAAGAGCGTTTCATTTCAATGTAAAAAACAAAAGTCCCTTTCAACATAACGCTATCGCTCCTCCGTTCCCTAGAAACATGAGCGAATGATGCAACGGTGCTGCGTGAACGTTGCATGCAGCTGAGCCGGAATGCGACGCGCGGGAGGAATACTTGCGAAAGTGCGTCATGTCTGCACGACGGGGCTGAAACGAGGCCTGACAGGCGGGGAGGGGAGGCTGTTTGGGTGGACGGGGGGGGGCGGTTGGCAGGGAGGGAGGGAGGGAGGGAGGGAGGGAGGGAGGGAGGGAGGGAGGGAGGGAGGGAGGGAGGGAGGGAGAGGCATTACAAGGTGAGGCTGGAGGCTGGAGGACAGGGCTAAGGCGCTGGGACGATGGCTACATCTCCGAGACGTCTGTTGCCTGAGAAGATCGCCGGCAGAGGAAAAGGGGGACCAGGTGCAGACTGGGGGGAGAGAGACGTTGTCCTGCTGAGGAGTATCAGACGTCGAGGCTGGGCTGGGAATGGTGGCTGCTGGGAAGGGTGGCTGCCGGTGGCGTCTTCCAACAGGAGAGACAGTCAGATTGTTCTACTGGTCTGTTGAGTTCAAGTCATGCAGGCTGACAGTTATGGAGTGATTTGCAATCAGAGTGGGAGAGAGAGAGAGGCAGACAGACAAGGAGGTAGACAAAAACATAGACCGCAAGCCAGAGACTGACACAGAGAAAGAAAGAGATAGAGAGAGACAGAGAGAGAAACAGAGAGAGAGAGAAACATAGAGAGGGAGAGAGACAGAGACAGAGAAACAGAGAGAGAAAGAGAGAGAAACAGAGAAAGGGAGAGAGAGAGAGAAACAGAGAGAGGAGAGACAGAGACAGAGAAACAGAGAGAGAAAGAGAGAGAGAAACAGAGAAAGGGAGACAGAGAGAGAAACAGAGAAAGAGAGAGAGACAGAGAAACAGAGGGAGAGAGAGACAGAGACAGAGAGAAACAGACAGAGAGAGAGAAAGAGAGAGGGAGAGCTTGACATACACATGAAAAAACTACAAAGACAGACAGACGTGGACCAAAACGTCCAAAGATGCAAATGAGAGAGGAAGAGCGACAGAAAGAGACAAACCTGCTGGAATATCATGTCGATCCTATTCTTGTGTGTGTCAGTGTGTTTGTGCGTACGTGTATTTGTGTTTGTGTTCGCTTGTGTTGGCGTGAGTTTGAGTGCAAAACCATCAAAGGAGTTTTTTTTCCCCTGACCGTATTCCAGAGCTTAAGGGCTTCAATTGAATAAGCCACTTGCAATCAATTGGTGGTAGACCTCATCATTTGTGTTAGTTGCTGGTGCTTCACTTTTGCAATGTCCACTTAACTGCCGTTTATGATAAAATCATGTTATTTCCTATGTGAAACTACATTGCCTATTAGGGCTATTAAGTTTGTGTCAGTGGTTCAAAATAACTCATGCCGTATTAGATTAGATTAGATTCAGCTTTATTGTCATTACACAGGTACAAGTACAGGGTAACCAAATACAGTTAGCATCCAACCAGAAGTGCAAAACAGTTATTACAACAGAATATAATTGTAATTGTATACTCAGAATATACACAGTATGTACAGTATAATCAGAATATACAGGGTAGGTACAGATTAAAGTGATTTAAGACAAATGTACAGCTGTATTGTACAAGATGCTACAGTTTTTAACAGAATTTAGCAGACTTTACAGAATTGAAAGAGTATGAAAGATATGTTATTAATTGATCGCTGTCATTTGAAAGACCAGCTTCCATTGTAAAAACAAAACATTTGTTCTTGGGAATACGAAGGAAAGGATTAAATCTGAAGACACTTGAAATATGACCTTGTTTTAGGAAGGGTGGCAGGTGGGCGCGAGCAAATCAGTCGGGTAGAGGCCCACCCACCTGGACACCACAGTCTGCTTCTAGAACAATCTGCCTTCCCAAACAGCGGCGCTACTGACAACCATTATCTTAGAGTCACTCTCACCTTGCAGGAAAATCAAAGATTCAGCTGGTGAGGCAGTTCCAAAGTACATTTGAAACCTTGAACTTTGGGGCATCTCTGAAACTAAGAGTCTGGGTAATTGTCTGTGTGTGTGAGAGAGAGAGAGAGAGAGAGAGAGAGAGAGAGAGAGAGAGAGAGAGAGAGAGAGAGAGGGAGAGAGAGAGATTGGATTGTGAGTGATTACAAAGAGTTTTTGAGTCCGCTGACAGGATGGGGTCGATGAAGGAGGAGAAGCGGAGGTAGGAGGGGTTACTCAACGCGAAAAAGGGGTCCTCAAACACATTCCTCAACCCCCGACGCCCCGTCTCGCCAAGCTCCTCCTCCTCCTCCTCCACCCCCCCCCCCCCCCACCCCCACTAGCCATCGCAGCTGCGGGGGGGGGGGGCTTAGCGGCCGGACGTGCGAGTCCCCCCGCGTGCTTGCGTGGCGCGGCGCTAGGATGCGAGGGTATTACCGGCGGCCCTGCATGTCTGATGGGAGATTAACAACTGCCGGGGAGAGAATATACGTGCTCCCGTGCACCCCAATTTAGCTGGTGTCTGTGTGTTCCCGCTCCTCTCGTCTCCTGCTGTGCCCTTGTCTGAGCCGTGCCATTGTTTTTAGACAGGATTGTGATGATGTGATGTTTTTCGAATATTCAAATCAGGCTCCTCAGCAGGAGAACAAACAGAACTTTGTCGTCCTGTGGAGAATGCGAGAGAAAGTTCCCTTAAAAAAAACACAGCACGCGGTGTGGCACCTGTCCACCCGCCGCCGACGGAGATGGAAGAGATAGCAGTCGGTGCTGGTCAGCGTCTGCCAAAGCAGAGACAAGCGGGCGAGAGAAAAGAGAGACGGCCTCTCGGTTTCCCTGGTCATTCCACCCTGCGGTGCGGAGAGTTATCTGAGCTCAGCTTTGGTTTGCTCATTGTTCCTCTGCCACCCCCCCTCCAGGTGTGGTATTTGCAGGACTGTAATGCTGACCACATTCAACACCCCCCGCTCCCCCAACAGCCTGGAGGACCGGGCGCCCTGTCGGCCCACACCTGTTCCTGTTTGTTGGTTTTCTCCGTCGCGCAAATGGCCGGCCTTTAATCGGGTCCAATTTATTCATAGACGCTTTCATCCGAAGCGACATGCAATTTTGTACTGGGGGGGGGGGGGGAACCTGTAACTTGTAAGCAAAACCTCACCCGACTATCACCGCTGAATACACTCGTTCGTGTTCGCGTTCAGTGTCAGTCTTTCTGTCTCTCCTCTTTCTCTCTCTCTCTCCCTCCCTCCCTCTCCATCTCCCTCTCTCTCGCTCTCTCTTTCCCCCCCCCCCATCTCGATCACCCGCTATCTGGTTCATTCTCTCCAACTCATTACAGAGGCTTCCAACAAAAGTTCCCCTTGTCTTTTAACGATGTTCCATTCTCCGAAAGCCAAGAAACTCCCGGCCCAGTTCTCTTTGAAGTGGAACGCAAAATGGCGTATCAAAGAGAAACTAAACGGAAAGCGACGTCCGCATGGACTGCCTCGATGGTGGAGTCAAAATGACGGAACGCTTGCGTACGTGATACAGAACAGATCCTTGGGGTGGGGGGTGGGGGGGTCTGGCGATGAATGGCCGCAGGGCTCTTTGTCCTCCGGTCTCGTCGTGACGTCGGGGAAATGGAATGAGTGGTGCAGCTTTACGAGAGACTCCTGGCTTCCTGCCAGCACTTCCCTGAATCTCTCCTCAAGGTTTTTATAGTCCACTCCGCCTATCAATCATTTACTCGATCCATCACCACGGCGATCGTTGACGCTGTCACCTGATAGGGAATGGACAACGGCAAGGGCAGCCATGGCAACCCCACGGTGCGCGTCTGTCGGCACGCGAACGACGACGATTGATAACGTAGCACGTGAGCCGATGCAGCCCGCACCCCTCTCGTCTACACCGCTTCCCCGGATCGTAGCCGTAGAGTCGATTCGTTGCCACGCCGCCCGCTTCCCGGCTTCGGGACGTGCTAAGCGGCGCTCTCTTTCGTCCCATCGGTTGCTTTTTTGCTGGGTTTCTGAGTGACCTTCGGTACCGGCGAACCAGGGAGTGTGCTGAGCGTCACGAGCGTGACTTCCCCTTCAGGGGACCAGCGCGACCAGCCAAATTTAGGAGATTGGCGAGTGACGTGCACCAGAAGAATATTAATCACTGAAAACTGAGGGCTGATTGAAAGTCGATGCAGTTCCCTGTCTTGAAGCTAAGCTGGCGTATCCCCTCAGTTAGCGGAACGTTCTCATCCACCGCGACTTCCACTTCAGCACCGACGACGTTTTCCTTTCGAACCCGAAGCCCCGCGGCGAAGGCTGCCGTCAAACCATCTTCTTATTGGCCGACCGACAGCAGGTTAGGGGTCAGCTGCGAGTCATTTACGGTCTCTTCCCCCGAACGCCCACTCGGAGGAAGCGCTCGTTAAAAGTCCAGGAGGGTAAGGAGGCAACGTCAGCACCTTGAATCCGTTCGCTCCATCCGCGGATGCGAGCGATGAGCACTAAATGACCGTGCTGAAAGATCGCGCTGACCCCTTTATGCGGCTGAATGGAAAAAAAGGTCGATGAAAATGGATGCCAATGGAATGTTCCAGAAGCGGAAGCTGAATTTGCGTGCAGATCTCTGGAAAATAAAACCTTCATGTATTTTAGTGTAATCCCACTTAGAAACAAAGAGAATATAAAAGGTACGCATACATTCCTGTTCTATCTCCTAGTTAGACAGGTCTCACTGCCTTGAACATGCTACCATGGCAACACCAAGGAGGAGCATTTCTCTAGTTGGGAAACTTTGTTTCCTTTCAGGAAGTGTAGGTGACGGCAACTCTCGCTCAGCCAATCGATATCGCAGGGAAAGCCAATCGATAGGCTGTAATCTGAGAGTCTTCCGTATCTTGGTCGAGATGTAAAGGCCAACGTCACCAACGTCAGAAAAGTCACCCGATGTGTGGAATCGATCTGTTCCTGTCATCCCGTCTCTTGGCAGTAACGCCACCGGCCGCCATCTTTCCCTCCCTTCCTTCCTTCCTCCTCCTTTCTCTTCATCACACACTTGGGGAGTGCTAAATCCCAAGCGGAGGAGCGCTGTCCTCTTCTTTCTTTCACGACACATATTTCGATTCGATCTCAAGGGGGGGAACGATGTCAACAAATTAGAGCCTGCTCCCGCTGTCCTCAATTTGCCGCTGTCCGTTTCATCTAGATTCGCAGAATGTTGCTATTCGCCGCTTATTTTTCATTCTTTCATGACGCTATTCAATGTGTGGTGGTGGTGATGGTGCTGGTGGTGGTGTTGGTGGTGTGTGTGTGTTGGGGGGGGGGGGGGGGGGGGGGGGTTACGACCAAAGCGACTGTCCTCAGTGTCTCCTAGCCATAGTGTGCCTTGAGAGTTTAGGCTCTGGCAAGGTGACGGTGTCTAAACGGGTGTTACGTACGTATATCTCTCTAGTCTCCCTAGCTCTGTGGCAACTTTGATATTACTGTGGGTTGCGTATCCCTCGTACAGGAAGGCCAGTTCAGGGACATGTACGGTACTTTGGTAGGCTCCTCGTGTTTGACTGTTTGACGAACAGTTCGTAAGGGGTTTGTGTCTTGTCAGCACAACTGCTCTTTTTGCACTCTCTTTCTCTCTCTCGCTCTATTTTAATCCCTTTCTTCCTCTCTATCGCCCTTGCTCCTTCCCTGCCTCCCTTCCTCTCTTTCGCTCTTCTCTCTCCCCCCCTGCATCAGCCCCGACTTCTCTCTCCCTCTCCCACACCTGGCCAGTTTCCCTTTTCTCCTTCTCTCCCTTCCCTCTGCTCCCCCGCTTACCCTCCCCCCCTCCCTCTCTCCGTCCCTCTCGCTCTCCCTCTTCTTCTCTCCTCCCACCTGACCAGTTTTTCTCAGTCTCACTCCGTAGTTCAGCCTTCGACGTTCAAATGAAATACAACAGTTACTTAAGAGAGAGCCTAGATTACCTTTCAGTAATGAGCTTTCTCTGCGAATGCTTAAGTAACTGGGTTTTGTTCAAACCAATTACAGGCTAAGAAAGCACAATGAACTTCATATAAATTCCAATTAGCTCATTTCTGGTTAGGCTCATTTCTGCATTCCTTTTAAGCATTCAGGACATGCATAAAAAAATGCACATGTACACTATATTAAATAGTGTCTATGTACCGTATTCAAGTAGGCACAGTATTGGTAGTCAAACAAACAAGCTATTGACATGCAGGCTACATGTTTGCCTGCTAACAGAGTCCCTGGATCAAATATCGTGGATCTTCTCTCCTGTGCGTTCTGTCCGTTGCAAAGTCAAGGACAAAGCACTTGATTTGATTTCAGGATGATGTTGTCATATCAGGATGATCAAGTGTGATGGGAAGGGCAAAAGCTGACTTTCACCCCCCCCCCCCCGTGTCCCTCCGTCTCTCCCCTCTCTCTCTCTCTCTCGCGCACTCTCAATCACTCCCCTCTCTCTTCCACCCTCTCTGTCTCTCCCTCTCTCTCGCTCTCCCTCCGCACCTCATGTATGGCTTAATGAAGCGGACCATGTCAGAGGTTTACTGGTTTTATATCCGTTAATCTGTCACACCAGGAGGCATCTCCTAACAGGATTCAGAGGAACCGCACCGCCCCTGCTGATTATTCCAGCTGCGACAGCGACCGGGGGGGGGGGGGGGGGGGGGGGGGGGGAGACAGATCCGCCCGTCGGAACGGAGGCGTTACGTAACGCCGCGACACCTCCCGGGGGGGGGGAGATGAGCCAGCGATGGGGGGTGACATTACTGAAGACAGACGGAGAGGGGGGGGTGTGCCAGGGCCAGGTGACTGGCATCATATTCGGCGGGGTTCAGCTACGCGGGGTTTGGTGATGACGCCACACTTTTAAAGTCTTTGGGGAAAGGAAGTCAACCTATGATTTTGCGATGAGTCATACGCTGCTTCATAACTTTTTATTTTGGGGGGGGGGGGGGGGGGACACGGGAGCTGGATTATCACATAATCCCTTCTGATTTCCGAAAGCTTGTACTGTGAAGAATGAGCGAGTGCGATCGGCCTAATCCTAGTCCTCCCTCCACCTCGTAGTCTGTGGAAGGTGCCTGTGGGGGGAACAGTGTTTGGTATTAGCGAGATCCGGATGATGAAATGTCTTATCCCACAGATAGATCAACTGCAGCTATTTTTTGACACATTTCATAGAATCCAACCGCAGCGATGAAACGTGGACAGGTTCAGCTTTGAATTCGCTCTCTCTTCTCTCCCCCTCTTCTCGCTCTCTCTCCTCCTCCTCTCCCCCGTCTATTCGTGCTCTCCTCGCGTACGCAACTTGTTTCTCCTCCAGCACACGTGCGCGCTAATTAGTCCTCTATCATCTGAACCAGCCAACACAGAGGCCAAGCCGTAGTATAAATATTTGCTTCTGTATGTTGCCGGTCAGGCTTTTGAACTCCTGCTGTTGTAGTGAAAGCATGCTGTCGCGTTTCCCCCAGGTCAGGGACATTGTGCTAATCCCTAGCAGGTGTCACTGTGCGTCTACGTTCGTTCCCCACCGTTGGGATCCGTGCTTCAGCCAAGTGACAGTGAGGGCTGGGGTCGGCTGTCTCAGGCAGTTATCAGGCAGTTATCAGGCAGTTATCAGGCAGTTATCAGGTAGTTATCAGGCAGTTATCAGGCAGTTATCAGGTAGTTATCAGGCAGTTATCAGGCAGTTATCAGGCAGTTATCAGGTAGTTATCAGGCAGTTATCAGGCAGTTATCAGGTAGTTATCAGGCAGTTATCAGGCAGTTATCAGGTAGTTATCAGGCAGTTATCAGGTAGTTATCAGGCAGTTATCAGGTAGTTATCACAGGCAGTTATCAGGCAGTTATCAGGTAGTTATCAGGTAGTTATCTGGCAGTTATCAGGCAGTTATCATGTAGTTATCAGGCAGTTATCAGGTAGTTATCTGGCAGTTATCAGGTAGTTATAACAGGCAGTTATCAGGTAGTTATCACAGGCAGTTATCAGGTAGTTATCACAGGCAGTTATCAGGTGGTAAGAAAAAAAGTAGGGAGGGCAAGGATTGCCACTGTGATCTGAGGCCGACGCAGTGGGGGTCAGATGGCTCAGCGGGTTAAGGCGTTGGCCTCATGATCGGAAGGTTGTGAGATCGATCCCCGGCTGTGGCTATATGATGTCGTGTCCTTGGGCAAGGCACTTCACCCTACTTGCCTCAGGGGAAAAATGTCCCTGTACTTACTGTAAGTCGCTTTGGATAAAAGCGTCTGCTAAATTAATAAATGTAAAATGCCCTGGGTTAACCCCAACGTATCCCACACACGCACGTACGACACTGCAGAAGCACGCGTGCCGCTGAAGGATGCCTTTCGACGTGGCGGTGAGCTCGGCCAGATGGTGGAAAGCTCCTGAAACTCCCTTTCACCCCCCCCTCCCTTTTGTTCCCTCCTCCTCCTCCTCCTCCTCCTCCTCCCCTCTTCTTTGCTCCGGCGTGTCGGCTCTGAATAAAACATCACTCGAGAATCTCGCCGCTCTTCGCTCCAAATGCCACTGCTTGTTTTGGTTTGGGAGTTACAGCTTCGCAGCCGGAATGGAAAAGAAAGGCCCCGAACACCTCGAGATCTGAAGGATCACACGCGCACGCGCGTTATCAGTGCGCCGCACACACGCCGATACAGTAACAGACTTGAAAAACACACGCGCGAGCCAGAGAGAAATCAGACGATGAGAAATGAGGACTCGCCGAGCCGAAGAGAACCAGACGTGTGAGAAGGGAGGAATGGAAAGAGGAAGATGAGGAACTCCGGAGAGGTGTGAAGAGAGTGCGACTCAGAGATGGAGAGTGCGACCCGGTATTCATTCAAGTGGACGGGAGCAGCTCCGAGCAGAGACAGCGGAAGCAGTCCCCCCTGCGGCATGGCTGCAGTCTGTCAGACCCAGCGCACAGGGACCTGTTCGAGAAGATGTACCCGCCCTGGGCTGCTCCGATCTGGGCTTGGCAGGCAGGGAAGCGCAGCCTGTCCTGGAGGAGGTGTAGCGGTTTGGCCAAACAATTCAGCGCTAACAAGCTGCCAGAGTTGAATGGAATTATTGAAATGTTTTTGGGCCACGTCTACGTACAGATCAGAATCTGAATGACTTTATTGATCCCCTAGGGGGAAACTCTTTAGTAACCACAGCACACAGTCTCGTCAATGAAAAAAGGGGTAATGGTGTAGGGGTAAAAAGAGTGCCCACAGGGATGAAGGAAAAGGGGATCCAATTAAATAAATGCGCACAGGGGGGTAAAAGGCTTGGAGTAAAATAAGAGCGCTAGGATACAGTATATACAGAAATAAAATATGATCAAATGAAGAATATGATCCAATAAAGGGAGAGGTAGGAATACATTTACATTCATTCGTTTAGCAGACGCTTTTATCCAAAGCGACTTACGAGAGCTTTACAAAAGAGCTTCAGTCACCGAGCATAGCAACGTGATAGACCCCAACATAGCGGGCATCTAGGTTACAAAACATACATCATGAGAACCCATAAGTGCCAAGGGAAGAACTATAAGAGCATTCAGCTGAACATTATACACGTTTTGAGGTGAGCCTCAAATATAATAGATATCATATCTGTCCGCCTACTTTGAGGGGTTTTCGTCTTTCTTAAAGGAGAATGAAGCAAAACAGTGGAGTTGAAGGAAGGGGGGATTTGGAGAGGGGGACTACCTGTCCTTTTGTCCTGCTTCTTCTCACTTCACGCCCCTCTCTTATGTGTCTGTTGGCAGGGACCGAGGGGAGGGGAGAGGGGAGGGGAGAGAGACGCACACACCTCCAGATCTGTTTTGAAGAAGGTTCGCCTTAGTCCTTTTATAAAGACGTCTGAACAAGCGAGAGAGCACAGCTTAATGCTGTGGCCTAACGCTACTTCTCTACATTTCCGTATTCATCGGCCAACCAATGGACTTAAGATATACCGCTTCAAACGAACGGATAATGAGAACGAATAAGTACGTGTGCGTGCGTGTATGTGTCTGTGGTGCGTGTGTATGGGGTGTGTGTATGGTGTGTGTGTGTATGGGATGCGTGTATAGTGTGCGTGTATAGTGTGGATGGTGTGTGTGTACGGGATGTTTGTATAATGTGTGTGTATTGTTTGTATGTTGTGTGTGTATGGGGGTGTGTGTATAGTGTGTGTGTATGGTGTGTGTCTGTGGTGTGTGTGTATGGGGTGTATGGTGTGTGTATGTATGATGTGTGTGTGTGTGTTTTGGGTGTGCGTACAGGATGTGTGTATAGTGTGTGTGTATGGTGTGTGTGTATGGGGGTGTGTGCGGAAGTCCCACATCTGCCACCTAATTGCTGTCTTCTGATATGGCGTTCGCCAGGCTAATCCTACGTTGGCACGGCTAGCGTAGCCTTGTTTACACTCTGTTAGCCCTGGCGTCCTGCTCCACAAGCCTCCGTTTGCACACAGATCTCAGCATGCCTGCTAACAGGCTAACTGTCCTGGAAGGGTTATAGCCATTTGACGCCAGGAGCACACGGAAGTCTTGTGTGTCTGTGTATGTGTGTGCGTGTATTTGTGTAGGTTTGTGTTTATGCGCCCGGTGATGTCGTAACACCAGGTCTGTCAGCACGCATAGTCGCCTTCCGGCTGTCCTGTGGCCGCCGTCGCTCTCTTATTCGTTCCTCTTTTTTCGGCTGTGATTATCGCTGCTCGCACAGCTGCCTCCACTGGCTCTGCCTCGGTGAAACCTCTCTAGGGTGGGTGGGTGTGCGTGTGTGTGAGGGCGTGTGCGTGTATGTGAGGGTGTGTGCATGTATGCGAGGGTGCGTGTATGCGAGGGTGCGTGTATGCGAGGGTGCGTGTATGCGAGGGTGCGTGTATGCGAGGGTGCGTGCGTGTATGCGAGTGTGTGTGTATGCGAGGGTGCGTGCGTGTATGCGAGGGTGCGTGCGCACAGTGGCTTGTGTTAAAATGACCCCACTGTAACACGTTGAGGATTAGCGAAGCAAAACAAAGCGAGAAACCAAACAAACACATGGCTGGCAGCTGGCCATCACAGAGAGGGAGAGGGAGAGAGAGAGGGGGGAGAGAGGGGAGAGAGAGAGGGGGGGAGAGAGAGAGGGGGGAGAGAGAGAGGGGGGAGAGAGGGGAGAGAGAGAGGGGGGAGAGAGAGGGGGGGAGAGAGAGGTGGGGGAGAGAGGGGAGAGAGAGGGGGGGGGAGGTGGGGGAGAGAGGGGAGAGAAACAGAGAGGGCAGCGAGAGAGGGGAACGTAGAGAAAGAGAGGGGGGGGGCGGGAAGAGAGCGGACGAGAGACGGGAGAATGAGAGGGAGGAGACAGAGAGGCAGAGGAGGGGGAAGAGAGGGAGAGTGAAAGAGAGAGGGGAGAGAGAGAGAATGTGAGAGACGCAGAGGGAAATAGAGATGGAAACTGGAGAAAAAAGCGAGCGAATGTCTTTCTGCTGGCTGGCTCGCCTGTTTGAAAGGGTGCTGGCGTGCAGGAACCCTGGCCACTTGAAACCGCCGTTATTTTGGACTGGGTGGTGGGAGTGCTGATGGCCGTCCAAAACCAGCCCGCTGAAGCACCGATCCAGAGCAGGTGTCTTGTCACATTTTCATATTTGTTCTCCAACCTCTGGTCTCTCCCTCATGGCTCAGCGCTGTTTTGGCAGGAGCGGATGAGGAGGGAGCGGAGAGGAGGAGAGACGAAGACAGGGGAAGGGAGGAGGAGAGAGGAAGGGAGGAGGAGAGAGGAAGACAGGAGAAGGGAGGAGGAGAGAGGAAGACAGGGAAAGGGAGGAGGAGAGGGGAAGGGAGGAGAGAGGAAAACAGGGGAAGGGAGGAGGAGAGAGGAAGACAGGGGAAGGGAGGAGGAGAGGGGAAGGGAGGAGGAGAGGGGAAGACAGGGGAAGGGAGGAGGAGAGAGGAAGACAGGGGAAGGGAGGAGGAGAGGGGAAGACAGGGGAAGGGAGGCGGAGAGGGGAAGACAGGGGAAGGGAGGAGGAAAGAGGAAACACACAGGAGGAGAGGGAGAGAGAAAAGAGGGTGACAATGAGCAAAGAGGGGAGAGGAGGACAGGATGGGGAGGGAGAGAAGAGGGAGGAGGAGAGGAGAGAAAGGGAGAATCGAGGGAAGGGTCGGAAAACAAGGTGTAGCGTACCATAGAGGATGAGAGGAGCGGGTCAGTGAGTGTGACAGTGATCACAGCACACAGGTGTGAGGGTCTTCCCCAGGTGCTTCTGCTCACCTGGCAACAGCCCCCTGCTGTTACAGCAACCTGGAGCATTAACCTTCCTGTAGGCCGTAATTCGCACCGGCACTAATCCAAAACACCTGCCTTTAATCCATTTCCTGGTTGGTTTGTTGAATCCGGTTAGTTACAACTGGGGTCGGAGCCCAAACCGGATGCTGTAGGTAGCTTTCCAGCTACTGAGATGGGAATAATTCACTCCCTTCCCCCACTTCAATTTCATATGCATTTATGTGAGTCTCTCAAATCTACATGCAAACACACCACACACCATGAAAAACCATGATCGTATCCTTGTTTCGAGAGGCAAGTTTCAATTTCACGAGATCAGATTTTTTTTCTTCTCTCCCCCATATCTGAAGCTAAATCATTTTTTGGGGGGGTGTGAAATGTGTCATTTGAATGTATATATGCAGAGTGATGTGACAGCATTTGGATTTTGGGCCGTCTTTCGACGGCAACTTTCAATTACAATAATTTAGTGCGGTCCCCGCTCTTTCCCGCTCGAAGTTAATGTGTTTGCTATTCAGTCACAGACAGATGTGAGATGGCGCACAAACCAATATGTCAGCGAACCCTGTTATTGAGATGGCTTTTTGAATGTGTGTAGGTGTGCACTGGGTGGAAGTAAAAAAAAAAATATATATATATAAAAAAATATATATATAACGTTTATTCAACATATACAGTATATATCTATCGACATATATCTATCTCTTAGGAACATCACATTCTTTGTGCTAGGTTGAATAAACAAGCTAGCACAAAGAATGTGATGTTCCTAGGAGACAGATTGCACGTCAGATAAACAGAGACGCTCCGCGCTGCTTTAACACGCTGTATTCATACACAAATGCAGTATACGTTCAACTGAAAGGATGAAGGTTTTTTTTTCTGCAAGGAAGAGTGAGTTGCTTAGACACATCTTGTTGTGGTGCTGTCACCTCCCAAAAGACTTTAGTTTAAATAAGGTAAGAATCAGAATCAGAACGGGGATTTATTCGCCATGCAAGATCAACAAACGTAGAATTCACTGTGGCAGGAATGAGCAAACATATATACAGAACATACAGAACATATATGTGGCATACTAACAACAAATGAATACAATGTAAACGTAAGAATACAGTTCCAATTTGTTTCTGAAGATTCAAACCCTAACATGACTTTTGTTAAGAATAATATTTTCGGACACCCTTGCCCCCCCTTGCCCCCCCCCCCCCGATCCTCCACTGAATGGGTCGTGACCTAGCTCTGAGGAATCCTAGTAACGCACATGCTTTAGCACCAGGTGTGTCGGAAGGGGGAAGCATCTAAAACATGCAGGACAGTGGGGGCCCCCGAGGACCAGGGAAGGGGGCCGCTGCCTGGGGGCCTCACTGAAAACCCTTCAGATACATTTAAGCCCTGTTAGCGAACCCCAATGTAGCACACCTTCCCTTTGTGCCAAGGAGAACACGCTTTCTTCATGCGACTGCAAACAAAGGAATCCGAGTGGCAGCCTGGTGATATCTGAGCCGTGTGTGTGTGTGTGTGTGTGTGTGTGTGTGTGTTTGTGTCACTGGGAGCCAGCGAGCAACCGATAACAGCAAAACACTTACTGCTGTGTTTAAACAAAGCTGAAGCCCAGTGTGAGATCTGCCGAGCTGTTTGAACCTGCGACGGCGGTGAGGCTCTGTTACCGCCGTCTAGTTCCAGGCGAGCCGCGGAACAGAGGCGCCCAGATGGAGGAGGGTGGGGCTGGAGGAGGATGAAGGGATGAGGGGCGCGCGAGGGCAAACGGCTCCCTTCGGCGCCGGAGTTTGGACCGATTTGAATCAAACCGACTGGCGGAAACGGAGAAACGGACGGATGGGATGGGCGACGAGGCTGGGGCAGAGAGGGGGAGCTGATGGAGGGAAGGAAGCCATGATGGAGAACAGGCCTTGTCGTACATACTTGAAGGATGTTAGATGAAGGAAAAGGCAAATGAGGTTTCTGGGACTGGGACTGAACTCCCTGCTCACCATGCTAGCCGCTGAGCATGCTGGGTAAACATGATTCAAAGATGAAGAAAGGAATCATTTGTGAGTGTGTGTGTGTGTGTGCTTTTTA
Source organism: Neosalanx taihuensis (assembly GCA_030340665.1). Taxonomy (NCBI): domain Eukaryota; kingdom Metazoa; phylum Chordata; class Actinopteri; order Osmeriformes; family Salangidae; genus Neosalanx; species Neosalanx taihuensis. The sequence goes on from CM059292.1 coordinate 9,907,595, forward strand.
TTTGTGTTCATTTTCTCCCACTTGGATTATAACCAGTTTATTCTTGTCTGCTATCCTTGTCTAATGAGGGACATTGGGTTAAGGCATCAAAGAGTTTCGCTACACAGATACACACACATATTCACACCAAGTGCTACCAAGTGTAATTGGAAATTTCATGCTAAATAAACGTCAAAGTGTTATTATAATTATTTTACTTTTTACAAAAAGCACCTGGAGCTTGCATTCCTCCTTCCGTTGTACAAGTGGAACGTTGATAAGAGAGAAAGAGAGCAAGCGATAAAGAGAGAGAGAGAGGGAACGAGACACTTTTGTCTTTTGCTAATGTCGAATGCGTGACATTAGGAAACACTGCTGATTTATTTAGGTTGAAAGGGGCGAGCTTGTCACTCATCTGAAACTCTTTCTTGTCTTTTCTCCTGCTGATCCAGAGCCGCAAACACCCCGAGGGAAAGGAATTCTCGTTAGACGTATGGACGTCTCCGGAATGAAACGGCGTCTTTATTTGACCAAGAAAGTTGCGTTACAGGTCCGCTAAAGTTTCAACAACGGTCAAGTTAAATATTTGCTCTGGACCAGTCTGGTTCTGAGTTTCCTTAAATCCAAATATACAGAACGCCCTAATCCTCCACAGAACTACTTTTCACAGTGATAAAGGGTGGGAGGGCTCTTCAGTGAGTAAGCATGGCCCCGAATTTATGTTAAGACTAGCTTCCAACTTTAATTTCTGGACGGAGTGTATTCCCGTGAGAAAATATTGACCATGCCGCAGGCCTCGAGGTCAGGGCAGTGTTTGATGGTATCAGTGCTTATTGTTGAAGGTCCCTTCCAAAGCAAGACACACAGTAGATGATCATAGAAAGGAAAAACGCTCGCGGCGCCATTACCATCGGGATTATGTGGCGTTAAAGAAAGAATTTCTGAATTCATTTCAGGTTCAAACTTGCACTGGTAATAGTACAGTTTGTTCCTCAGTTGATGCATGTTGAAAACGAGGCAGAGGCAGCGGACTGAAATGATCCCGAGAAGACGGGAAGGTCGAAGAAGATTTTGGAGATGGAGATTTCCATCCATCCATCCTTTCCGTTTAAATGTGGACTGGTAACTGGTAACGCTATGACAGTGCGCTGACAGAAAAGGTCAATGGCCAACAGCCATTGGATAACATCACATTCAATATTTGAAACACAAGACCCCTTCACAATATCAACAGCTCGATCAAACGAGGTTTTCGAAACAGCCACAGAGCTAAAAGGCGGCTCACCTGAGGATGAGAAAACCCTCGTTCCCATCCATCAGAAACGGCTGCTTTGGTCAGGGAGAGAGCGCCACTCGAGGGCGGGTTTCAGTCCTCTACAGATGCTTCAACGTAAGCCCTCTAAACGAAGCCAACCCACTTCAACGCTTGTGCTCCTCCCGTGTCGAAGGTAACGGTGTGAAGGAAATACTGCGCGCCTAACAAAGCGTACGTCGGGATCTCTCCTAGCAGCTAGCCGCTGCTGTTCAGAACCAGAATGGGGTTTATTGGCTATGCAAGATTAACAAACATCAAATTCACTGTGTTTAATGCCTGAGGTCTGCTTCTCAGTCAACAGGCGTTGACTCACAGCTGAGTTAACCGTGATTACATCGCGTTTATCCTGCCACACATATTCCAATGTTTGCCTCGATGGGAAGCCTGGCTTTTGTGTGGAGTACGCAGTTCATGATTAGGAAGGCATTGAAATCCCAATGTTATGTTGTTTGCCTCATGCTCATGTTTAAAGAAGCTTTACCTTGCCAATCGTGAAATGTATAAAATAGTCACAATAATGGTACAATCACTTTACATTTACATTTATTCGTTTAGCAGACACTTTTATCCAAAGCGACTTACAAGAGAGAGCATTACAAAAGAGCATCGGTCACTGAGCATTGCAAATTGATAGACCTCAAAACATAGCGGATTTATAGATTTTGTAACATACATCACGAGAAACCAATAAGTGCCGAGGGAAGAGCTATAAGAGCATTTTTGCCGAACAATTTGCAAATTTAAGGCAGGCACCTCCGACGGGCTGTAGTCTAGTTGTGGGAAGCGGACAACAAAGCAACAACAACAAAAACTGATATTCCATAGTGCCATTTAACTCTGGGAACAAGTGAGTCTTGAGCCTCTTCTTGAAGGTGAGTAGACAGTCTGTGTTTCAGACAGTCAGACAACTGATTTGCAGACACCCACACGCAAGCGCACATGGAGGGGAGAGAGAGAAGCAAGGGGGGGTGGGGGTGGGGGGGGGGTAGAGAAAGAGAAGGTGGAAGTGGAAACAATTTTCAGTGCGTCTGGGAGGTTTTGCACTGATCAAATTCTAGGAGTATTTATATCGTTTCCTAAATATTTTATCAACCAGTATTGAAAATTAAATGGGTGAAAGCTAGTTTCGAGCTATTTGGTCAATTTTTTTTAAACCGCTCTTTCGCTCCACGCTCTCTCTTTTCACTCCCCTCTTTCTCCACTCCCGTCTCTCCCACCCCCTCCGTCTCTCTCTTGTAAATGAATAAATGACCAATGAAAACGTCTTATTTAAAAATGTTAATTCCGGATGTATTGGCATGATATCGGCGCAACAGTGCTAAAGAACAACGGATGAGTGCGTGTGGATGAGTGCTTCATAGGGTAGCACAAGTGCAGAGTGCATGTGGATGAGCAACCTTTTCAGGGGTCTTCGACCCACGCAGCCTTCCACAGGAAATGCATTATAATCCTCCTTGTCCTGTTTACGTAATAATAATAATGATGCTTATTATTCCAATGGCCCAGCCGTTCGCCGTTTCTCTCCATCCGAATTGTCTCTGCTTATCTCCGTGCCTCTCCGAATGTCACTGCATTGCTTACTCTTCTAACACTCAATTAACGAACACCTCTGTTTTTTCCTTCTTCTCTTTTTTTTGTTTTACCCGTGCAGACTCAATCGATATTGTTACAAGCACATTCGCAGAGACAGAGCGAGAGGAGGGGGGGTGGGGTGTGTGTGTGTGTGTGGGGGGGGGGGGTTGGTGGTCAGAGTAAGCCATCACAGAGAACATCGCAGAGAAGATTTGTTTTTCCTTGCGGAGAACTTGCCACTCTAAATCCTGACTCCTCCTCTGTGGTTTTGGGCACACTCAGTGGGGACCCTCCCTGGGCTCGGCTAATATGTCATGTGCAGTTTGTGACCGTGTAGCTAGTCTCATCACTTATGCATTCAAACAGCCTCGCAGTGGGCTTGCTAAGTGCTGCGTGCTGTACAATGGCAGACCTCCCCTTCTCACACGGTCTGGCACTGTGACACTTCAGTGTAGGCATGTGAGTGCGTTGGCATGGGAGACCAGACGGAGAGAGAGAGATACAGACAGACAGACACAGAGAGAGAGACATACAGAGACTCAAAGGATCTGGAGAGAACAATGCAGACGCACACAGACGCACACAAATACACACTCAGTCACAGATACAATGGAAAGTCTATTCTTTCCCTTAATACCAAACACAACCAATATTTTCTTCAGCTACTCTTCAGTCGGCGCTTGTTTTCTTTTTTTCCAATTGAAATCAAAATCCAATTGAAGTCACACATGATAAAATTGGTGTGGGAGGGGCGTGGGAGGGGTTTTATAGAACATTTCGCCAGGAGAATTTGCGATCTGAAGGAAGCAGACTGGTTGGCGATGGGAGTCGGAGAACGTAATACAAATGTCTAAATTGAACTTCACAGCTCAAGTGAAATATTCTTTTTTTCAAGCCAATAGTAATGAGAAAACCTGCCCTCTTCCCCTTTCCTCTTCCCCAAGTAAAGGGACGTCCCGTCCCGTACCCCCCCCCCCCCCCCCCCCGCTCCGAGGCACGTAGGGTGAAATGCCTTGCCCACGAGGACACAGCATCATCTGGCATGGCTGGCAATTGAACCTGTCTACCTTCTGGAAACTAGCCCCGATCTTAGCTGAGATACTGAGGTACTACCACTGCGATGATGCGTGTCTCTGCGCGGGTAAGGAACGCTGCAAAGCGGACCTCTTACCTTGAAATACGAAGAGTTGTCGAGAAGTCAAGAGCGAGGCCATCGCGTCGGACATCAAGGCTCCTGTTAGAACGGGGATGAAAGGAAGGCTCGCGGCAGGAGACTGAGGCTCTTCTGAACGTCATCTCTCATTGTAGAGCTGAAGGATGCCTCCTTGTAACTTTCTGCCTCCCCCTCAGACCGCAGCTCGAGAGAGAGATGACTCCCTTACATTTCTATTGAGTCATCATCCGGAGCGACTTACAGAAAGTACAGGGACATTCCTCCCCTGAGGCAAGCAGGATGAAGAGCCTTGCCCCAAGGACACAACATCATCTGGCACGGCAAAAAGCAATAGAAGACCCTTTCATTGTGTAGATTTCCACAATTGTTTAGAACGCTTCAGTACCACTCTGATTATAATGTTGACCTTGCTCTTCAGCACGGCTAGAAATGTGCATTCAAAATCTGTGTTCCTCTGTGTGGCCGCGCTGCCTTTGAACAGTCGATCGGTCAAACAGACGATTAACATGTCGGTGAAGTTCTCAGGGAGTTCTTTGCCCTGCCTGAATCGACCATGTACTGTAACTTGACAGTCGTTGGACTGATGTCAGCAAGTCAAAAGCATTCTGCTGAATTCACGTTTAAATCAAATCCTGCTGCAGTATGTCAAACAATCGTCAGGAATCCTTCCTGATATTTGCGGATTTTCGAAAGATCTGACGTCCGTTTTTAAGTGCCGCGCTTTTTTATCAGCTGAACAGGGTAGACGGAAACATGGCGAGTCTTTTATTGTAATCACTGCCTGCAGACCAAAACACTGGCTGCCCGTAAAAGACATACAGCCACTTGGAAACCCTTGATTTAGGCGTCTACCTATGCCGCTGTTTCTTTTTATCGTCTTTCTTTATCTACTGTTTACGAAAGCGGTTCGGCAAAACCAGCGTGGAGCTTTTGAAGCGTTGTAGCGACTACTATTACCACGGTATCGCTGCTAGAACATTATCTGTGGGTTCCAGTGGTCCAAGCCCAGGAGGGGAATTCAAGACTCGGTCTCGCTAACCTGGTTGAGAAATGGAAAAGTAGAAGAAAAAATAATAATAACTTGAATGGGCTTATCTACATGTATGACATGCCTCTTCAGCCTTATAAAATGTAATGTGAGTCGCCCGCTGTTTACAGCGTGGCTTAAATGAAGGAGACGCTGGCATTGTAAACTGAGCAGGCCGCGTAGGGGAGAAAGGGGTGAGTTGAACCAGTGGGTAAGTTGAGCCACCCTTGGTTTCTAGACAACGATAAACAACGAAAAAAAGACCATACACTCTTCCTTTTCACAAACACGGTGGAAAAGCTCATGTATAGAGAATCGTGCTGTTCCAAGACATTTTTTGCATGTTCAAGGAGATGTTTCAATGATTCAATGATTTTGATGGTTCAATGATTTTTATGCTTGAACATTTAGAGACGCTTGAAAGAAACTTGCCCACGTGTTCGTGATTTAGTTAATTAGAATATGAGGCTATTCTGAAAATATATATATATATTATATATATTTAGCTCTAATCTGTTGGATGATGCAAGTTTGTTCAATTTGATTGGTTTGTTCAATTAGTGTGAGGTTATTTGAGCCAGAAAGAGTAGGGGTAAATTGAGCCAGTCTAAAATTCATGAAACATCATTTAGTCATTAATAATCAATGCTACACATTTGATGACTGAAATCATGTGACATTGAATTTTAGATCAAAAACCATCATGCCTTTGTTATATAAAGTTTATATTCCCCTGCTGCGTAGAGAAGTGGGGTGTTGAGCAGCCTAATAGAGAAGGGAAGGGAATGGAGTAGGTCTGTAAGGAGAAGGGGAGAGAGGGAGGAGGTATAGAGGGAGAAAGGAGAGGTATGGAAGGAGAAGGGGAGAGAGGGAGGAGGTATAGAGGGAGAAAGGAGAGGTATGGAAGGAGAAGTGGAGGGAGGGAGGAGGTATAGAGGGAGAAAGGAGAGGTATGGAAGGAGAAGGGGAGAGAGGGAGGAGGTATAGAGGGAGAAAGGAGAGGTATGGAAGGAGAAGTGGAGGGAGGGAGGAGGTATAGAGAGAGAAAGGAGAGGTATGGAAGGAGAAGTGGAGGGAGGGAGGAGGTATAGAGGGAGAAAGGAGAGGTATGGAAGGAGAAGTGGAGGGAGGGAGGAGGTATAGAGAGAGAAAGGAGAGGTATGGAAGGGAGGGAGGAGGTATAGAGAGAGAAAGGAGAGGTATGGAAGGAGAAGGGGAGAGAGGGAGGAGGTATAGAGGGAGAAAGGAGAGGTATGGAAGGAGAAGTGGAGGGAGGGAGGAGGTATAGAGAGAGAAAGGAGAGGTATGGAAGGAGAAGTGGAGGGAGGGAGGAGGTATAGAGGGAGAAAGGAGAGGTATGGAAGGAGAAGTGGAGGGAGGGAGGAGGTATAGAGAGAGAAAGGAGAGGTATGGAAGGAGAAGTGGAGGGAGGGAGGAGGTATAGAGAGAGAAAGGAGAGGTATGGAAGGAGAAGGGGGGTTGGGAAGGGGGCTAATCTAATTTACATCTCTCGTCTGCACTCTAGTCATGGCCAGTTTTTATTTTCATTTCTATCAAATCATTACTTGCAATTACATTGCATTTTTCAAACAGGCCGTTTTTTTTGAAAAATGTTCTCTAAAGTTGTCAACTTTGTTTATATTAAACCTTTAAGAAGCGATTTTGTATCGATACTGTCTGGCTGTGGTAAACCATTCGATTAAATTAGGTAAACCTTTTCAGTTTTAATTGAACATAATCATACTCGGATGTGGCTCAAGTTACCCCTGGTTGTGGTTCAAGTTACCCCTGGTTGTGGTTCAAGTTACCCCTGGTTGTGGCTCAAGTTACCCCTGGTTGTGGTTCAAGTTACCCCTGGTTGTGGCTCAAGTAACCCCTCTCCGGGGTTGAACCAAAGGTACACTTATGGGATAAGAGCTATCATTTTATAATCCATTATTTTATATCAAATGTGAAGCTTACCAGGGATGGACAACACCTTGAACTAAATGTAAATCATTTAGTTTAAGACTTTACTGTTGTGCCCTTTCTTTAAATACGCCTCAAGTATAAACTGGTTCAAATGACTCCTTTCTCCCCTGTTGGTTCTGAATTTATTTTTTTGTTGTTTTTTTCAAAAAAGATATCATATGGATTTGTTGAAGACTGGCATTAAAGATGTAATGTATCTTGCTGGAAGTTTTAATGGGACAAAAGCCCAGCTGGGCGCTAATAGAAAGACTTCAAAGAGCTTACATTCCTCCAACAAAGACTGAATGGCCAAGTGATTTAGTAGGCCTTTTCACTGCAAAACCTTTTAACTGTCTGCTGGAAATCTACAGACGAGAGGAAGAAAATGGGATCTCGTGTCAAGTTGTGATAACAGCACAGCTAAGCCTTTTTAATGCACCGATAAAAAAAAAAGGCTTTACAGAGCAGATCCAAATGAGGATGGTTCTGGAAGCTTCCGGAAAAGCTGTCGATGAGATGGAGGAGAACCACCAGCTTGTAAAAAGAATCCACAGTTGTGATCATTTGTGTCTTAGGCTTGATCCTGGATTGGCGCTGCCTTCTGGACACAAAACATGTCTCTTTGTCTCTTTCTCTGTCAGATGGGAAATACGTCGGAAACGGCTTTGTTTGTCTCCACAATATCTGAAGAAAATGACATCATTATGGGAGTCATCTACACCATCTTCGGTGAGTACCGTTTGACTGCACTTTGCAGTGACGGTTGCATGTGTTTTTGGTGTGTCTTGTGTCGGCCATACAAGGAAAGGCTTATTTCCCTGTCAGTTGAGCATGGACAGTACAGTTCGCTACAGAACAGTTTTGATAAGAATGGATTTGATTGTAAATCCGAGAGAATTAACCCCCCCCCCCCCTCGCTTTTTTATAAAAGCGTCAGACAAGGGGCGCTCATTTACAAAGCATTTGATTGGTCTAGAGGAAAAGGACAAAAAGAGCATTGCTGCAGCAAGTATGTCGACTGTACCGTGTATTCATACAGCCGCTCGGAATACGCCGCGCACGATCGACACAGTCCTCTTCTTGCGACAGTGACAACCTTTCTAGTGTGTCTGGATACCGTCCTGCTGTCCGTCTCTGTCTCTTTCTTCCTTTCTCAACTGCTGATGTCCACTGCCCAGGTGTCCTGTCTTTGGTGGGGAACGGCATCCTGCTGTTCGTGGCCTATAGAAAGAAGTCCTCCCTGAAGCCAGCAGAGTTTTTCGTGGTGAACCTCTCCATCAGCGACCTTGGCATGACCACTACCCTGTTCCCTCTGGCTATCCCCTCAACGTTTCTTCACAGGTAAGGGTTTCCCTCCTGTCCCCCCCCCCCCTCCCCTCTCTGCCCCCTCTCCCCTCTCATCCCCTCTCCCATCTCCCCTCCTCTCCTCTCTTCCTCTCTTCTCCATTGGTTGGTTGGTCATTAAAAGGCAAACTCCATATATCCTCCTTCCCGTCGTTACACCTTGAAATAGAGGAAGAGAAGAAAGAAGAAGAGACAGAAGTGAAGACGCGCTGACTTTCGCATGCCGCCCCCCAGCAGGGGGAGCCACTGAACACGTGTCCTGACAGACGCGGACGAGATTGACGCGAGGCTCGACGTCTCCATGAAAATATTTACAAAAATGACATTGAGACAATTCGGGGGGGATGTAAGTGACGCATGTGGAGATTTATTTTGCACGGTCAGATCGCACCCGTTCTCAGAGGCTCTGGAGGTCTCTCTTTTCACGGTCTCTCCTGAGTTCATGGTTGATAGTTCGCTGCCTGAATCAGAATCAGAACGGGGGTTTATTCGCTATGCAGGATTAACAAACATAGAATTCACCGTGGCAGGAATGAGCAAACATAGAACATATACGTGGCATACTAACAACAAGCCTCTTACAGTACTGCTTCTTCGTGTGTGCGATGGAGTTGGGAGATGGGGATTCAAAATCTTTGCTGCCGCTCCCTTGGAAGGAAGGACCAGCCGCGATACTTCCACCGTAGTCGTGTTTCAGTCATCGTCTGAGTCTCTCGCTCTTCGTTTCTCTCTCCCCCCCCCCCCCCCCCCCCCCCTCCCTCTGTCTCCCTGCAGGTGGCTGTACAACGAGGTGACGTGTTTGGGATACGCGTTCTGCGGAGTCCTCTTCGGTCTGGCCAGCCTTTCCAACCTGACCGTGCTGTCGTCGGTGTGCTGGCTCAAGGTCTGCTGTCCGAATTACGGTGAGAGAACGCTGCGTAGGGGATGTCCTCTCGCCGCGCCCGATTGGCTGACGGGGAGCGAACCGCTCTGTTTGCGCGGCACGTCTCTGGAGGGTCCCGTATTTCACGTACATGGACTTCGTTGGGAAAAAAGGGGTCACGGTTATGCAAACAATGAAAGTTTAGAGTTCCTGCATAATTATCTCCAACGGATGCAGGAGTTCATGTAGCAGCCCGGTAGGTCAGCTAATTATGAGAGTTGAGAAGGACAAGCAAAACTGCTAAGTGGGGAAAATAAAAAAACTTTGCAAGGAGATTGTTATTACCCCTCGTTGAAGGACACAGGAAACACGTTTTCACATAATGCCCATTAATCCAGCACGCATTCACAAGCATAAGCGCTTCATTATAATATATATTTGGTGGGTGCGCACGCATTCTAATGGCGCTCATTTCAATTAAGAAACGTTCTGGTCCTTTCGTGATTTCGTTTGTGCTCTTTGTTACATTCAAGTTGTTGTGATTGTTCAACTCTATCGTTCATGAAAACACCAGGCACCAACAACGAGAACAGTTGCCCATGAAACAGTAAATCAATAGAAATCCAGAGTTGAAGCTGCAGTCCTTCAGCGATGCAGGGATTTACAAGCAGTCGGAGCAGAAACCTTTGTCACAACTGAGAGAAAAGTATTCGACCAACTGAACGGGTGAGGGACGCAGTACAAAAGAATGCGCGCGTGCGTTTTGGGGGCGGTGCAGACGTGTCGTCAGCATGCGCGAGCGCGAGGGAGAAGGGGTTGCTTGCAGCAGATGCATGCCACCGCATCCCGCCCGCCAATTAGCTTGATTCATCTTTGCGCCGCTCAACAGCTGCTTGTGCGACCGCAGCTGCAACACGCGAGCGTCGATGAACGTCTTCCGCCGCCGTGTTGTGATTCAGCCCTGGACACTGTTCCATGCTGACGCCGGCTGCGGCGAAAAAGCTTCGCAGCGTGGAAATAATGAGGGGATGGGGGGAGAGGGGGGGGGGGTGCGGCAGGCAACTCAGTTTCAGCGCACATGCCGCCAGTTACTGGACGAGAATACACAGGACATGTTTAAGTCTTCCTCCCTTTTCTAGATCAATCCGGTGTTTCCCATAGTTACCGTGCTTTTACTAGCAAATTCTTGTCCACCTTCCAGATACGTATATGATGGGATAGTTTTGGTTTGCCTGTCCATACAAACCATGGGTGTAAGTTGGGGGGGGGGGGGGCGCTAAGTACTAGTCCCCACCAATATTTTAAGATCACAGAATTGTTCTCACCAATATTTCAGCAAACGCCTTTGTGCTGGTAATAAAAACCAGGGGGGGGGGGGGGGGGGGGGGGTTCCCACCAAAGCTGAGACCAGACCTACGCCCTCAATGCAAACCAAGCAAACACACGGACGCCGTTAGTCATCATCACGTTCGATTCCTTACCAACGTTCTCCACGCTGCGCTCACATCTGTTTCCCTTTGGAAAAAAAAACGCTTCCAGTCCATCCTCCCGTGTTGGAAGTGCCCTTGACGTCCCCCCCCCCCGTCCCTTGATTGCTCGCTAACAGACCCCCCCCCCCCCCCTTACTTCCACTCCCGCTAACTCAAGTCGGTCTGCTTCGGGTTCCGTGCGAATGTGCGTGTTATGATTTGCGTTGATGAGTCAGAGGATCAATCAGACAGCACGTGTACATGCAAATCTTTCTGTCTCAATTAGGTTTTTATTATTATGTTTTATTCAAGACAGATCACCCACTACTTAACGTGCTCATTAAACCGTCGTTACAATGTTTCTCGTCTAAGCTTGTCGCAATTTGTCAGCGCACCGCATTACCATGATTAATTACAAAACCACCGATGTATTGTAACAATTTCACAGTAATCGTTCCTGATTACTTAACGTTTCCTCACGGAGAAGCCCGTTTGAAAGCCTCCCCCCCCCCCCCCCCCCCTCTTTTCTCCCCCAATTTTTGGTGAATAATCCCCGAAATGTCTTTCAACCACGGTTTGTCCTGTTAGGTCATCACTGTTCTCCTCCTTGTGGCCCTGACCTGACCTGAAGATCCCCTCCATCGTCTACCTCCAGTCACCTGCTCCCGTCCCTGTGTATCATCTGCGGTTCCGTTAGCATTCAAATCCTGGTCGGATCTCGAAGATCTGAGGCGCTCAGATGTTTATTTTCTTCATTAGAGTTCATGTTCTGTTATCAAAAAGAACTGCTCGGTTGGCGATTTGCATCAGGATTTGCTAGCGGAGATATCCTGGCCCCAGATCCTGTCTTTTCCCTATCAGAGAAAATAACCTATTTTTTGTGGTGGACTAAACATAATTTTATCATTGTAGATCTAAAACCAATAGAACCAGACCCAAGACAGGGGATTAAGCCCAAGAGTGATTCTTTCAGGAGAAAAGACGTCTAGATGTTTTGAATAAGAGTGCAAATACATTTCAAGTAGCAAGTCAAGGTCTGCTAAAATACTTTTAAAAACAGCACATTCAAATGAACGGTTTCAAATTATTCGAACCACTTAGCGATTGAATTGCCCATCACAGCCACATCTGTGGACGAGAGAGACAAAGACAGATAATGTAGCCCATCAACCCTGTTAGTAGAGGATGTAGGAGATGACCGGTACACTTTCTGAGACACCCACTCTAAAAAAAGGATGTTTCAAAGGAAATTATCTTTCGTCAGTGATAGTTTTCCGTACGCACACACACAGCGCCGCGCACTTAGCCTGTGACCTTGCTGAATTCATTTCTGCTTTGTTGAACAGATTTGGTCCAAAGCAGCAAAACCTGCAAAAAGACGAGCATTAGTATATTACAAGCTGCCCGGGTGTGTAAAGTCGACTTTTACACAATATTTGTATGCACATATTGATGCGGATCTCATAAACAGCTTAAGGTTCGTGCAAGCTTGCCTTTTGCTGTTGACCTCTTTACTGTTAACCCTTTGAAGGACGGCTGTGTGTGAGTGTGGTCCCATGGTGCTACAGAAAAGGCAATGCTTCATTCATGCCTGATGCAACAACGTAGACCGAGTCTATGATGTAGACTTTCTTTGATAACAATAAATCACCACCATTTTTCAGTCAGTGAAAGCAAGTTTCAGTCAGCAACATGATGTCCACTCTTGTACTTTTTGCCTCGAGTACATTTTAGAGATAAGAGCATGGATAATTCTAAAGCCACTGAGATTCACGGCAATGCAAATACGACCGTTTGAAGTGCAGATGAGAACCAAAAATGAGTTGTTTACTTACTGGTAGAAACTCACCTTAAAAAAATGATGAGTGCAAAATTTGAATAATGTGGAATTGATTTTCCCAAACACAGCAAACATTCAACTTCATCAAACAAACCAAATCTCTCTCACACACACGCACTGAATTAATACAATGCACTGAAGCAGATAAACGCAGTATTTTAACCGTTTATCATAGATGCTTCTATTAGATTATATATCATTTAAGAAATCTATAAAGTGAAAAGCACAACATTTGCTTATGGAATGATTAGGCCTGACTATGATTATTGTACTGTTAAAGTACAGTTTACCCATTATCTTCGTCATCTTAAAATATTGGTGGGGACTAGTACCTAGCATCCCCCTCTAAATAGCTCATGGGGGTTAAAGTATGGCTTCAGGAAAATTCTGGAAAAGACAACCACAAAAAGATGGATAGGAACAGTTGGAACACAAGTTATAAGATCATAGCATAGCTTGTATCAGAAGAGTGCTGGTCTGACTCCAAGGATATTATCCATCCTCCCTACCCGACCTTCCTGTTAGTTTGGTGTGTTCTGCTGACGCAACATTGGCCCCTATACAGTAACGCAAAACACAGTTTTTAGGGGAAAAGTATTGAGTTTAAAGTTAAAGTAGTAGAGTTAAAGTACCCATCACACATTTCACTTGGATATCTCATTGAAGACGTCAACCCCTCATTATCACACAGGTACCCCCCCCCGCCCCCACACACACACACACGCACACACACGACAGCCATGTGTCCTGGAGACTGACAGGCGGGATCAGCCTCTGAGGATTTCTCAGGGGGGAGGCATAGTTAACGAGGGTCTAAGTCTCGGAAAGTGATGACGCGCGCTCCGCTTCTGAAACTCCGTGTCAGATTATTACCGTCCCCCCAGCCTGGATTACACCCTCAGCAAGACAGGTGTGTGTGTGTGTGTGTGTGTTAGAGAGAGAAAGAAATGAAAAAGAAACGGAGAGGAGGCAGGCTGTCCAACAGTGAGCTTTGTATGGAGACCAGGGAGTCAGGTGGCTCAGCAGGTTAAGGCGTTGAGCTTGTGATCGGAAGGGCGTGTGTTCGATTCCCGGCTGTGGCTGGATGATGTTGTGTCCTTGGGCAAGGCACTTCCCCCTACTTGCCTCAGGGAGAATGTCCCTCTACTTGCTTTAAGTTGCTTTGGATAAAGGGTCTACTAAATGAATATACAAACGTCCTTGTGTACACAGCATTGTCCCTCTGACAGAATTTCAGTCAGGATGGTTCTCCCCAGCTGTGATGGCTGTGATGGCTGTTCCGATGCCCCCCATTTCTGACCGTAGTTCAATTTTGACCTTGCCGGCCACCCAGGGCAGCAGGTCCAAACATATAGGTGAATATATAGACATGTAGGTAGGTCTATATCTAACTCTATAGATATGTAGGTCTATATCTAACTCTAAAGATATGTAGGTCTATAACTGTATAGACATGTAGGTCTATATCTAACTGTATAGATATGTAGGCCTATAACTGTATAGACATGTAGGTCTATATCTAACTATATAGATATGTAGGTCTATAACTGTATAGACATGTTGGTCTGTATCAAACTGTATAGACATGTAGGTCTATATCTAACTCTATAGATATGTAGGTCTATAACTGTATAGACATGTAGGTCAATATCTAACTCTATAGATATGTAGGTCTATAACTGTATAGACATGTAGGTATATCTAACTCTATATATATGTAGGTCTATAACTGTATAGACATGTAGGTCAATATCTAACTCTATAGATATGTAGGTCTATAACTGTATAGACATGTAGGTATATCTAACTCTATATATATGTAGGTCTATAACTGTATAGACATGTAGGTCTATATCTAACTGGTATAGGTATAGCAGAACATATTGAATTGGAAGATGCTCTCCAGAAGGTTTGATAGCAGGGGCTTTGAGTTCGATAGTGTTGCAGGGTCAGAACCTTCCAATTATTCTCCACAATCTCTGGAAGTGCTATGGTAGCTATGGTTGTTCATAGCCTGTTCTGAAGCATCTGAATCATTTAGTGTGTGTTAATCCACTGAACTAATGTGTTCCCAAATGTCACAGATTTTCCCAGACAGCCCGGCTTTCAGAAACAACAGCGCAGCCGACTTTTGATTTCTTATATTCACTCTAAAGCGGTTGGGTTAAACGCTTTGGGATATTATACAGTTGCAAGACCTACACAAAATACATCGTTCCGTTTTGTCTTCAGCACTATGAAAGGTTGAGGGAGGCTGTCAGCGTTTTAGCAGATCCTGCTGAAACAGCACCATGTTCGTCTCTCCGTCGTGTGTGATGATAATTGAAACCAGCGATCAGGATCCTCGGGGCGGTCTCTCTCTCCCTGTCCTCTCTCCCGTGCCGTCGCTAGCCCGGTTTCCTCGCGTCAAGAGAACACGCTGGAAGGAGGCACAGCCTCCGCCAACACCAGCTCGCCCCCCCCACACATGCAGGCCTGCACCCTTCCCCATCTATCATCACCTAACCGGTGGAGAGATAAAGGGGAGCGGGTTGCGCCCGCCCCCCGGGGAAGAGAGCGGACGCAACCCGCTCCCCTTTATCTCTCCACCGCTATTAAACAGATGAGCAGAGAAAGATGACGTCCCTTCCGACTCTCTCCCTCTCTCTCCCATCTTACGCTCCCTCTCCTATCTCACTCTCTGTCTGCTATCTCACTCTCTCTCTGCTATCTCTCTCTCTGCTATCTCACTCTCTCTCCCTCTCCTATCTCACTCTCTCTCTGCTATCTCACTCTCTCTCTGCTATCTCACTCTCTCTCTGCTATCTCACTCTCTCTCTGCTATCTCACTCTCTCTCTCTGCTATCTCACTCTCTCTCTGCTATCTCTCTCTCTGCTATCTCACTCTCTCTCCCTCTCCTATCTCACTCTCTCTCTGCTATCTCACTCTCTCTCTGCTATCTCACTCTCTCTCTGCTATCTCACTCTCTCTCTCTGCTATCTCACTCTCTCTCTGCTATCTCTCTCTGCTATCTCACTCTCTCTCTGCTATCTCACTCTCTCTCTCTCTGCTATCTCACTCTCTCTCTCTGCTATCTCTCTCTGCTATCTCACTCTCTCCCTCTCTCTCCCATCTTACGCTCCCTCTCCTATCTCACTCTCTGTCTGCTATCTCACTCTCTCTCTGCTATCTCTCTCTCTGCTATCTCACTCTCTCTCCCTCTCCTATCTCACTCTCTCTCTGCTATCTCACTCTCTCTCTGCTATCTCACTCTCTCTCTGCTATCTCACTCTCTCTCTGCTATCTCACTCTCTCTCTCTGCTATCTCACTCTCTCTCTGCTATCTCTCTCTCTGCTATCTCACTCTCTCTCCCTCTCCTATCTCACTCTCTCTCTGCTATCTCACTCTCTCTCTGCTATCTCACTCTCTCTCTGCTATCTCACTCTCTCTCTCTGCTATCTTACTCTCTCTCTGCTATCTCTCTCTGCTATCTCACTCTCTCTCTGCTATCTCACTCTCTCTCTCTGCTATCTCACTCTCTCTCTCTGCTATCTCTCTCTGCTATCTCACTCTCTGCTATCTCACTCTCTCCGTCGGAGTCGGTGGGGTGGAAGATTTGCTCCGTCTCTGCTATCTCACTCTCTCTCTGCTATCTCTCTCTGCTATCTCACTCTCTCTCTGCTATCTCTCTCTCTGCTATCTCACTCTCTCTCTGCTATCTCACTCTCTCTCTCTCTCTCTGCTATCTCACTCTCTCTCTCTGCTATCTCACTCTCTCTCTCTCTGCTATCTCTCTCTCTGCTATCTCACTCTCTCTCTCTGCTATCTCACTCTCTCCGTCGGAGTCGGTGGGGTGGAAGATTTGCTCCGTATTTACGCTGGCCTCACAGTAAAGCCCTCTCTCGCTATAAATCAATTAGGAGCTGAGCGGTGCTAAGGGGTCTCTGAGACTACCCATCAAAGATTTGGCCTCGGCCGCGCTGGTCGCCCTGTCAGCAGCTCCGCCGAACGGAGGAGGTCACGGGGGGGAACACCGACGAACAGACGCCCCCCCCCCCCACCGCTCCGACGTTCCCGTTGAACGCCGGCGGCGCTCCGCACCCCGAGAGGGAAAGTATAAATAGACGCTGCATTCCCCCCCGGCGGAGATACGGTCCCCACGGCAATGGCGTCTGTCTACGCTGGATTCCCCCGGGGGGCCTCGATGGAGATTGCGGTTCGGCAGAGCGGGCAGCACATTGCGACAGCCTACACCCCCCCCCCGGGAGGTGGGGGGACTTGCGTCATAGCTGGCTATGCGGGCCCACATTATACGTTGACAGATTCCACCGGTAAGCTGCCTTGACGCTAATCCGTTCTTCCACACAGTGGAGGGTATTTACATTTTTGTGGGACCTGTAGCCTGGATGGGTTCCTGGTTTTGGGGGCGCGTGTGGGTGGGTGTCAGTGAACCATGCGCATGTTGGCGGCGTGTGGCTGCGTGAAGTGACGTGAGCTGTGCCTTTGTCTTAGAACGTTAGGGGGGGTGGAGGTCATGTTTGGTGGGTGTCAGATGGCTCCATGGTTAAGGCGTCGGCCTCATGATCGGAAGGTTGTGAGATCGAGCCCCGGCTGTGGCTATATGACGTTGTGTCATTGGGCAAGGCACTTCACCCTACTTGCCTCAGGGAGAATGTCCCTGTACTTACTGTAAGTCGCTTTGGATAAAAGCGTCTGCTAAATGAATAAATGTAAATGTTTCCAAGGCCGCAGATCAAAGGAAGATGATGCTTCCCGAACAGCCGCTCGGGATCAGAACAGCAGCCGTGGGCAGTGATGTGACAGTGTTCCAGTCATCCAGTCAAACAATCGCCTCTCGCACTGTTGGGAGTGGAACGGAGTCAGGTGGCTCAGCGGGTTAAGGCGTTGGCCTTGTGATCGGAAGATTGAGAGTTCGATTCCCGGCTGTGGCTATGTGATGCTGTGCCCTTAGGAAAGGCACTTCACCCTACTTGCCTTAGGGGGATTGTCCTTGTACTTAATGCAAGTCGCTTTGGATGAAAGTGTCTGCTCAATGAGGTATTGTTGTTATTATTAGTGTAGCGGGCCTGCTGCTGTTTCTAGGCTCTTCTGCCCACTTGTTCTTTGTCTCCCTGTATTTATTCCACCTCTCTCTCTGACATGTTCTCCCCGCACATTGTCTCTGCGCACTGAGAAATGAAACAATTACAATCATTCATTTAGCAGACGCTTTTATCCAAAGGGACTTACCGTAAGTACAGGGACATTCAAAAAATGGAAGAAACCTTGGAAGGAGCAATTCAGTGAGGGATCCCCTCCTCCAGGGACGGTTGGGGAAAGTCTTCCCTTGTCCTCCACAATCCCAGTAACCAGTGATGCTCTCCCTCTCTATCTGTGTCCCCCCCCCCCCCCACCCACCCCCACTCAGGCAGCAAGTTCTCCACCACCCACGCCTGGCTCCTGGTGGTGGGGGTGTGGTGCTACTCCTCCATCTTCGCCGTGGGGCCCCTGAGCGGCTGGGGCCAGTACGGCCCGGAGCCCTACGGCACGGCCTGCTGCATCGACTGGGAGGCCCCCGCGCACAGCAGGGCCGCCATGAGCTACATCGTCTGCCTCTTCCTCTTCTGCTACATCGTGCCCTGCACCATCATCTTCCTCTCCTACATCTTCATCCTCCTGACCGTCCGAGGGTCCCGGCAGGCCGTGCAGCAGCACATGTCCCCCCAGAACAAGATCACCAACGCCCAGACGCTCATCGTCAAGGTAAAGAAGCTTGCTTCCCCTCTGGGTAAATAGGCGCTGTTTAGTGTCTGAGCTAATACAGACAGTCTAGGCAAATATGCACACTCAGCTTCAAGGTGAACGCACAGTTGCGGTTATGGTAAACGCACACACACACACACACGTTTCGGCATTTATAATCACCTTCCCCCCCGCTTATCATCTGGGTAACCCACCCCCCTGCTTATCATCAGGGTAAACTCAGAATTGTGGGTCAACACAGGCACACTATTCAAAGTAATACTACACATCATTCTCAGCGTATTTGTACGCACAACTATCCTAAATGCAAATACACATACTCGCCATTCGGGGAAACATACGCACATCTCAATTAGGACGCTCATGATCAAGCTTAGAGCAATTGTACACTTCTCCTGCATTGTTCACCAAAAATGTGCCTACTTTTGCCAGTGTGTGTTCCCGCGTCCACACGTGTTTGTCCCCTCAGCTCTCCGTGGCGGTGTGTATCGGCTTCCTGACGGCGTGGAGCCCGTACGCGTTCGTCGCCATGTGGGCAGCGTTCGGTAAACCCATGAACGTGCCCCCCATGGCCTTCGCCCTGGCGGCCATGTTCGCCAAATCCTCCACCATCTACAACCCCATCATCTACCTGTCCTTCAAGCCCAACTTCCGCAAGTCGCTCTGCAGAGACTTGGCGCACTGCAGGCGGACGCTGTGCGTGTGCCTGTTCCGGCACAGCGCCGTCCAGTCCTACAAGGGCTCCCAAGGCAACGACAAGGACCAGTGTCACTCCACCAGGCTTTCCAACGGCCTTCCGGAGAGCCACAGGTCTTGCAGGCACTGCCCTTGCCCGGAGGGGGCCTCCGAACTTGGGGAGCAGTGCTTGGACTACACCCCCCAGAGGACTGCTCGGATACTGACAGGGTCTTTGCACAGCGAAGTGGCCGTCAGCCAGCTCTCCAACGAAATGCAGAGCGACTTTCTATAAGCCGAGGGAGGAGAGGAGGCGAGCTGGGGGCGGAGGTGGTGACGAGACGCAAGAAAAGGTGGGGGGGGGGGGGGAGGGGGGAAGAGACTGACAAACACTGCCAAATAAACGCAATTCACCACAAACTCCAAAGGCGAAAACTTTGGAATCACGCAAACCAAACATACGGTACTGTACCTTGTAAATGGTCAGGCACGGGTTGAGACCCCGAAACCGTCCGACGCATTGGGCGAAGAATATCGAATGCGGCATCAGGGGAGCGGGTGGGGGGGGGGGGGGGGAGAGATGGGAGCGATCGTGCAGTAGGAGGTGCAGAACCGGTGTACACATTCAGATAAAGGCAACAAAATGGCCGCGTCCGTCGTGTAAAAACCAGCTCTTTTTGCTTTCCGGTCGCTCGTCGAAGGGGATGTCGTCCTCGATCAGGCAGCCACGCTCAGAGCAGGTCCGCGCCTCGTCGTTAAAACGACGGCGCTAAGGTCGCGAGGTCACACTCCAGACGCATCGGGGCCGACTAAACGAAAGGTTCTCTCGTTAATCACGGTAGAATAGAACCAGCTAATGGGCCCCGTGGAAGAGCCCTCCTCTGAGGTTTGATGTTTATGTGAGCGCTTGGACACCTAAGGGTTTATTAACACAGGTCACACGCTGCTGAACAGC